>ML786399.1:144212-222061 GCA_009831015.1 Picea engelmannii | reverse complement strand
ATTGTTTGAAAGAAGAAAGAGTTGACAAGATTTCCTTTTCAAAAATGCCTTCTTGAAGGGAATCTTTCATCTCTTCCATTATAGATCTTGTAATGAGTGGAATAACCTTCAAAATTTCTTCAATTGTGGAACATGGAGGAGCCTTGAACAATTCAGAGAAGTAAACTTGTTGGGTAAGTGTTATATTCTTTGCACGTGTGTTGGGTGTGCATCAGATTTGATGACTGGGACTGACGATCCCTCCCCCTTTTTTTCTTTTTGTCATGTGCATTGGGTGGCAATTTTGACAATTTACTATTTTTAGTAGTTTTTAACTTCGAGGGCTAGTTTGAGGGCCTAAATGATGTTTTTTCCCGATCAAGCCTCTCAATGCAATTTAAAGGCTCTAATTGAGCCCCCTAAATGAATACCCTCATCAATACCTTTCCAACGAGCTATCGTTCACCCTAAATGAAGATCGTATGCAAAAGTTACGATGCCGAGAAGTTAATGTACTAACTTACCCAACGGGGCCCACATGACTTTTGGTGCTTCATCTCCCAGGGTTAGGTTTTTGGATGTCTAGGGTTTTGGCATTCATATTTATTGTTAAAATGCCTTCAGAGCCTCATTCTACTCATCTTCTTGCGAATGAGTGCAACCGTCACATCTCTTCTTAGAGATAAGTGGCCACCATTCTAACAAGCTTGTTTTCTGCTGCATTTTACAATTTCAACTTATTTCCTGAGTTAATAGAAACCAGTTTTACTATATCTCTGTTGTTTTATCGCATACCTGTTATATGTTTCTATATTAAATATTAATAATAATATGCATCCACTTTGTTCTTCTCATAAAATCTAGATCAGTGGTATCAGAGCGGTATGCTCCTTGTCGTTTTTAATGCATGTCCCCAACAAGGTCAGGGTATAAAGAATCAGGGCTTGAGATTGTTTCTCTTAAGGAAAAAATCTCTCGCACACCCAAGAGACCTCTCATGGTGAGTGAAAAGAAAGATGATGAGACAAGATATCCTTTCAAAATGTTGCTCGAGGAAGCCCTCATGCAACAAAGGAATGAAATGATGGATAATTTTGCGCAAATCCTTTGGCGACTACCAACAAGCGACGCATATTCCTCAAGAGGTAGCACCGCCCCTTTCAAGGTACAAATCAACTTTGATATTCCTATATTTGAAGGACAGATAGACGCAGATGTCGTAGACAAATGGTTGAATTTTCTAGAAGGGTATTTTTTTTTTTATAACTTCTCGAATAGAGAAAATATTACTTTTGCGCTCCTCAAAGCCATTCCCCACGTCAAAGATTGGTGGGAGACTTTTTGTGAGTTGAAGGAAATAGAGGAACCCTCATTATTTACAGTCACGGTCACCTAGGAGTCATTCGGGGATGCTATTAAAGAACAATACTACCCTATCAGAAGTTATGATGACCTGTATACAAAATGGACCACACTGCAGCAAGAAAGAGACCAAGCCGTGCCAGAGTTTACAAATATATTCCATACCTTGTGCACCAAGCTAGGTATCAAATATTATGAGCGACATCTGGTGGTCAAGTATTGTGGTGGTCTGCACAGATACATCAAGGCCGAAATGGAGTTTCTGGACATCTTGTCCTTGTGCGCGGCCTATCGATATGCCGTCAAAATCGAGCAGAAGCTCAAACAAAAGACGCGACAATTTGGGCCCGAAAACCCCTCACAGTAAAAGCAGGGAAAAGGCATCCCCAACCCACAGAACAAAGGACAGAGCAAAGATGGACAACTTCAGGACGACCAACCTAACCCGCAAGCAAAGAGGGACACCGGAAAGACGAAGAAACATATCGGGAAGTGGTGCGACTTCCATAAGAGCCTTTGGCACAACACTGTTGATTTTCGCTCAAAGCAGTCACTGGTGACTGAGGTGAAAGCCTCTGATTTAGATGCAGGGTCAGACTCTGAGTTTGAACCAGAAAGGGGAAAACAGAACATTGATGCAGAACCCACTACCACCGTTGCCACTACCAAGGTCCATCCTAGTGAACCGGATGAGCCAGAGGAAGGTGAGTGCCTTTTTCATTCACAGATGTGGGTGAAGGGCACCCCACTACACTTCATAGTTGATAGCGATAGTCAGAAGAACCTCATCTCAGCAGAGTTTGTCAAGCGGCTAGGCCTACCGATAACACCGCACCCGCAGTCCTACACCATTGGATGGCTCCACCAAGGAAGCGACCTCCGCGCCAGCCAACAGTGCCTCCCTTCAAAGATGAGGTAATATGTGACGTTGCTCCTCTTGAAGTTTGTGATGTTCTTTTGGGACAACCTTATTTATGGAAACGTCATGCTATATATGAATCTAGGCCTCGTAGTGTTATTATTACTTTTAACATGAAATTGTACAGGATACCCGAGGCCATCCCACCTAGTGCTATTTCCTTGATCTTTGCGAAGCAATGTAGGAAGGTCATCTCACAAACCGGGAAGTTCGTCTTCTTCGTGATTCACTCTCAGAATGAGCGGAAGATTGCAGCCCCATCGAGGACCTCCGTGGCCAACCTCTCCACATAACAGAAGCAAGTGGATAAGGTCGTGGAGGAATACCAAGATATATTCTCCTCGCCGGCTGGGGTACCTTTGCATTGTCAGGTCAAGCATCCCATCGATCTAGCCCCCATCGCACCGCTACCAAATGGGCCAGTATACCACGGCTCCATGTTAGGGAATGAGGAGATCAAAAAAGATATCTAAGAACTTCTCCACAGGGGCCACATCTGTCCTAGATCATCGCCTTGTGGGAGCCTGATCGTGCTGGTACAGAAGAAAGATGGGACCTGGAGACTCTGCATTGATTATCAGGCCCTAAATAAAATTACAGTCAGGAACCAGTACCCGAATCCCTGAATCGACGATCTCTCCTTGATCAATTGAAGGGGGCCAAATACTTTAGCAAGATTGATCTGAAGTTTTGTTACCACCAAGTCCCAATCGAGCAGACAGATGTATGGAAAACCGGCTTCAAGTCGAAAGAAGGTCTCTTCAAATGGTTGGTCATGCCCTTTGGCTTGACAAATGCTCCAACGACTTTCATGAGGATGATGGATGATATCCTCCGACCTTTCACCAATACTTTTGTAGTGGTGTATCTGGATGACATACTGATCTACATCAAGACGTGGGCGGAACACTTGCAACACATTCAACATGTTCTACACACCCTGCGACAACACAAGTTATAAGCCAATTTGGAAAAATGTTGCTTCGGCATGGACCAGGTCCAATATCTCGATTACATCGTGGATTAGAATGGTGTACATGTCGATCCAACCAAAATCTAGGTCATCCGTGATTAGCCAACACCAACCACACTCACTGAGCTTCGAAGCTTCCTAGGCTTGGCCAATTTTTATCACAGTTTCATGTTGGGGTTCTCCCCTATTGCATGGGTCCTCAACCAAGTAACCAGAGGAGGTGGTAATGAAAAATTTGTTTGGGGTCTGTCTCAACAACAAGCGTTTGATGATTTGAAGAAACGTTTGTGCTCAACACAAGTACTATTATTACCTGACCTACAACAACCCTTTGAGATCGAGACAGATGCTTCAGACTATGTTGTGGGTGCAGTTCTCACTTAGCATGACCACCCCGTGACCTATCATAGCAAGACACTATCAGATGTCGTCTGTAAGTACCCTACTTATGACAAAGAAATGTACTCCATTGTGTAAGCCTGCCGACAATGGAGGCATTAAATTCTTGGGAAAGAGACAGTCATCCACATTGATCATAAGCCCTTGCAGTTCATGCAGACCGAAGGAAAATTGCAGAATGACTACCATTGGAAGTGGTCCACATATTTACAACAGTTCCACCTCAACATCAATTACAAAACATGAAGTAGCAACCGAGTCGCTGATTTCCTCAGCCGACCTCCAGTCACAACACTCACCACAGTGCTAGACTCTTGCGGCCACAAAACCTCCGGGTGGCCCCAACTCTATGAAACAGACCTTGATTTCACCAACACTTACAAAATATTGGGCACACACTCAATCGTCACTAATTTCCATCTTCAGGACAAATTGTTGTGCCATATGGGCCATCTCTGTGTTCCATCAAGCAAGCGATCAAAGATGACTTGGGAAGCCCACTACAATTGGGTAGCAGGACACTTCGGCGTCGAAAAGACTGTGGCAGTGCTGCAACAACATTTCCATTGGCCAAAACTTCGGCAGGATGTCGACAATTATATCAATTCCTACAGTGCCTGTGCTATTGCTAAGCCCACCGGTAAGGAACAAGGCATGTACACCCCTTTGCCTACTTCTGACATGCCATGGGAATCCATCTCAATGGATTACATGTCGAGCCTTCCGACCACCAAGCAGGGAAATGACTGTGTTTTTGTGGTTGTTGATCGATTTTATAAAATGGCGCTTCTGGCCCCCTACAAGAAGAGCATCACCGCGAAGGCCACTGGCAAGCTCTTCTTTGAGCAAGTGTGGGTATATTTTGGAATCCTAAAAACCATTGTCTTCGATCGGGACAATCAGTTCCTCAACACATTTTGGTCAAGCCTCTGGTCACTACTGGACACCAAGATCACTAAATCCATGACCTTTCATCCCCAGACAGATGACCAAACCAAGGTCGTCAATTAGATGATCGTGCATATCCTACGCATGTACAATTCCAAGCACCTTCACACATGGGATGAGAATCTCCCATACGTTCAACACAACTACAACTGAGCCCTGCATAGCTCAACTGACCACAACCCCTTTCAGGTGGGATTGGGATTCCAACCATTGGGTCCCATGGACGTTGCACTACCCCTTACAGCCACCCCGACTGACTCGTCACCTGCTCCAACTGAAGCTGATAAAGCCACCCAGTTCATTTAACGGATCCAACACATCCGCCAACAAGTTTAAGAGATTTTACATAAGTCTAATTCCAAGTACAAGCAGCGCCATGTTCAACATCGGGTGCCACATAAGTTTAAGGTGTGAGACAAAGTTTGGTTGCATTTGCAAAAAGAATGTCTTACAAGGCCCCATCAAAAGCTTCATCCACTTCGTTATGGGCCTTACACCATCATCAAGGTTGTGGGAGATAATGCTTTTGAGCTCAACTTTCCTCCGTTCCTTGGTCTGCACTTAGTGTTCAACGTGGCTCTCATTTGGCCATATTTCCCACCATTATTGGACACCTCAGAGATAGTAGAACAATTGACACCAACAGAGCTCAATGTTGAGTGCATGCAAAAATCATCCAGGGATCAAATTGTGGACACACAGGTCAAGGGGACTCGCCAGTAGAGGATCCATCTTTATTGAGTTGTCAAAGCAGGGCAACTCCTGCACCAAGGAAAGTGGCTCATTGTTGGCCCTGGGTTATGGAAGGAAGCAAAGAATGAGGAAGAAAAGGGAAAAAGCGAGCTTCGCGGGAGACACAGTGGTTGTCACTGGGTCGAAGTGAGAAAAAGAACAGAAAAGATGGAGGGAAGTGTGGAAAAGCAAGTCGTTGGATGAGGAGATCGAGGATGACTTAGAAAGTGGGAAAAGCCATCGTTGGATGCTTTGGAACACCGCGCGAGAAGGAAGGAAAGACAGGCTGGCAAAGCCTGGAAAAAGAGGGTCAAGTTGACCTAGGGTTTTAGACACCTAGGGTTTTGACACCTAGGTTTCGGCTTAAGGTTGTCGGTGAGGTATTGTAATGTATAAATAAAGGTCAAGAGAACCTGGGTCGGGTTGGTCATTGAGTATTGGTATGATATCGTTGTTGGTCTAGCTCTATTATTATGTGAGAGATTATCGTATTGGGGGAGAGAAGTGCGCTGAGAGAGAGCCTTCTGGTATTGTAAGATCTTCAGCTGTGTGCGAAGATCAAGTCCTGTAGCTGGGTGTGCAGGAAGGGGAGAGAAAAAGAGAGAAGAAAGAAGATCTGCTAGTTGAGAGCGCAGACAAGAACTGTATGCTTTTCCTTAATAAATCATAAGCACAGTTCTATAGACGTAGCCCTAGAGTGAGGGTGAAGCACTTATACCTTGTGTTGTGGATGCGTGATTGATGCTTTGATCTCTGTTGTTGTTGTATTATTGTTTACATTGTTGTGTTAGATCAGGTCTATAGCTGTGAAGGAAAGATCTAGCTAGTTTAATGATAGATGCATGTTATGTTGTTGTTGCAATAAGAACCACTTGATATTCCTCTGGTTGTAGACATCTTTGTCTTGCAACCCCCTCATAGCTGCGTCAGGTGAGACTGCATTTGCTTCACAGGTGCTGCCGAAAGGGCCAGTAGCTAGGGCTTGTTGGTGCGCTCTTGGAGCTAAACCCTGGGTCTGCCCCTGTGCCAACAAATGGTTCCGTTGCCGGGAAAATAATCTTTTTAAGGGAATGTCAAGGTGGTTCCCATTGAAGATAGAGATTCAGAAGTGGGTAGAGGATCAAGAGAAGGACTTCGCTGAAGCCCAAAACAAGAACCCTAAAATAAGAACTAAAGATTGGCTACAAAGATACATCTTCATCGACATTCACAAGATCTTCTTTGGAGGAATCCATCAGGAGCTACATGAGTGGTTGGCTAGGTTAGCTGACACATAGTTTGAAATCAGATCTAGACCCCTGTGGTCTGGACACCAACATTGATCCAAAAGGTCAAGAGAGTCGACAACGTTGTATCCAGAGCAGTAGATCACTGGTTTGATAGTACCATCGGAGGATATATCACTGAGTTTGTTGTTGACAGAACATAATCATATAGTCAAGCCGAGAGATATTTTTTCAAGGGACCTAGAGGAAAATTTTTGCACTTCCTGAAGCTAAGAATCAAGATGCTCTTGCATGAAAACCACATCTTGAAGATACAGTAGATTGATTGGACCTGAAAAGGCTAATGTTCAAGATCTTGGACAGCGACAGGGACACAGAAGCATGGCATACGCGTAGTGGGAAAGTATTCCGAGGATCTCACGTTGAGAATTTGTTTAAGCAAAACTACGATGAAGAAGGTTTCTACAGTGGAGAAGAGGCAGATCTAACCGACGAAGAGCATCCAGAGCCCACCAGAACAGAAGAAGGGGAAGCTGAAGAACTACGCCAACGCGAGCCAAAAACCTCAGGAACTGTGCAAACTACTGAGCTAAGTAACGTTAATCCTCCTGTTGTCCCAACAACACTTTGCAGTCAAAATAGTCAGAACCACTAGAGTCTTCAGAGTACTATTACCAGTAGCCTAGCATCTACTTAGATAAGAACCCTAGTCAACTTTATGGCAGATGAAATGAGACTCCCTATATTTAGAGGAGATGGATCTGAATATCCAGATCAACATTGGTTTCTATGCGAGGCTGTATGGAATATTAAAAGTATCATCAATGAAGCCATCAAGAGAATCCAGTTCAACACTACACTAAGGGACCACGCACTGAGATGGTACATTAAACTGGTCAAAGGATTGGCACAACTTAAGCCCCTGAATGAGATCAAGAATGCGCTGATTGCAGAGTTTAAGAAACCTAAGTCGGAATCACAATGTATTACGGAACTAAAAGAGATTAAACAAAAGGTAGCAAAACCTGTTTGGGAGTTCGACCAGAGAGTCAAGACCCTGACAGGCCGATTAACTTTCCAGATCCCCGACGAACAGAACAAAGAGTGGTTGATCGCTACGCTATTACCACACATAAGAATCCCTTTGATGCAGCAGAAGATTGCATCTCAGGCAAAAGATTTGGAGATCGCTATGAAGCTTGAATCAACACCGATGGGAGAATCTAGCTCAGGCATTAGCCATATCATGAGCCAGCTAACTAGTTTGTCTTTACAAGTCGAGGATATGAAGAAAGACAAGGGAAAAGACAAAAGGGACGATATCTAGTGTGTGAGATGCAGATCTGAAGGCCATGATAAGGAACACTGCCCTTTATTTCATGAGTAATTGGCATCAGGAGCACCAAGCCCCTTAAAGCAAGTTAACCTACCCTGGTGCGAGTTATGCAGAAATGGTCATCGCCCAGATGAGTGCTACTACATGCAGAAGTATGTCCAGATACGCACAAACTTGTATTGTACATTCTGTAAATCAATGGGGCATGATGATCGGGATTGCAGAGCTTATGATTTCATGCATGAAAGGTCAAGAGACATATACAAAATTCAAGGCGAAGTACAACAAGAGGGAAACACTTCGCAGTACAACTCTCCAGGGAGAGGAAATTTCACTCCTCGCGTTGGCTACAGAGGACGAGGACGAGGAGGGAGTATGGGCCGAGGCCGAGGACAAATAATCTGTTACAACTGCGCGCAGCTAGACCATTTAACAAGGGATTGTCAGAATCCCTGCACAACCTGTAGTTACTGTAACTCCTTCGAGCATGTCATAGAAGAATGCCCTGTGATGCTAGCTAAACTTTAGGGAAAACAAGGACCCCAACAGAACCCACAAGCACAACTGATATATGTTGAACCTCGCGAAGAAGACCCTAGAGTCGCTATTATTACTCGAGGAGGCGCTACTACAGGAGAAGACATAGCAACCCAAGGAAGGACTGAAAATGACCACGGATTCAAGAAAGCTATAGAAAAGACCCCAACGTTCGATGCTAAGAAAGAAAGGAAGATATTTGTGGAGGCAAGGAAAGAGTTCAAAGGAGATCAAGGATCTTCATCAAAGAGACAACCAAAAATCAAAGAATATGGCATGCCTAAGGCGTTGATCCGTCTGCATCACCAACAAAAGGGAAAGATGTAAGCAAACTCATGGAAATGTTGCACACTTGTGTTAAGTTGATTCAAGATAAAGGCGCTGTACAATAATTACAAGATTTAATCAAGCAGTATGAACTAGGAAAAATAGACCCCTTACTGAATAGAGCAGTGCACCAAATTGGAAAAAGGAGAAGGACAAATAAAGAATTACAGTTGAATGCTCAGATAGGAGAGTATGAGGTAGACTATGTGGTCCTTGACTTAGGGTCAGAAGTCAATGTCATGACGAAGCAAACTTGGGTATTGATGGGAAAACCCAAGTTGATATATTCCCCTATTAGGCTTCGCATGGCTAATCAACAAGCTGTCAGCCCATTTGGACGATTAGAGCATGTTCCAGTGGACATCGATGGAGTAAGAACCTTTGCAGATTTTGAGGTAATTGAAATTGTTGTTGATAACTATCCTTACCTTGAATTGTTAGGAATTGATTGGGCCTTCGACAATTCCACTGTTGTTGATTTAAAGAGAAGACGCATGACATTTGAGAAAGCTGGCCTTAGGGTCGTTGGACCTTTAGATCCAGATGAAGGTCCACGATACACAGAACCTATCAGAGAAGAAGACCACGCATTTGAATTAGAAAATATCTACAAATTAATGGCCAGACAACAGGATTATATCAACCTTACAGCTGATGAAAATCTTAGCTGGCGAAGTGACAATGCATGTTCATATGATTCAGAAGAAGCACTGGAAAACTGGCGGAACCAGATGTACGAAGTATCTACAAGAAGATGTGCTAGGTTAATCAGAGAAGTTCGCTGGATTGGCACAATAGTGAGTAATATACCCACATTTGATGGACTGAACCCCTTAGAAAAATTCTTGTCAGAATTTGAGACAAGTGTACCAACACAACAGAGGATGTTGGCAATGGATGAGGCAATGAAAGCCACACCAAAAAGATGGTGGGGGACACATAAAAGCAATATTATAGACTAGACACAATGTCGAACTCTGATGACAACGTGGTTCTCAGTACAAGAAGGAAGCTGCGAAGCACGGTACACAGGTCGAAGCTGCCCAAAGGACCATGTAAGAAGCTGCGAAGAGGCCTAGAGCGACATTCCTCGAGAACAATGGGTACACAACTTCATCAATACGCTGGATACCACCTCGATTAACTGGTACCTTCAAGCAAAGTTGCGCCTTGTCACTTCAGAATGGGAAGGTATGATCCAGAATTTTATAACCACCTTTTTGTTTGACAATGAATTTCCTTCTGTAGATCAAGCACTACAGATAGTGAGACATAAAGTATTTGAGGAGGCATCTAACCTCCCCTTGGAGAAAGAAGTGGATGAATGGACTGCGCCCCTCCAGAAACTGCAGACGTGCTACAACATCAATGCCGAAGAAGACGATGATCCAAGGAAGGTGAATATCGTAGAAACAAAAGGTCAGAGAGATGTGGAAGGTCCAGGAGTGGAACTTCCATTCATTGGAAAGCCGATAAAGATTAAGAAAGTCAATATCGGGACAGAGGAGACACTGAAGCTTGCCAATGTCGGAGATTACTGGGATACTGCTACCATTGACAAAATCACATAATTATTGCATGAGTATCAGGACTTGTTCCCGACCAAGTTCACTGATATGAAGGGAATCAAAAGACCTATGGGAGAAATGAGAATCCCTTTGAAACCAGACGCGAAGCTAGCAAGCAAAGACCCTACAGATTGAACCCAAAATATAAGGAAAAAGTGAAGATTAAGCTCGACAGAATGCTGGAAGCAGGTATTATTGAACCTGTTGAAGAGTCAGGGTGGATCAGCCCCATGGTAGTGCAAGATAAGAAGACAGGTGAGATCAGGATTTGCGTAGATCTCAGGAAGCTGAATGATGCTTGTCTACATGACCCCTTCCCTACACCTTTCACAGACGAAGTGCTGGATAATGTGGGAGGCAAAGAAGTATACTCTTTTACAGATGGGTTTTCAGGATACCATCAGATCTGCATCGCCAAGGAGGACCGTCATAAGACTACATTTGCCACAGAGTGGGGATCCTACCAATACACAATAATGCCATTTGGACTGAAGAATGCCCCAACCATATTTTCCAGGGTGGTGGTTGAAGCATTCAAAGATTTTTTGCATAAGTTTTTAGAAGCATACTTTGATGACTGTACTATTTTTAGTTTGTTGAAAAATCATATCGAATGTTTAAGACTAATGCTGGATAAATGCAGGCAGTGTCAAATTTCTTTGAATTTGAAGAAGTGCATCTTCTTCTCACCATTTGGAGTATTATTAGGTCATATTGTATGCAAGCAAGGATTGTTGGTGGATCCATCCAAAATTGCAATTATAGTTGATTTACCACCACCTACATCAGTCAAACAACTGTGCACTGCACTGGGACATATTGGCTATTACAGGAAATTTATCAAAGGATATGCTCAGATTACTGCGCCAATGGAGAGGTTATTAAAGAAAGACTGTCAATTTGGTTGGACAGACGAATGCCAACAGAGCTTCGACACACTGAAACAAAAGATGGTCACTGCACCTATTCTAGTCTTTCCCAGTTGGAGCAAGGAATTTCATGTGCATGTTGATGCATCTTCTATTGCATTAGGAGCAGTACTGGCACAACCTGGAGAACGGGATATTGATCATCCATTATCATTTGCCAGCAGGAAGCTCTCCACAATCGAAATCAATTACACTACTACAGAGAGAGAGGGACTAGCCATGGTGTATGCATTGCAGAAATTCCGCCACTACTTGTTGGGAGGACACTTTAAAATGTTTACTGATCACTCCACTCTGAAATACCTAGTCAACAAGCCAGTGTTGGGGGGAAGAATATGCAAATGGCTTCTCCTGTTTCAAGAATATGATTTTGAGATCATAGTTAAGCCAAGGAGAATGAATAAGGGCCCAGATCACCTGTCGAGGTTGGAGCATGGCGAAGAACCTCCCAGTCTAGAGGACACACTACCAGATGCATAGATGCTCGCCATTAGAAAGATTGATGACCATTTCACAGACATAATTTAGTTCCTGTCAACAAGAATAACTTCAACCAAATACACAATTCCGCAAAAGAAACAACTAGTGGTGCGCGTTGTAGATTTTTCACTGATAGCTGGTCAGCTATATATAATGGGACTTGACGAGATCTTAAGAAGATGTGTGATGGAGGCAGAACTCCCTATGATCCTCGAAGAAGCTCATGAAGGCATTGCAGGAGGACATTATGCAGGAAAAGCAACTGCGCAAAAGGTTCTGCGAGCTGGATTTTGGTGGCCTACGTTACATAGAGATGCTAAAGAATATACCAGAGCATGCGATGTATGCCAAAGAGTTGGAAAACCATCCCGAAGAGATGAGATGCCATTAGCACCACAGATGACCCTACAAGCATTTGAAAAATGGGCCATTGACTTCATGGGACCTATAAATCCACCAGGAAAGCGCATAGGAGCAAGGTATATTATCACTGTGACAAAATACCTGACTAGATGGGCCGAAGCAAGAGCAGTCAAGGATTGTAGCGCAGATACAACTGCGTGTTTTATATTTGATGACATAATAACCAGGTTTGGATGCCCTAAGGTCCTTATGAGTGATCAAGGGACACACTTCATGAATAAGACAGTTGAATCCCTGACTGAAGAATTTGCAGTCCACCATCAGAAGAGCACATCTTATCATCCACAAGCAAATGGAACGGTTGAAGCATTCAACAAGATCTTAGAGACAACATTGATAAAGATTTGTAGTGTGAACAAGGATGACTGGGATTTAAGAGTACCAGCAGTACTCTGGGCTTATAGAACCACTTGCAAAAAATTAACAACGCAAACTCCTTTCAAGTTGGTTTATGGTCTTGAAGCTGTTGTCCCAATGGAGTTCTTGGTACCAAGCTTAAGAATTGCTGCATTTACAGACGTGGATGATACTGGTGCCATTCATGAGAGGCTAGCACAGTTGGTCGAACCAGAAGAAGACAGATTCATTCCAGGCTTCCATCAACAAATTCAGAAGGAACGAGAAAAGGCCTATCATGACAGACACATCAAGAAGAAGATATTCAGGCAAGGTGATTTAGTCCTGCTATATGACAGTAAATTTATCAAACACCCTAGGAAGTTCAGAACGCATTGGCTCGGACCATATGAGATTGTCTACGTTACAGAAGGAGGAGTTGTGCAGCTGAAGACATTGAAAGGAGATTGGAAGGAAGGCTTGGTGAATGGGAGTCGACTGAAGTTGTACTATGACAACCAGCTGCCTCACAACTCTCAGTAGAATCAAGAAGACAAGGGTCCAGGTACCAAGTGCAGTTGAAACTGCGTACCAGACACAGAAAAGATAGTCTGCACAAGGAGGGAAAGGAGGCATAAAGCAAAAAGCAAGGGCTGCACTGCACAATCAAAAGTTGAAGAAAAACAAGAGGATCAGATATCAAGTGCCTCGAGACGAGTCACAAGTGAGTGTTGGGGGCCTGTTGGCCCTGGGTTATGGAAGGAATCGAAGAACAAGGAAGAAAAGGGAAAAAGCGAGCTTCGCGAGAGACACAGTGGCTGGCACTGGGTCGAAGTGAGCAAAAGAACATAAAAGATGGAGCGAAGTGCAAAAAAGCAAGCCGTTGGATGAGGAGATCGAGGATGACAGATCAACAAGGGAAAGGGATCGAGGATGACTCGGGAAGTGGGAAAAGCCACCGTTGGATGCTTTGGAACACCATGCGAGAAGGAAGGAAAGACAGGCTGGTGAAGCCTAGAAAAAGAGGTTGAAGTTGACCTAGGGTTTTAGACACCTAGGGTTTTTGTATTTAGGTTTTGGCACCTAGGTTTCGGCCTAAGGCTGTCGGTGATGTATTGTAATGTATAAATAAAGGTCAAAATAACTTGGGTCGGGTTGGTCATTGAGTATTGGTATGATATTGTTGTTGGTCTAGCTCTATTATTGTGTGAGAGATTATCATATTGGGGGAGAGAAGTTTTGAGAGAGAGAGCCTTCTGGTATTGTAAGATCTTTAGTTGTGTGCGAAGATCAAGTCCTGCAGTTGGGTGCGCAAAAAGGGGAAAGAAAGAGAGAGAAGAAAGAAGATCTGCTAGTTGAGAGCGTAGACAAGAACTGTATGCTTTTCCTTAATAAATCATAAGCACAGTTCTGTGGACGTAGCCCTAGAGAGAGGGTGAACCACGTATACCTTGTGTTGTGGATGTGTGATTGATGTTTTGATCTCTGTTGCTGTTGTATTATTATTTGCATTGTTGTGTTAGATCAGGTCTATAGTTGTGAAGGAAAGATCTAACTAGTTTAATGATAGATGCATGTTATGTTGTTGTTGCAATAAGAACCACTTGATATTCCCCTGGTTGTAGACATATCTATCCTGCAACCCCCTCATAGCTGCTTCGGGTGAGACTGAATCTGCTTCATAGGTGCTTCCAAAAGGGCTAGTAGCTAGGGCTTGTTGGTGCGCTCTTGGAGCTGAACCCTGGGTCTGCCCTTGTGCGAACACTCACTAGGGACCAATTTCAACAGAAATTTCCTCATCTGATAGGGGAACTCAACGCAATGGAGAAAATTGCTTCCTAAGGAGGGAGGATTGATCTAGGTGGATATCGGTGGCCACCCACCTTCTCCAACTGGCTCAAAACATTTTTCTGGCAATTTACTATTTTTAGTAGTTTTTAACTTCGGGGGTCGGTTTGAGGGCCTAATCGATGTTTTTTCATGATCAGTCCTCTCAATGATAGTCAAAGGCTTTAATTGATCCCCCTAAGTGAATATCCTAGTCAATACATTTCCAACGAGCTATCGTGCACCCTAAACGGAGATCATATGCAAAAGTTACGACCCCAGGAAATTAATGTACTAACTTACCCAACGGGGCCAACATGACTTTTGGCGCTTCATCTCCCGGGGTTAGGTTTTTGGATGTATAGGGTTTTGACATTCATATTTATTGTAAAAAGGCCTCCAAATCCTCATTGTACTCATCTTCTTGCGAATGAGCGCAATCGTCACATCTCTTCTCATAGATAAGCCGCCACCATTCCAACAAGCTTGTTTTCTGCTGCATTTTATAGTTTCAACTTATTTCCCGAGTTAATAGAAACCAATTTTACTGTATCTCTATTTTTTTTTATCGCATACCTGTTATATGTTTTTGTATTAAATATTAATAATAATCTACATCCACTTCGTTCTGCTTATAAAATCTGGATCACCCGCCCCGTCAGTTATGCAGAGCGTTCAGGGCAACGCCCCAAATTTTGCTTTTTGTGTAGATTTTAACCTTGTACAATATTTTACTGCGAATGGATTTTCAATAAAATATCAGAAAAGATACAATGGAAAATACACACTTACATAAAGATTTTCCCCTGGAAACCCAAATCGGAAAAACCAACATATTCTATATTCATTCATTGTTTAGAATACAATATACATATATGAGCTAGTCATACAAAGAATATAACACATACCCAACATTCTCTCACTCTTTGTTTTCTTTGCATACATGGGGTTATAGGGTTATATAGTAAACAATCTAGGGCAGGAATGCCCATGGATCCTCTACACCAAGAGAACTTCTCGATGCTCATAGATTTTGTTAATGAATCTACAACATTCTTCAAAGTGTCCACCTTCATCAATAACACTTTCTTTTCTTCAACCATGTCTCTCATAAAGTGATATTGAATATCAATATGCTTTGTTTTTTAATGATAAGTCGGGTTCTTCGCCAGAAAAATTGCACTCTGACTGTCACAATCTATCCTTACAGCTTGTTGTACCAACCCAATACCTAAACACAATATTTGTAACCATATTGCTTCCTTACTTGCATGAGTGGCTGCCAGGTATTCAACTTTTGTAGTTGAAACTTCCACTACAGCCTGTCTTTTGCTCATCCAACTGATTGCTCCTCTATACAGGTTAAACACATACCCATTTGTAGATCTCCTACGATCGATATCTCTAGCACGGTATGCATCCACAAAGCCATGTATGACCAACACTCTGTCCAATATTAGTCTTCCTTGGTAGCACAATCCATAGCTTGCAGTGCCACATAAATACTTGAAAACCCTTTTTACTGTTGTCCAATGCTCCTTTCCTGGTTTTGACATATACCTGCTCAAAACTCCCACTGCATGTGCAATGTCCAGTCTAGTACAAACCATTGCATACATCAAACCGCCAACTGCACTCGTATATGTAACACCAGACATGTCCTCCTCCTCTTCCTGTGTCTTGGGACACTGAGTCGCTGATAACTTTATACCAACATGAATAAGGACCTTGACTGATTTACATTCTTACATATTAAACCTCTGTAATATTGTCTCGACATATTGTATTTGATTTAACGAGAGTTTCCTCTTTTTTCGATCTCTTTTAATTTCCATGCCCAAAATGAAATTTGCAACACCGAGATCCTTCATATCAAATTTAGAGGACAACTGAGTTTTCACATCTTGGATAATCTCCTTGTTTCCTGTCAACATCATGTCGTCCGCATACAAGACCAAATAAATCAAATGATCACCAATTAATTTAAAACACACACACTGATCCTCTTTTCTTCTTGCGAAGCCAAGTCCTAGCATATAAGTATCAAATTTTTTATACCACTTCCTTGGTGATTGTTTTAAACCATATAGGGACTTTCTGAACTTGCATACCAACTCCTTCTTTCCCTTCACAACAAAGCCTTTTGGCTGCTTCACATATATTTCTTCTTCCAGATCCCCATGTAGGAATGTTGTCTTCAAATCCATCTGTTCTACTTCAAAATCAAATGCAACAACAACAAATAACAAAAATCTCATAGAAGTAAACTTGGTAATAAGATAAAAAATCTCACTAAAATCAATTCCCTCAACCTGGGAATAACCCTTTGCTACTAACCAAGCTTTGTATTTCTCCACTTTTCCTTCTGCATTGAACTTCTTTTTAAATACCCATTTGTTGCCAATGGGCTTTCTTCTAGTTGACAACACCACTAGATCCCAAGCCTTATACTTATCCAAGGATGCCATTTCTTCATCCATGGCCTTTTTCCAGAGTTTTCCATCCTCTGAATCCACTGCTTCCTTGATAGTTCTAGGATCATCATTAGTAATAGACAAAGCGAAATTTGAATGAAATCAGATGGAGTATACCTTTCCGATAGCCTAATTTCTCAGACCGATCTCCTCAATACTGGAGTATGATGATCTTATTATTTTGATTCTTGTTCTTCTCTAAAGTCTGATTCATCATCATTTAAATCAAAATCTATTTTCTTTGGTTATTCCTTACTTGGTAGGACTTCTTGTTTAACAACATCCTTCATTTATCTAAATACCACGTCTCATCTATACACAACCTTCTTAGTTTATGGGTTCCAAAGCTTATAACCTTTGAGACCATCTTTATACCAAATAAAGATACACTTTTCATCCTTCTTATCTAGCTTACATGTTTTCCTTTGGAACATGAACATAGGCCTCACAGCCAAATACCTTGAGATGTGTGAGAGAAGGTTTCTAACCAGTCCATACCTCTTGTGGACTCTTGTCATCCAACACTAATAAGGGTGATCTTTTGACCAGGTAACATGTAGTACTCACTGCCTCTGCCCATAATTATTGCCCTAACCCGACACCACTGAGCATGCACCTTGCTTTTTCCATCAACCTCATGTTCATCCTTTCTACAACTCCATTATGTTGAGGTGTATATGAAGTCGTCTTCTACCTTTCTATACCACACCTCTTACAAAATTCTTCAAATTCATTTCTGCAGAACTCTCTGCCATTATCTGTCCTCAAATCCTTAATTCTTTTCTCTGTTTGATTCTCAACAAGAGCTTTAAACTCTTTAAACATGTCAAAGACTTCAGATTTCTTCCTTAGGAAATATATCCAAGTATTCCTCGAGAAGTCATATATAAATGAGACATAGTACACATATTTTCCCAATGATGGAACCGACATAGGTCCAAACACATCACTATGAACTAGGTGTAAAATTCCTTTTTCCCTCATTACACCAGAGGGGAATCTTACTCGATTTTGCTTTCCATATACACAATGTTCACATAAATAAAAATCTATAAAGCAATTAGACATACCTTCAACCATACCTTTACTGTGTAGTAGTTGAAGACCCTTCTCTCCAATATGCCCTAGTCTTTGATGCCACAACATAACCTTTTCTCTAGAGACCATGGGATTTCTTTCTTCTTCAACTCCAATATCAGGAACAAATGAACTATTACACCCATCACTAATAGTGCTTCCATGCAACTTATACAGAGTTCTAAATCGAACTCCCTTCAACAACACTATTGCTCCTCGAACCATCCTGCAAGTTTCCTTTTCAAATATTATTTTTACCCCTGCATCGTCCATTTTGCTTACATAAATCAAATTTCTGGCCAATCCTAGGATGTGTAGAACACCAGATAGTGTTCTAATCCTTTCATCTATGAGTCTCAACTTGACTTTTCATCGACCTATGATTCTAGTTGCCGAGTCATCACCTAGGAAAACATTACCTCCATCATAGCTTTCATACTCACAGAACCACTCCCTATGGGGAGTCATATGAAAGGATGCACCTGAGTCAACCAACCATGCCTCATGATTTGCATGTGTGATTGAAGAGGCCAAGTACACATCCCCTCCTTCTTTCTTGGAGGTCTTTTCTTATGTAGAAAGAGATTCAGATCCCTTCTTTTTCTCAACTTTGGATCTACATTGCTTCTTGTAGTGTCCTTCTTTTCCACATCTCCAACATACCTTTAAAATCGTTCTGGGAGACTTAGATCTTCCCTTAGACTTAAATCTCCCACTTGAGGACTTAGATCTATTTCTTTCATGGGAGTGTCCTCTTGCAAATAATGAATCTGTGCTCTATCCTTCCATGTTCTTCCATCTCATCTCCTCCGACAATAAGGATGAGACCACTTCATCAAAATTCAAGGAATTTGTATTACTACCTATGGCCACAACCAAACTATCCCATGAGTTCTGTAAAGAGCACAGTAAACTGATACACTTATCTTCATCTGAAATTTTATCTCAACAAATACTAACTGACTTACCATAGTATTGAAGGCATTCAAATGCTCTGCCACCAAGTCTCCATCTCTCATCCTCATGTTATACAACTTCTTTCTAAGGAATATATTATTTACTAGGGACTTGGACTGATGCAACTTCCCAAACTTATCCTATAAATCTTTGGTTGTAGCTTCCTATGACACATTTAGTAAAATTGAATCTGAGATACACAGTCGGATTGTGGTCTCCACCTTCTGATCCAAAATTTTCCAATCATGTGCTGAATTTTCTGTAGGTGCAGTACCTGGATCTACCGCTATCCATTGATCTCTTTCCACCAACAGATCTTCCATATTGAGCTTCCACAACTCAAAAATTTGATGATTAAACTTCTCGATCTCCATTTTTGAGCTGCTCGCCATTTCTTTTCACTTGAAAAAACAATACCACAGATCTCCCATTGTAATAAGGCTTATCATAGTCCCGATCCAAACCCTTGACCACAAAGGCGTCCCCGTGAAGCCAACAAAGCTTTGATACCAAATGAATATTTTAACCTTGTACAATATTTTACTACAAACATATTTTCAATAAAATAACATAAAAGATACAATGGAAAATACACACATTACACAGAGATGTTTCCCTTAGAAACCCAAAACAAAAAAACCAACATATTATATATTCATTCATTGTCATACATTGTTTACAATAAAATAAACATTTAGGAGCCAACGACATCCAAAACCCTAACCCAATGACCTAGATTAGTCAACAACCCTAATTCCTTAGTCGGAAATAGAAAACAATCGGCAAAAACCATGTGTTAACGCTATTTCTTGTAAGGGGGATTAGAATGCAAAAGGACTGGGTTAAAAACCCACTTGTCCTAAGTTCAGATGTAAATGTCCCCGTGGTAAACAGTGAACGGATCTAGACGGCGTGCATCTGCGCGCCCAAATCGGCGACATATATGAGATTCCGGACCGCCCCGCCTTTCTACCTTTAAGCGGAGGGGGGGGGTCCGGAATCGGGAGCGCATCTCTTCAACGACTCCGATCGTAGCGCCCGGATAAACGACGATAAAGGCAATTCTGGACCCCCCCTGCCTTTCTACCTTTAAGCAGAGGGGGGGGGTCCGGAATTGGGCGCGCAACTTTCCGACGGCCAAGATCAGTGCGCCCGGATCAACGGCGCTTGGACAATCCCGTCCTTCTCAGCTGCTCTGTGTTTAGCCAGCATGGGCCCTTCTCCCATCGTGTCATTTTTCCTTCTCCACTCTTTAGTCCAGGTGGTCCTTTCCCCATCTCATCGTCCACCCACCACTTGCCACGTGTCTCTTTCCCTCCACGTCAGCCTCCCACTAAAATGTGTCCATCACATCTACTCTCCTGCCTCCTCCGCTTATCGCCTTTTGCCATGTGTCTCCCCTGTAACCTCTCTCGCTCCCTCATCGCTTCTTACTCCACTCCCCACTGTTTTGGCCCCATCACTCCGTTCCCGTGCCCCACCTTCCGCGCTGGCCTCCACACCTATTCTTTAAGCCAGTCAGTTTTTCCAGGTGGCAGCGCGGGAGGCCCTCCACGTCCCGAAGGTGCCGAGTTGGTCGAGCCATCCTCAATCCCGATGAAGCAGTTATTGAAGCGGTTGGTGGTGGTTAGACATCGCCTCCACCATAATTGGAAACCACGACAATGAATTAAAGGCACGTCGATTCGCCGTTGGAACTGTCAAAGAGTTAGATTGCGTCTGACATAAGTTGCACGATCTTTCAGAGGTTGACTGTCAGAAAGCCATGCAGACGCAAAGCTTTCAATGCAGTATCTTGATTTCGCTGCTATTGCTGTTCTGAGCATATGAAGGCGTTTTCGCCATTTTTGTATCTATCGATGGTAGAGCTAAGCTCCCGACTGTAAAGTTTCAGCAAACATTCTAGTTCTCTGGGTTGTGTATTTGTGTTTGAGATTTCTTGTTTTATGACAAACAGTTCTCCCTTTTCCATCTATGTTTTCATCTCATATCAGAGAGTTCATGATCGAATGATTCGCATGGATTGTTGCAGTTATGTTATGATAAAGGATTTGTTGTGACATTATTGCATTCTCTGGTCTTCTGTGTTTGAATGTAAGAGGATCTTGCGTTCGAATGCTTTCTCCCTCAGTCTGTTACAAACCTGATGTTTATGATAGACCTTCGCACTTTTCTCATGCAAGTCTTCCCCCTATTCACCCTTACTACAACTCATTGTTTGAAGTTTATCTAAGACCTCACTCGCTCGTACATGCCTGGCCTAGTTTCTGAGTTGAGACGATATTGTTCTGAGTTTGCTTCCATTCGGTCACTCCTTATAAAAAAATCATGACATTAAACTGATGGGTGTCAGGCTCTGCTCCTGTAAGCAATCCAGGAGTGACTTCTGACGCTAACACCATGTGACGAAAAATTGTCCAATAATGGACATGAAAATCGAGGCGACACGAAAAATGAGGCAAAAATGCAACATGTTTCCTGAGGATTTTTTTTTCTCAGGGGCGCTTCTTCTTCCATATCCCCATTTAGGATTTTTGTCTTCACATCCATCTTTTCTACTTCAAAATCAAATGTAGCGATAATAGATAACATAAATCTTATAGAAGTTAACTTGGAAACAAGAGAAAAAATCTCACCAAAATCAATTCCCTCAACTTGGGAATAACCCTTTGCTACTAGCCAAGCTTTGTATTTCTTCCATTTCCCTTCTCCATTCAACCTCTTTTTAAATACCCATTTGCTTCCAATGGGCTTTCTTCCAGTCGACAACTCCACTAGATCTCAAGCCTCATTCTTATCCAAGGCTGCCATTTCTTCATCCATGGCCTTTTTCTAGAGTTTTCCATCCTCTGAATCCACTACCTCCATGATAATTCTAGGATCATCATCAGTAATTGACAAAGCAAAATTTGAACGGAAATCAAATGGAGTATACCTTTCCCGTAGTCTTCTTTCTCGAACTGATCTCCTCAATACTGGAGTATGAGGATCTTCTTGTTTTGATTCTTGTTCTTCTGTAGAGTCTGATTCATCATCCTTTAAATCAAACTCTATTTTCTCCAGTTATTCCTTACTTGGTAGGACTTATTGTTTAACAACATTCGTCATTTCTCTAAATACCACATCTTGGCTATACAGAACCTTCTTAGTTTCTGGGTTACAAAGCTTATAACCTTTGAGACCATCTTTATACCCAATAAAGATACGCTCTTCAACATTCTTATCTAGCTTACTCATGTTTTTCTTTGGAACATGAACATAGGCCTCGCAACCAAATACCCTAAGACATGTGAGAGAAGGGTTCTTACCAGTCCATACCTCTTGTGGAGTCTTGTCATCCAACGTTGATGAGGGTGATTTGTTGACCAAGTAACATGTAATACCCATTGCCTCTACCCAGAATTCTTGCCCTAACTCGACACCACTAAGCATGCGCCTTGATTTTTCCATCAACATCCTATTCATCCTTTCTGCATCTCCATTATGTTGAGGTTTATATGGAGTAGTCTTTTTCCTTGCTATACCACACTTCTTAAAGAATTCTTCAAATTCATTCCCGCATAACTCTCCGCCATTATCTGTCCTCAAAACCTTAATTATTTTCTTTGTTTGATTCTGAACAAGAGCCTTAAACTCTTTAAACCTTTCAAAGACTTCAGATTTCTTCCTGAGGAAATATATCCAAGTATTCCTCGAGAAGTCATCTATAATTGAGACATAGTACACATATTTTCCCAATGATGGAACCGACACAGGTCCAAACACATCACTGTGAACTAGCTGTTAAATTCCTTCTGCCCTTATTGCACCATAGGGGAATCTTACCCGATTCTGCTCTCCATATACACAATGTTCATAGAAATCAAAATCTAGAGAGTAGTTAGACATACCTTCAATCATACCTTTACCGTGTAGTAGTCGAAGACCCTTCTCTTCGATATGCTCCAGTATTTGATTCCACAACATAACCTTTTCTCTATAGATTGTAGGAGTTCTTTCTTCTTCAACACCAATATCACAAACAATGGAACTATTACACCAATAACTAATAGTGCTTCCTTGCATCTTATACAGAGTTCTAAACCGAACTCCCTTTAGTAGCATCATTGCTCCTCAAACCATCCTGCAAGTTTCCTTTTCAAATATTATTTTTACTCCTGTATCGTCCATTTTGCTTACATAAATCAAATTTATGGCCAATCTTGGGATGTGCGGAACACCAGGTAGTGTTCTAATCCTTCCATATATGAGCCTCAACTTGAAGTTTCCTTGACCTATGATTCTGGTTGTCGAGTCATCACTTAGAAAAACATTACCTCCATAATACCTTTCATATTCACAGAACCACTCGTTGTGGGGAGTCATATTAAAGGATCCACCTGAGTCAACCAACCATGCCTCATGATATGCATGTGTTATTGAAGAATCCAAGTACACATCCCCTCCTTCTTCCTCGGAGGTCTTTTCTTCTTTATAAGGAGATTCTTTAGATCCCTTCTTTTTCTCAACTTTGGATCTACACTGCTTCTTGCAGTGCCCTTATTTTCCACATCTCCAACATACCTTTACAAACTTTCTGGGAGACTTAGATCTTCCCTTAGACTTAGATCTCCCACTTGAGGACTTAGATCTATTTCTTTCCTGGGAGCGTCCTCTTGCAAATAATGGATTTGTGCTCTGTCCTTCCATGTTATTCCATCTCATCTCCTCCGACAACAAGGATGAGACCACTTCATCAAACTTCAAGGCAGTTGTATTACTACCTATGGCCACAACCAGACTATCCCATGAGTCTGGTAAAGAGCACAGTAAACTGATACACTTATTTTCATTTCAAATTTTAATCTCAACAGATACTATTTGACTTACCACAGTATTGAAAGCGTTCAAATGCTCTACCACCGAGTCTCCACCTCTCATCCTCAGTTTATACAACTTCTTTCTCAGGAATAGTTTATTTACCACGGACTTACATTGATACAACTTCCCCAACTTATTGCATAAATATTTAGCTGTAGCTTCCACTGACACATTCATTAATACATAATCTGAGAGACACAATTAAATTGTGCTCTTTGCCTTTCGATCCAAAATTTTCCAGTCATTTGTTGAAGTTCCTGTAGGTGCAGTACTTGGATCTACCGTAATCCATTGACCTCTGTCCACCAACAAATTTTCCATCTTGAGCTTCCACAAGTAAAAAAATTTCCCATTGAACTTCTCAATCTCCATTTTCGAATTGCTTGCCATTTCTTTTCACCTGAAAAATCAATACCATAGATCTCCCACTTTAAAAAGGCTTACAATAGTCCCGAGCCACACCTTTGACCACAAAGGCGTACCCTTGAAGCCAACAAATATCTGATGCCAAATGTAGATTTTAACCTTGTACAATATTTTACTGCAAACAAATTTTCAATAAAAGAACAGAAAAGATACAATGCAAAATACACACATTACACATAGACTTTTCCCCTGGAAACCCAAAACAGGAACACCAACATATTCTATATTGCTTCATCATCCTACATTCTTTACAATACAATATACAAATAGGAGCCAAATTCATCCAAAACCCTAACCCAATGACCTATATTAGTCAACAACCCTAATTCCTTAACCGAAAATATAAAACCATCGAAAAAAACAATATGCTGAAAAATCACCCAATAATGGACACGAAAATCGAGGCAACACAAAAAAAAACGAGGCAAAAAATGCAACATGTTTCTCGAGGCATTTTTTTTTTCTTGGGGGTGCTTCTTCTTCCAAATCCCTATGTATGAATGTTGTCTTCACAAACATGTCTTCTGCTTCAAAATCAAATACATCATCAATAGATAACAAAAATCTTATAGAAGTTAACTCGGTATTAGGAGAAAAAATCTCACCAAAATCAATTCCCTCAACTTAAGAATAAGCCTTTGCTACTAACCGAGATTTTTATTTCTCCACTTTGCCTTTTTCATTCAACCTATTTTTAAATACTCATTTGCTGCCAATGGGTTTCTTCGAGTCGACAACTCAATTAGATCTCAAGCCTCATTCTTATCCAAGGCTGCCATTTCTTCATCCATGGCCTTTTTCCAGATTTTCCATCCTCTAAATCCATCGCCTCCATGATAGTTCTAGGATCATCATTAGTAATAGACAAAGAAAAATTTGAACGGAAATCAAATGGAGTATACCTTTCCGGTAGCGTTCTTTCTCGAACCGATCTCCTCAATACTAGGCTATTAGGATCTTCTTCTTTTGATTTTTGTTGTTTTGTAGAGTCTGATTCATCATCCTTTAAATCAAACTCTATTTTCTCAAGTTATTCCTTACTTGGTAGGAATTCTTGTTTAACAACATCCTTCATTTATCTAAATACCACATCTCGGCTATACACAACCTTCTTAGTTTTTGGGTTTCAAAGCTTATAACCTTTGCGACAATTTTTATACCCAATAAAGATAAAATTTTCAGCCGTATAATCTAGCTTACCCATGTTTTCCTTTGGAACATGAACATAGGCCTCACAACCAAATACCATGAGATGTGTGAGAGAATGTTTCTTACTAGTCCATACCTCTTGTGGACACTTGTCATCCAACGATGTTGAGGGTGATCTGTTTACCAGGTAACATGCAATACCCACTACCCAGAATTCTTTCCCTAACCCGACACCACTGAGCATGCACTTTCCTTTTTCCATTAGCGTCTTGTTCATCCTTTCTACAAATCCATTATGCCGAGGTGTATATGGAGTCATCTTCTACCTTGCTATACCACACTTCTTAAATTATTCTTGAAATTCATTCCCGCATAACTCTTCGCCATTATCTGTCCTCAACACCTTAATTCTTTTCTCTGTTTGATTCTCAACAAGAGCTTTAATCTCTTTAACCATGCCAAAGACTTCAGATTTATTCCTTAGGAAATACATCCAAGTATTCCTTGAGAAGTCATCTATAAATGAGACATAGTACACAGATTTTCCCAATGATGGAACCGACACATGTCCAAACACATCATTGTGAACTAGGTGTAAAATTCCTTATGCCCTCATTGCACTAGAGGGGAATCTCACCCGATTCTGCTTTCCATATACAAAATGTTCACATAAATAAAAATTCAGAGACCAATTAGACATACCTTCAACCATACCTTTACCGGGTAGTAGTCGAAGACCCTTCTCTCCAATATGCCCCAGTCTTTAATGCCACATCATAACCTTTTCTCCAAAGACTGTCGGAGTTCTTTCTTCTTCAACCCCAATATCAAGAACAATGGAACTATTACAACCATCACTAATAGTGCTTCCTTGCAAATTATATAGAGTTCCAAACCGAATTCCATTTGGCAACACCATTGCTCCTCGAACCATCCTGCAAGTTTCCTTTTCAAATATTATTTTTACCCCTGCATTGTCCATTTTGCTTACAAAAATCAAATTTCTGGCCAATCCTAGGATGCGCAGAACACCGAGTAGTGTTCTAATCCTTCAATCTATGAGCCTCAACTTGAATTTTCCTTGACCTATGATTATGGTTGTCAAGTCATCACCAAGGAAAACATTACCTCCATCAGACCTTTCATATTCTCATAACCACTCCATGTGGGGATTCATATGAAAGGATGCACTTGAGTCAACCAACCATGCCTCATGATTTGCATGTGTGCTTGAAGAATCCAAGAACACATCCCCTCCTTCTTCCTTGGAAGTATTTTCTTATGTAGAAGGAGATTCTTCAGATTGCTTATTTTTCTCAACTTTGGATCTACACTACTTCTTGTAGTGCCCTTCTTTACCGCATCTCCAACATACCTTTAAAAACTTTCTGGGAGACTTAAATCTTCCCTTAGGATTAGATCTCCCACTTGAAGACTTAGATTTATTTATTTCTTGGGAGCGTCCTCTTGCAAATAATGCATATGTTCTCTGTCCTTCCATGTTCTTCTGTCTCATCTCTTCTGACAACAAGGATGAGACCACTTCATCAAACTTCAAAGCAGTTGTATTAATACCTATGGCCACAATCCCACGAGTCTTGTAAAGAGTACAGTAAACTGATACACTTATATTCATATGAAATTTTGATCTCAACAAATACTAACTGACCTACCATAGTATTGAAGGCGTTCAAATGCTCTGCCACTGAGTCTCCATCTCTCATGCTCAAGTTATACAACTTCTTTCTTAGGAATAATTTATTTGCTAGGGACTTAGACTAATACAACTTCTCCAACTTATCCCATAAATCTTTGGTTGTAGCTTCCTTTGACACATTCAGTAATACTGAATCTGAGAGACAGTCAGATTGTGCTCTTCACCTTCCGATCCAAAATTTTCCAGTCATTTGTTGAGGTTCCTATAGGTGCAGTACCTGGATCTACCATGATCCACTGATATCTGTCCACAAAAAGATCTTCCATCTTGAGCTTCCACAATTCAAAATTTTCCTGTTTAACTTCTCGATCTCCATTTTCGATCTACTCGTCATTTCTTTTCACCTGAAAAATCAATACCACAAATCTCCCACTGTAACAAGGCTTATCACAATACCGATCCAAACCCTTGACCACAAAGGCGTCCCCCTAAAGCCAACAAATCTCTGGTACCAAATGTAGATTTTGACCTTATAGGATATTTTACGGCAAACATATCTTCAATAAAAGAACAAAAAAGATACAATGGAAAATACACACATTACATAGATATTTTTCCCTTGGAAACCCAAAATGAGAAAACCAACATATTCTATATTCGTTCATTGTCATACATTGTTTACAATACAATATACATATAAGAGCCAACAACATCCAAAACCCTATCCTAATGACCTGGATTAGTAAACAACCCTAATTTCTTAACCATAAACAGAAAACCATTGGAAAAAACCATGTGACGAAAAATCGCCCAGTAATGGACACGAAAATGTAGGCGACACGAAAAATGAGGCAAAAATGTGACATGTTTCCCGAGGCAATTTTTTTTATTTTTATCGGTGGCGTTTTTTCTTCCAGATCCCCATTTAGGAATGTTTTCTTCACATCCATATGTTCTACTTCAAAATCAAATGCAACAACAACAAATAACAAAAATCTTATAGAAGTTAACTTGGCAATAGGAGAAAAACTCTCACCAAAGTCAATTCCCTCAACCTGGGAATAACTCTTTGTTATTAACTGAGCTTTGTATTTCTCCACTTTGCCTTATGCTTTCAGCTTCTTTTTAAACACCCATTTGCTACTAATGGGCATTCTTTTAGTCGTCAACTCCACTAGATCCCAAGTCTCATTCTTATCCAAGGCTGCCATTTCTTCATCCATGGCCTTTTTCCAGAGTTTTCCATCCTTTGAATCCACTACCTCCCTGATAGTTCTAGGATCATCATCAATAATAGACAAAGAAAATTTCTAATGGAAATCAAATGGAGTACACCTTTCTGGTAGCCTTCTTTCTCGAACCGATCTCCTCAATACTGGAGTATGAGGATCTTCTTCTTCTGATTCTTGTTCTTTTGTAGAGTCTAATTCATCATCCTTTAAATCAAACTCTATTTTCTTTGGTTCTTCCTTGGTAGGACTTCTTGTTTAACAACATCCTTCATTTCTATAAATACTACATCTCGGCTATACACAACCTTCTTAGTTTCTGGGTTCCAAAGATTATAACTTTTGAGACCATCTTTATTGTAACATCCCCGTCCACCCAAGGCGGGGCATGCTATCATTATCATGCTACGTTCAAGCTCTGATATCATATTGTAACACACCTCCAGCCACCCACTGGGGCACGTCACTTGAAAAGCTTCTTCATTTCTACAACACAAATTAATGTCGAAATAACAGTAAGCCTACACATATATCATATAGAGGTAATTACTCATAAATATTAGACATGTACAAATACACAACATGTAAATGAACATAGAAATGGTACTTGTATTTTATAGATGACCACCAACTGTGTGCAGACCTTCCACGAACCTCCCATTCATAGATCACGCTGCTCATTACTCTGAGCAGCGGGTCACCCCCGAGCTGGGACTAAACTCCACCCGGGTAAAGTGATTGCTAGGCTAGGTCGAGACAATGGGATGCTACACAGTCAACTAGGAAGGATTCCCTCCTAGGAGCCAACTGACACACACAACTCACAACTTCTCATTCCCCACATGCTTGTCCCACCCTAGGAAGTATACAACTTCACTGTTCAATAGTCCACCGATTTCTTCACTTCCCTTCTAGGACTTCATCAATAGTCCAGATAGGAATTCTCAGAGTGCTTATAGCTCCTACTGGACTCCCTCCAGGAGAAATCACTTCCCTAATAACCTTTCTCACATGGAGAGAGTTGCTCACATGCCTCACAGCCTGCTTCTTTTTTCTAGTAAACTCTCTCACCTAGAGAGAGTTGCTCACCGGTCTGACAACCTGCCTCTTCATTCCACGAGCCTGAGAACCTGTCTCTTCATTCCACAGGCATGACAACCTACCTCTTCATTCCATGGGCCTGGAAACCTGCCTCTTCACTCCCACTCCCATATAACTAGCAACATGCTTAGGTGAAAGAACTTCAGTGTTCAACTAATGCACAATTGATGGTAGCAACAACTGACTTCGGGTTTGGGATCGATGTTGCTCATGACAAACAAGTTAAACACAAACTCAGGCATATACGGGTGTGTTGTGCCATCCAGGAGGAATACGGGCTCTATGCATCACGGGAAAAATACAGGATATGGCTCCAGAAATGCGTGTAGGTTTGATAGGTACGTTCATGCTCAGGGGTCAACAATGGAGGTAATGGCTCCATGCATGAATGCATGAGTGCATGGGAAGAATGGAAATAATGGCAGAGTGAACTCCCCAACAAACTGATTTCCCCACATAAAACTGCATGTACCAAATCAGAAACATGTCTTCATGAAGCTGCATAAGCTCCACTTATCATTTGTTCCCTTCCCACATGAACTTAAGATAACATAGGTTATGTCCAACCTTAGTCTTTAGGAAATAATAATATAATATTATTCCCATAGAGATAAGCCTACAATCTTAGCCATTTTCCTAGCCTCTTAGCCCCATCCCTTTCCCTACCTAGTGGAGCTTAGTCCCCCATAATTCTTTCTTTGTGGTCGGTCTATACGCAACGATGTATTTTATATTAATGATATGAGTATTTACATATACAAAAATAGGCTCATTGGCCTATAGCATGTAGGCTCTCTGGCCTAATCATCACATAAGCCTCCTAGCTTATAATCACTTGGCTCACCAGCCTATAAAACATGTTACATTTACAATTTCAACTTGGGCTCGGTCTTGGGATATTACAATCCCCTCACCTTATTTTTTCACTGTCCTCGGTGCAACTTGTTTATACATGTACAATTCAAATTATTCAAAAAGCTCCAAGCTTTAGCTATTGGAAGCTTGTTATCCATATTGTGCTCTACTTTCCACCAATAATTATGGTATTCACATTGCAACTGGAAGTTAATTTCTCTATTCCATAGAGATACTTCCAGAAATAATTCAGCCCACTGTTCCATTTGACACACCCTCCTTATGGAAGCTACCATGCCATAAGCATCCTTGAGTTGCCTCCTCCTTGTTGCACTCACCCTTTTAGGCTCAGACATCCCTTCACTGCTACGCAGTCCTTCAACGATCCATCTTGCCAAGGCTTTCACACACAAGGAGAGCGCTAACCCATTACCAGAACCCCACCAAGGTTCTACAATTATAGGGCTTTAGTGTCCTAAACAATAGTTGTTTTTTCCTAACATTCCAACTTTAATCAATATTATCTCATCTGCATCACACACATGCAGTTATCATGAGAGAACATAAAAGAATTCATTTAGAACTCTAACTTATTTAATAAGGAATTCAACTTTTCCCAAAATATGAAATTCTATTTCATAATTTTTCATTGTTGTTGCAATAATAGGATGCAGTCTTCCTTCTGGCTTTCAGCAAGCACCATGTTGAATACCATTTTTTCTGTAATGCTTCTATCTTGCATTCAACCAACAAATTGTCAGTATTTCCTGTACATCATACTTTTATTGCAATATGTACAAAAACCTTATAACATGATCTGAGAATTGTCTACACTGATCAATTCAATCACAACTACAAAACAATTTATTAGATAAAATAAAATATCATTCTATGCATACGCGTGTTCATAATTAATATTAGTAAGTTCATTACTTCTTTTTTCTGAACATAACATTTTCTGTAGTCAATGCTCATGTGACTACTTGACTTGCAACTTTCCTGTTGAAATGTCTAACAACTCCTGAAATGTTCTCAACTCCATGAGTTAGCAACACTTCAGTCGTTAGCATAATTATTTCCATGCAATAATATATATGCATGCACTCACAAAACATATTCAACAAATGCATTTAAGTATGCAATTCTATCATGTATGAGTGAAACTCTGCCACTTACAAGGCATGAGTGCAACTCTCAATGCATATCTATTCAATGAACCTTTGCATTGATTTTAAGCTATCCATAAATTGCAAATGTGGCCAATGTCTTGACACATTCTCCACACACTTCTCATTGTCTTCTCAATTATTTGGATGCCTTCCCTTCTGACCCGAACACTACACCAAGAATATAATTATGTGGTGTGCATTAGTGTTAGCAAAAAGGTTGCAGTCAAAGCATTATTTAAAGATAGGAAGCTTTTGGGTAATTGTGTCATATATAACTTTTCCATATCCATACCTTGCCATATCCAACCATGTCCTAGTCTCATGCATGAATAGTTTTCTTGGAATCATTCCTATAACAAGTTATTATCTTTTATTTCTTTGGTTATTACCTCATAACCGAATTAACATGACATACTACTATATTAGTTTGTGCATTCAAAATCTAAAAACTTTGATAACTGTAACAAGCCTCTAGCCTTTACTACACCTAGTGGTATCTCATTCATGTTAATGCACTTAAACAATACCATACTAGGTATTATAAAAATTCAATCCAGGGAAATTCTTACCTGAATTTCCCTTTGGAAATTATGCAACATAATTTCAAAAGATAAATACTTACCTACACAGCTTCCATTAAACGAATTTGATGTTACCTGATTAGCTGATGACAATAGAAGCTTTCATGCCTCTTTATCAGTCTTATAATCAACATTCCAACTTTTTGTTGCTTCCTTTAGCAACATCATCATCAACACTTGCAAAGATGCAAGATTTCTCTCTTTATGACTGTCCAACCAACCATAACATACTTGCTACTACAGTAATTGCAACAACTTCTACCTCCATGTAACACTTTTCCTTGTTGATCCCATAAGTTTTCAATTTCTCTCGGATTCATGAATCTTCATGTGCTCTCACTGTAATCACTATGCATGATTATTTCTGTCCTGAGCACTTTCTAGCCAAATTACTCTTGGTTTCCTTTGCATTTCCATCCAAATACTAATGCTGATATTAACCTTCAACTTTTATTTATTTTCTGGATCTATCTATCCCAACTCATACTTGGATGAATTATAATTCCAAACATGTTGTCTTATAGAATTTTTGTCTTCAACATCTGGTTACTTTTCGGACTGAACTACTTCAACCCTTTCCTGATTGAATACTTTAGTACTTGAGGTTTCTTGTACCCTTCTCTTCTCCTTGCCAACTAGCCTCAAACGTGGCTTGCATGGACAATCTCTAGCATACTATAAGGATGCACATATGCCTCCTTCGATAGCTGCACAAAATTAATTAAAAGTACTCAACACTACTTGTACATGGCTCTATGCCACTTAAGATGGATTCTTATCATGCACCATCTCCTTTGCATTCAAAACCATGCATATAACCATTTTCTTGTTCATGGTTCCTCACTGATTCTCTACAGAGATTCATTTCTTTTTGAAATCCTTCTTGGATTTGACATCTCCATGCTATTGTGGAAATATCTTCGATACTTTCGGAATGCATCAACAATTCTCTACTATTTTGTTGTCCCTCCTCGAGCCCTATCTTGCATTCCTATTAGCTTGATATCTACCTCACGATCTCTTCTTCCATTATTACTTGGATTCCTCTAATCCAACTCCTACATGACCGAATTATATTTTCGGTCACATTCTCTGAGTAACCTTGGTCATCTAACACCAACTTCTTTCTTGAGGCACTTGATTTATCCTTTCCATAACTGATCATATCAGTACTTGGATTTGCTTGATGACTGTTACTTTTTCTTGAATTGATGCAAGTCATATATGAATCCCTCCAAATTATTGATGAACTTGGCCTAGATCCAAATCTGCTACTAACTCATCCCATAGTTAGAGCGACCTGATTTATCTTAGGGTGCTCTAAAGCCTTAACAGGGTGCCTAGGATCGATCCACTCTTCTTTCACCTTGTCGGCCCTTTTCTGTTTCTTTGCTTGCTCCACTGTTTAACTTCTTTTGTGGCTTGTGCAAATCGTGTTTGACCAAAATTTGGACTATAGTCCTCCTTGCGCAACATCAAACCAAAACCGAAGGGCCCAACATAATCCATATGACCATGGATTTAACACCAAGGCGCTAAACTCTGTTAAACTCATATGCCTGAGAGCTATGACTCGACTCTATTCCTTGTCTACTAATCAATGGTGTAGATCGAACCGGTGTGGAGATCTACGTTCAAGGACTATTACGGGGTCCCAACTAGCACATAATTTATCTCCATTGTTGAGTTTTGCAATGGAAGATGCACGCTGGTATTGGAATCGATGTGATTCGTCGATATTTTGGTGGACGATGATCGACGATCCATGTGGATTGTGGAACCAGAATTTGTGTGGACGTTAACTCACCCTTTGAATCTTGCAATGGTTCCTCACCATTGATCTTCCTTCACTAATATATGATGGCCATGACTTAATCAGATGTTTATCCAACGATCCTCCTCTATAACTCCCAGATTTTATGGTTATGATTCAATCGTTATTGATTACTCCTTTTCTCACGATCGGATGATGTGTAGAGTTCCAATCCAAATGATGAATGATCGATGTTCGTTCCTTTCTCTTCCTTGCATGATTGTGATCTAATGGTTCTCATTCACTGGTGGGGTGATCTGACGACTACTGTAGCTTACCCTGTGATCATAATAATATTTCTCCTCCATCATTTAGTAGGATCACCGATCCTTCTCGTGATCGATGATCAATGGAATAATCATTCCTGATCTTGATTTGAATGTAGAATTATACCAGTCTTCCTCTCCAGAGTTCTCCTTCTCATTCTGCAACACAAGCCCTATACCTGAACTACACAATCTCAACTGTATGCAGAGACATACACTTCTTCCTCACAGAGGTATACAATACATAGATAAACAGACATAATTACAAAGGCTTCTAGAATACTCGAAATATAATGTTTTTCTTTTCTTTCATATTCTTAGGTTTACATATAATTATACAGGCTCGCAGGCCTTCCTTTGTCTGGATTAAATCAACAGACTGCAATCCTAATTCTATTGGCTTGATTAACATTTGTTTGGCCACTTCCAATCTCTTGGCTTAGTTAGCATTCAATTGGCCACCTCTCTTTGCCTCTAAGGATTACAATAATATACATAGGGATTATGAGTTGTTTTTGGTTCAAATCAAACAAACCCTCAATTATGATGGAATACCTGGAATCCTCTTTCCAATACCTTTCCTTTGACTGCTTCCTTGCTCAATTCTGAGTTCCGAGCAGAAAGTTATGGACAATTGCAAATGGTATTTTCAATGACGCAATCCCTATGCAGTTATTCTCTTTCCTCTGAGATAAAAGGATCTTAGACCTTCGTTGGATCCTATCATAAGGTTCACAAACCTTCTTACCACTTTTGATGTGGGTCTGAACTAGACGAAACCCATGAGCTTCCTTCCTAATTCATTTTCTTTCTTTTAACACAATTTTCAAGGATAATCCCCTTTTCTTTGGACCCCAACCTCATGTGACCATGGGCTGTGACCAAGCACTAACTGATAGGTGCTTGTCCGGAGCTTAGGAAACTTTGGGGCTCCAAAACTTCAGAGGTTCTCTCAACTTCCACATTGACTTCTCCTGAATGTCGAACTGGCAAACTCTTGGACTGGCTCTCTAGAGCTTCACACTTCAGATACTCGAAGGACGCACTGATCAATGGTCCTCATTATCTGTTTACATCTACGGTCAACAGGAGCTTCGAGACTTCGGGGTTTAGGAGTTCTGAGGCTCCATCTTGTGCTGCCTCCTGAATTTCCGAATTCACAAACAAAAAATCAACGAACCACTCCTTCTCATTAACCAACGACCATGATCAACTCTGGGACTTCGACTTTGAGAGTTCCAGACTTTCCACACTCTCAATCCTTCCGTAGTGCCAAGTCTCCAGACTATAGGATCTGCTGCCACGTATCCTCTCCTGATCAATGACTAGGATTTACTCTGCATCTCTGGGCTTCATGGCTTTCCAAAGCACCTCTCCAGAGATCTCCCAGAGTGCCAAATTACCGAAGGTCCTCACCTTCCTCCACATATCATCTCTTGATCAACGATCGAGATTAAATCTGGCTTTCAGGAGTTTTAGACTCAAATCCATCTACAACTCAATTCCTCTGGAGTACCAAGTCTTTGGACCTTGGGATCTCGCACCATGTGTCCACTGTAATCAATGGTTGAGATGGACTCCGACCTTCGAGAGTCCTCGACCCCACTGCTTATGCCTTGAATCCTTCAGAGTGCCAAGTCTTCAGACTACGAGATCTACTGCCACGTATCCTTTCCTGATCAACGGTAAGTATTTACTTCGCTGTTCGGAGCTTCGTGGGTTTCACATTCATCACACTTCATTCCTTTCGAACGTCGAATTAGCGAATATGGCGATTTCCTTTGCTTGGTTGTCAAACAATTAATGTAGTGACACATGGCCCCACCGACGGATGACATGTCTCAGGTCCCAATTGGTACTAAGGGCTTGTCAAAAGTACAAAAACAAGTGACACATGGTAGACTTAGGGTAGGTCCACATCACCCTAGGTGACGTCATCATGTCATGTCATATCCGATGCTTCAGGACTTCGACACTTGGGCTTCGAGAGATTCCACTCCAGCACACCTTATAACTCCCGAATTCTGAACTTCCAAACAGGTCCATGTCACTCCGGTGCTCCGGGACTTCGAAGCTTCGGGCTTCGAAGGATTTCGCTGCTGAACACCACACAACCCCCGGACTGCCAAAATTCCAAACATTGATTAATCTGCGGACACGTGTCCTGGAAATGGATGGTCCGAATTGGTTCTGGACTTTGGGAGACTTCTCCACACTACACCACAATTCCCCCGAACGTCAAATTCCCAAATATGCTGGTCTGCGGACATGTGTCCTTAAACATGAATGGTCCAGATTAACTCTGGAGTTCGAGACTTCCAGAGGAAGTCCATTTTGCGCACACTTCAACCAATTTCCTTGAATTTTGAATGACCAAACTACTCGGGGAAAATCCATGGCTCTCCTCCTCCTGGATGTTCTATGGTTGAAAATCACTTCAGGACTTCAGAACTTTGGGCTTCGACCCCTTTTCTCAACATAATTTAAACTTCACTAAAGTCATGAAGTTTGAAGGACTTGGAGGTTAACTGTCGTGCATATTTCCAAATCTGATGGCTGGGAAGGGTCTTCCTTCCCTCACATAAATCATACGGCACAAATTCAATCTCTTGGTTATCAACCACAATTGTTGTGATAACTGCTCTGCCACTCCTTCTGAGCTTTCGATTACCACCCAGGAGCTCTCTCAACACCCCTCTAGCACTTTGTACGTGAAATCCCTGTGGAATTTTGACTCCAAATTCCACACTCGTGGCCCATCCAGGTTCAATGTTGAAACCATGGGCTCTGATACCAATTTGTAACATCCCCGACCACCCAAGCGGTGCATGCTACCATAACCATGCTCTATTCAAGATCTAATACCATATTGTAACACACCTCCATTCACCGGCTGGGGCATGTCACTTGAAAAGCTTCTTATATATATATACAACAGAAGTGACATGTCTCAGCCGATGGCTGGAGGTGTGTTACAATATGGTATCAGAGCTTCAACAAAGCATTATATATATATTTATATTGCAAATTTAAACAGACATAAACATTATACTACAACACAAATTAATGTGGAAATAACAGTAATCCTACACATACAACATATACATGCAATTACTCATAAATGTTAGACATGTACAAATACACAACATGTAAATGAACATAGAAATGGTACTTATCTGTTATAGATGACCACCAACTGCGTGCAAACCTTCCACGAACCTCCCAGCCATAGACCACGCTCCTCATCACTCTCAACAGTGGGTCACCCCTGAGCTGGGACTAAACTCCACCCGAGTAATTAAGGGATTCCTAGGCTAGGTTGAGACAATGGGCTTCTACACAGTCAACCGTGAAGGATTCCCTCCCAAGAGCCAACTTACACACACAAATCATGACATCTCATTCCTCACATGCCTGTCCCACCCCAGGAAGTATACATCTTCACTGTTCAACAGTCCATCGGATGCTCCACTTCCCTTCCAGGGCTTTAGCAACAAGCCATACATGAATTCTCAGAGCGCTTATAGCTGTTGTTGGGCTCCCTCCAGAAGAAATCACTTCCCCAAAAACCTCTCTCACCCAGAGAGAGTTGCTCACAAGCCTGACAACCTGCTACTTCTTTCCAGCAAACTCTCTCACCTGGACATAGTTTCTCACAGGCTTGACAACCTGCCTCTTCATTCCACGGGCATGAAAACCTGCCTCTTCACTCTCGCTCCCACATAACCAACAAAATGCTTAGGTGAAACAACATTAGCATTCAGCTAACGCATAGGTGATGGCAACAACAATTGCCTTCAGGTTTGGAATCGTCGTTTCTCATGATAGACAAGTTTAGCACATACTTAGGTAAATATGGGTGCATTGTGCCATCTAGGAGGAATACGAGCTCTATGCATGACAAGTAAAATACATGATATGGCTCAAAAAATACATGTAGGTTTCAGAGGTACACGCATGCTCAGGGGTCAACATTGGAGGTAATGGATCCGTGCATGAATGCATGGGAAGAATGGAAAGAATGGCAAAGAAAACCACCCAATGAACTGATTTCACCACATAAAACTGCATGTCCCAAATCGGACACCTGTCTTCATGAAGCTGCATGAGCTCCACTTATCATTCGTTCCCTTCCCATAGGAACTTAGGATAACATAGGCTATGTCCAACCTTAGTATTTAGGAAATAATAATATAGTATTATTCCCATATAGATAAGCCCACAATCTTAGCCCTTTTCCTAGCCTCTTAGCCCCATCCCTTTCCCTACCTAGTGGATCTTAGTCCCCCATAACTCTTTCATCGTGGTCAATCTACACACAACCGTGTATTTTATATTATTGATATGAGTATTTACATATACAAAAATAGGCTCATTGGCCTATAGCATCTAGTCTCTCCGGCCTAATCATCACATATACACAATGTTCACATAAATCAAAATCTAGAGAGCAGTTAGACATACCTTCAACCATATCTTTACCGTATAATAGTTGAAGACCCTTCTCTCTGATAAGCCCCAACCTTTGATTCCATGACATAACCTTTTCTCCAGAGACTGTAGGAGTTCTTTCTTCTTTAACTCCAATATCAGGAACAATGGAACTATTACACCCATCACTAATAGTGCTTCCTTGTAGCTTATACAGAGTTCCAAACCAAACTCCCTTCAACAACACCAATTCTCCTTGAACCATCCTGCAAGTTTCCTTTTCAACTATTATTTTTATCCCTGCATCATCCATTTTTCTTACATAAATCAATTTTTTGGGAAATCCTGGGATGTGCAGAACACCAAGTAGTGTTCTAATCTTTCCATCTATGAGCCTCAAATTGACTTTTCCTCGACCTATGATTCTGGTTGTCTAGTCATTACCTAGGAAAGCATTACCTCCATCATACCTTTCATATTCACAAAACCACTCCCTGTGGGGAGTCATATGAAAGGATGCACCTGATTCAACCAACCATGCCTCATGATATGCAAGTGTGCTTGAAGAAGCCAAGCACACATCCCCTCCTTCTTCCTTGGAGGTCATTTTTTTTTTATAATTTTTTTTTTTTTTTTTTATCTGTAGAAGGAGATTCTTCAAATACCTTATTTTTCTCAACTTTGGATCTACAGTGCTTCTTGTAGTGCCCTTCTTTTCCACATCTCCAACATACCTATACAAACTTTCTGGGAGACCTAGATCTTCCCTTAGACTTAGATCTCCCACTTGAGGACTTAGATCTGTTTCTTTCGTGGGAGCATCATCTTGCAAATAATGCATTTGAGCTCTGTCCTTCCATGTTATTTCGTCTCATCTCCTCCGAAAACAAGGATGAGACCACTTCATCAAACTTCAAGGCAATTGTATTACTACCTATGGCCACAATTAGACTATCCCACGAGTCAGATAAATAGCATAGTAAACTGATACAATTATCTTCAACTGAAATTTTAATCTCAACAAATACTAAATGACTTACCACAGTATTGAAGGCATTCAAATGCTCTGCCATTGAGTCTCCATCTCTCATTCTCAGGTTATTCAACTTCTTTCTCAGGAATAATTTATTTACTATGGAATTAGACTAATACAATTTCCCCAATTTATCCCATAAATCTTTGGATGTAGATTCCTCAGACACATTCAATAATATTGAATCAGAGAGACAGAGTTTAATTGTGCTCTTCATCTTCCGATCCAACTTTTTCCAGTAACCTGTCGAAGTTCCTATAGGTGCAGTACCTAGATCTACTGCGATCCACTGATCTCTGTCCACCAAAATATCTTCCATCTTGAGCTTTCACAACTCAAAACTTTGCCCATTAAACTTCTCGATCTCCATTTTTGAGTTGCTCACTATTTCTTTTGACCTGAAAAATCAATACCACAAATCTCCCACTGTAACAAGGCTTATCACAGTCCCGAGCCAAACCCTTGACCACAAAGGCCTCCCCGTGAAGCCAACAAATCTCTGATTCCAAATGTAGATTTTAACCTTGTACAATATTTTACTGCAAACATATTTTTAATAAAAGAATATAAAATATACAATGGAAAATACACACATTACACAAAGATTTTTCCTGTGGAAACCCAAAACGGGAAAGCCAACACATTCTATATTCATTCATTGTCATACATTGTTTACAATACAATATACATATAGGAGCCAACGACATCCAAAACCCTAACCCAATGACCTGGATTAGTCAATAAACCTAATTACTTAACCATAAATAGAAAACCATCGACAAAAACCATGTGCCAAAAAATCACCCAATAATGGACACGAAAATCAAGGTGACATAAAAAACGAGGTAAAAAATACAACACATTTCTCGAGGCAATTTTTTTTTTCTCGGGGGCGCTTCTTCTTCCAGATCCCCATGTAGGAATGTTGTCTTCACATCAATCTATTCTACTTCAAAATAAAATGCAGCAGCAACAAATAACATAATTTAATAGAAGTTAACTTGGCAAAAAGAGAAAAAATCTCACCAAAATCAATTCCCTCAACCTAAGAATAACCCTTTGCTACTAACCGAGCTTTGTATTTTTCCACTTTTCCTTCTGCATTCTGCGTTTTTTTATATACCCATTTGCTGCCAATGTGATTTCTTCCAGTCGACAATTCTACTAGATCTCAAGCCTCATTCTTAGCCAAGGCTACCATTTCTTCATCCATGGCTTGTTTCCAGATTTTTCCATCCTCTGAATCCTTTATCTTCCTGATAGTTCTAGGATTATCATCGGTAATAAACAAAGAAAAAATTTAATGAGAATCATATGGAGTATACCTTTCCGATATCCTTCTTTCTCGAACCGATCTCCTCAATACTGGAGTATAAGGATCTTCTTCTTCTGATTCTTGTTCTTTTGTAGAGTCTGATTCATCATCCTTTAAATCAAACTCTATTCCCAAATTCTTCTTACATAATTCTTCAAATTCATTCCTGCAGAACTCTCTGACATTATCTGTCCTCAACACCTTAATTATTTTCTCAGTTTGATTCTCAACAAGAGCCTTAAACTCTTTAAACCTGTAAAAGACTTTGGATTTCTCCCTGAGGAAATATGTCCAAGTATTCCTTGAGAAGTCATCTATAAATGAGACATAGTACCACAATCCACTGATCTACCGCAATCCACTGATCTCTGTCCAACAACATATCTTCCATCTTGAGCTTCCACAACGGAATTTTTTTCCCATTAAACTTCTCGATCTCCATTTTTTATCTGCTCGAAATTTCTTTTCACCTGAGATATCAATACCACTGATCTCACACTGTAATAAGACTTATCATAGTCCCGAGCCAAACCGTTGACCACAAAGGCGTCCCCCGGAAGCCAACAAAGCTCTGATACCAAATGTAGATTTTAACCTTGTACAATATTTTACTACAAATAGATTTTCAATAAAAGAACATAAAAGATACAATGTAAAATACACACATTACACATAGATTTTTCCCCTGGAAATCCAAAACGGGAAAACCAACATATTCTATATTCATTCATTGTCATTCACTGTTTACAATACAACATACATATAGGAGCCAGTGGCATACGAAACCCTAAACCAATGATCTAAATTAGTTAACAACCTTAATTCCTTAACTGGAAATAGAAAACCATCGGCAAAAACCATGTGCCGAAAAATCGCCCAATAATGGACACGGAAATTGAGGCAACAAGAAAAATGAGGCAAAAAATGAAACACTTTTCCCGAGGAAAAAACATTTTCTCAGGGGCGCTTCTTCTTCCAGATCCCCATGTAGGAATGACGTCTTCACATATATCTGTTCTACTTCAAAATCAAATGCAACAACAACATATAACATAAATCTTATAGAAGTTAACTTGGCAAGAGGAGAAAAAATCTCACCAAAATCAATTCACCCAACTTGGGAATAACACTTTGCTACTAATCGAGCTTTGTATTTCTCCACTTTGCCTTTTGCATTCAACTTCTTTTTAAATATCCATTTGTTGCCAATGGGATTTCTTCCAATCGACAACTCCACTAGATCCCAAGCCTCATTCTTATCCAAGGCTTCCATTTCTTCATCCATGGCCTTTTTCCAGAGTTTTCCATCCTCTAAATCCACTGGCTCCCTGATAGTTATAGGATCATCATCAGTAATAGACAAAGCAAAATTTGAATGGAAATTAGATGGAGTATATATTTCCAGTAGTTTTCTTTCTCGAACTGATCTCCTCAATAATGGAGTATGAGGAGGTGATATTTTGTTCTGGAACGCCGATTATTGTTGACTGAAGAGTTCTCAGTAGATGGTTTCACAAGCGTTCAGGTGGGTAGGAGATTTTCGGGTAATTCTGCAGAGGCATGAATTCTCCCATATGGAAAACTACGATGACATGGTGGATTATTCGAACAATCCAGGTGAACTGTTACCCTAGATGGGGATAGTAGGCAACCCCACTTACCCCCTCATGGTCCAATTGGCGAAGGAGATTCCATCAGAAGTGCTAGGCGATTTCTTTTCTCAGTTTTCAGGGGTTTCCAGTCTTTACCCTAGGCAAGATTTGGAAGCTCTTTGGTGGAGTTGTTGGATCGGGTGTGGTGTCATCGCTGGGTAATTTTGTAATCAACAATCCTCTTCCTTGCTTAGTTTCCTGGTGTGGTTCGACTCCCTTGCTTTTCGAAGGCTCCTTTCCCACCATTCAATGTGTTTTCTCCCTTTCTTCGACCACGACTAACCTCTCTTGGATGTTACCAGATCCAACTGTGACTGTGTGCCCTTCAACACCTTCGAGGGGGCAAGAGGTTTTTTCTGAGGCATTTCCAGGTGAAGGTCTAGCAGACTTGACTCTAGGGCTTCCAAATTGGGCTTCTTTGGAACAAGGTCCAGCTCCAGACTTGTTCTACCCTTATGCGGATCAAGCTTACTTCTTGGATCAATCAAAGGAGTTAGTGGAAGGGTTTATTGCCGCAAACTTATGACCCTCAAATTCCAGGGAGTGGATCTCAGTTTTTGGTGGGGAGCCCAGAACCAACACACTTTTGAATCAGGACCAAGTTTTTACGGTAGTTCTAGAGTCAAGGCAAAGGAAATAGAATAAGTGCATTGGATTTTCCAAGGAAAACCCTAATTTAATCCTTGGTGATGATCTAACTCTCTTCGGGGTGGTCGAGATGGCAGATAAAAATTTATTAGGGAAAGCATATGGTTGCCAATTCAACGAGAAGACTCTTAAGGCCTGAGCCGTGACAAATTGGGGTGCGTCATACAACCCTCGTCCTAGAATTAGTCTCTTGTCCAGAGGTTGGTTTATGCTTATTTTTTCGTAACGATCACAGGCTATGGCCGTTCTCCAAAAAATTTGGTCCATAGACTCTTCACCAATCCCAATGAAGCTTTGGGACCCTACGTTCGATACTGCAAGTGAAAGGATGGACTCCATCCCAATATGGGTTCAAATTTCAGGCCTTCCTCCACACCTTTGGAATGAAAAATGCTTCCGAGCAATTGGGAATTTCCTGGGGGAGTTTCTACCTACTGATATGGGATTCTTAGAATCTGGAGAGATGTCGGTGGCAATGATTCTGGTTTTACTAAACATCAGAGAAGGGCTTAGGGAATTCCTTAACTTGACAGACTTGGGAAGGACTAGGGTACAAATCCTAGATTATGAAGGGGTTCCCTTTCATTGTAGGAGGTGCCATGAGTATGGGCATATTGTTAAGGATTGCAAGTCCTCTATGAGCGGGTGCAAGAACAATTGGTCTACTTCGGAGATCATATCTGATCGGGGGTGCTTGGAGAATTTGGGTGTCATCTCTCCCTCTTTGGGGTCGACTTCGGTGGGTACTCCGCCTTGTGCCCTTGTTGTGTCTCGAATCTTTGAGGTTGATGAGTCGATAATATAGGAGGGAGATGCAATGACTTTAGTCCCAGTCGTGAGAGATGTGACGAGTTCAGAAGTATGCCCGTAGGCCGTTCCACAGTTTTTTATCGACAACCTATTGAGTATGTGCCTTACTATCTCCCGACCAGTAAATTGTTTTTCTAAAGCATTTAATTTATCTTTGGTGGATTTTTGTTACTCACTTCAAAATATACCCTTTCCAAACACTTCATCTCTAATTCCTCTTCCCAAGCCCGCGTAATCTTCCTTTCCATCCTTGGCCAACTCTTCTCTCTATCTAGACTCTCTGCTCGGATCCCTAGTTTCTCGGTCATCCACAGATTCTTCTTCTGAGGAGTCTAAGGACTCAACCATTCATTTTCAACACGATAATAGAACAATCTCCATTCCCACTGTAGACTACAGAAGCCTGAGCCCAAATCCAGAGATTCTGAAAACAAAAAAGGGACGAGGTAGAAACTCACACCTCTCTGAGGCACAATCCCGAGGACTGGTCGACATTGCTTTAGGGTGGAAAAAGTCAATTATAGGGGTGCTTAGAGCAACAAAATCCTCAGTAGGGGTCCCCCCATGAAACTTCTCACTTTCAATTGTAGGGGTTTGGCGAGTCCTGAAAAAAATCCGCACTAAAGTGGTTGGTAATTATACACCAGCCTGATGTAGTTCTTTTTCAAGAAACTCTAGCAGATGAAACCATGGCTACCAAGATTCTAAATGCCCTCTTCTCGGGCTGGTTTTTTCTGTGTCTGGATGCCATAGGTAGGCCGAGAGGCTTACTCATTGGATGGAGATCTAGATGTATCAAAATATTAAACTCCCAGGCTTTTGACTCCGGTCTAGGGGGGTGATTTTTTGGTGGAAGGTATTGGAAAGGTGATCAAAATAATCAATGTTTATGGCCCTCATACAGACCAAATATCTTTTTGGGAAACTCTGCTTGGTAAATACCTCTTAAAAATGATCTTCTAATCTTATGGGGAGACCTAAATTTCTCTCTAGGGGAAGCTGAAAGTTATGGACCCTCATCCCACCCAGAAAACCAAGCAACATTCTTCAGTCACCTATTGTCTTCCAACGACCTCATTGATATAGCTCCACTAAATCTATTACCCACCTAGATGAATATGAGGGTAGGGGAGGATCGTATAGCAAAAAGGTTGGATCGTTTTCTGATTTTTGAACCTTTAGTGATGCCTCCATTCCAATTTCATCAATGGATTGGAAGTGGAGGCGAATAAGACCATTCTCCAGTTTGGTTCGAAATGGAGGGAGGTCCTCAAAAGCCTGCAACCCCATTTAAATTCAACTCTTATTGGTTGAAAGATGAGAGTTTTCAACAGTTGGTCAAGTCCAATTGGATTGACATAAGGGATTCAGAGGGTAATTTGATGGGTATTCAATTTGCGGCAAACCTCAAAAGAATAAAAGAACTAGTTATTCCTTGGGCAAAAACAAAACATAAATCATAGGAACATGAACTCCAAAGTATAGAGGAACAATTGAGGCTGATATTAGAATATTCTGATGTGGGTTTCATCAAAATCTTAGCTCAAGATAATCTGAAAAGGCTTGAAGCCAGGCACAGACTTCTGTTGGCGGATCAAGAAGAAACTTGGAGGCTAAAAAGTAGAGCTATCTGGCTTGAGAACGGAGATGAGAATACAAAATTATTTCAAGCCTATGCTAAGGGGAGGAGAGCAGAAAAAACTATTTGGAGCTTAAAGGATCAAGAGGGTAGATCTGTCGCTTCCTTTGAAGTCCTTGCTAGCCTGGGTAAAATCCATTTTCAGACCTTATTCAAAGCGGACAAGAGATTCAACATTGTAGAGATTATAAAGGTGGCACTATACCTTCCAAGCTTCGTGGATGAACAAGGGAACTAGGATTTGTTTGTTGAAGTCATTGAAGCGGAGTTAAAAGAAACACTTCTTATCTTCCAGAAGGATAAAAGTCCTGGTCTAGATGGATGGACAATAGAATTCTACATGGGTTTCTTTGATCTAATCAGAGAAGATCTATTAAAAGTCATTGAGGAATCTCCTACCAATGGCATAATTCACAGTCCCTTCAATTCAAATTTTATAGCTCTCATTCCTAAGGTAAACGATCCTCGATATTTTGATGATTTTAGGCCAATCTCTTTGTGTAATTGTATTTACAAAATTATTTCCAAAATCATAGCTCGTTGGCTAAAGCCTTTTTTTTATCGGAGGCCATATCCAAAGAACAGTTCGGGTTTTTATAAGGCTGCCAGATACATGAAGCAATAGGGGTAGCGCAAGAGGGACTACATAGCCTAAATACCACAAGAACAAAGGGGGAAATCCTAAAGATTGAACTATCAAAAGCATATGATAGAGTGAGCTGGGCTTATATTCGACTTCTTCTTACACATCTCAGATTTGAAGTCCCCTTCATAAAATGGGCAATGGAATGCATATCTTCGGTCTCATTTGCAGTCCTTATCAATGGGGAAACTTATCCTCTTTTCATTTTAGAAAGGGGTCTGCATCAAGGCTGCCTAATATCCCCACTCATTTTTCTTTTGGTAGTTGAAGGACTGAGTAAGGCCATAGATATAACAACCAGAGCAGGGAATTTCCAAGGAATTCAAGTTGCACCCGGGAAGAGGATCACACATCTATTGTTCGTGGATGATGTTCTCATTTTCTGTAATGATCGGGTATGAGATGCATAAATTCTAGCTGACATTTTAAATCTCTTTCACTTGGCTACAAGGATGCAAATAAACTCCCAAAAATCTACCATCACTACCTCCAAAATGGAAAGAAATAAAGTGACTATCTATCAGAGGCTATTTCCTTTCACAATTCAGGACATTTCAGAAGGTCTAAAATCCTTAGGGTTTCAGTTGAATCCGAACAAATACAGGAAAGAAGACTCGAAATGGCTGTTAACAAAACATGAGAAAAGGTTGAATAGATGGAGTTTTAGGTGGTTATATAGAGCAAGCAGACTCACTCTGACCAAATCTGCTCTGGAAGCCATACTATTTTATTTGATGTCAATGGAGTGGATTCCAAAAGGGGTGCTAGAAAAAATTAGAAGGACTTGTTCTCGGTTTATTTGGTTTGGATTAGGGGATAAGTATACCCAACCTTGGGCAAAATGGGAAATTATTGTGATGCCAAAAGCATTGGGAGGATGGGGGCTCAAAAGTATTTTCTTGTTTTCCAAGGCCCTTGCGGCAAAGGTATGTTGGTGTCTCATTTCAGTTTCCAGTTTGTGGACACATGTAGTCACAAAAAAATACATCTCCCTAGATTCAGTAGAATATTGGATCAGAACTCCAAACAAATTTGCATCTCACTGGTCGATTATTTGGAAAGCGATGATTTCCTCGTTCTCAGTGGTTGGGGAGAGTCTTGCTTGGAGGGTTGGTAAAGGAAATCATCTTCATATTGGAGCCAATCCTTGGCTCGGTTGTAGGAATTCACATATTCTTCAAAAATAACTAATCGATCAACTTCACATACATGGTATCTTCTTCCTATCTCATCTAGATGATCCCCACTCAACTAATATATGGAATCAAAGATGGATAAGTTTTATATCACTATGTTTAGATGGGGTTTATGCAGACTTACTGAGAAGTTATATTTTAGTGCTCAAAAGAGGATATATAAGACTCACAGATAGGGAAGATGATTTAGTTTGGCAAAAGGACCCCCTAGGATCCTATACTCCAAAATCTAGATACATAGCTCTGAATATAGTCCCAATTCAACAAAATCCCAAATGGCGGTGGAAGGGCCTTTGGAAGCTGAAATGTCCCCAAAAAGCCAAAATTTATATGTGGGCAACATTAAATAATCGAATCCCAACATGGGATAATTTGAGCAAGCATCAGATAGAAGGATTGGGTAGATGCTCACTTTGTAAAAATGCAAATGAATCCACTTTCTATATACTCATATGCTGTCCTTTATCCAAGAAAGTTTGGACAAAAACTTCCTCAAGCCTCAGGCATAGATACATATGGACTGGAGACACTTTGGAGCTGGCTTGGAAAAACTGGTCCTATGACCTTAGAAATAAAAAGATAAAATCACTTCCTCTCTTAATCAGTTGGTGAGTCTGGCTAGCAAGAAAAATATAGATATTTAAAGAAAAAGCCTCTATACCAGAAGTGATCGCAGCTCAAAGGTTATCAATCCCGTTACACTTCCCCCGAACCAAAGAAGCTCTAACCTTGCGGGTAAGACAACAAGAGGATATAGACTTTACAAAACCCTGGGCTTACTTCGACGGAGCCTCTCAGAACTCAAACTGTGGGGGAGGAGCTGTTATACATTTATTAGAAAACCATTGCTTTCATTTAAAAATGGGGTTGGACAAAGGGACAAACAAATATGCCGAACTATTGGCGTTGAAGCTTCTACTCCTATTTTCTAGAGAAAAGGGAATCCAACAAATACACATTTTTGGTGACTCTATGAATGTCATTAATTGGGTAAGAAAGCACCAAACTTGTCACAATATATTTCTTTTCCCTATATTGGAGGAATTTTATTGTTTGATGGACACTTTTGATACTTTGGTTATCTCTCATGTATACATATACATGAACATGGTAACATATTCTTTTTCGAAAGTTGGATTGCTTCTCTCTCTTGGCCAATGGCACATAAAAAAAGAGAGGGGAAGACACAAATGCTTTTCTTCATCCCCTGTTTATAGAGGAACAAGGACATATACATGATTGAAGAACCAAACCACATACAACAAGATTGATCATACTGATCTATGACACTGGAGACCTCTTGCTGGAAGATATGTAGATGTGCATACATAACTATGATGGATTCTTCCAGCTCTTTCCTTACTTTTATCAACGCTTGCTCTGAAGCTCTGGACACTGCCTTTGTCTAACTTTATTTGATGGAGTCTCTCTTCTAGTTCTCTGATTTTTGATTCTTTATATTAGTTCTGTTGGCACAAAATTCGAATATTATCTTCATTATCATTCATGAACACAGTTCCACATGAGGTGGTGGCTATTGGATTTTCCATGACATATCCTATTATGGGAACTTGTGTAAGGAATGAGATCAAAATTCCTTGAGTTTTGATCGAAAATTTCTTTACCTGCTCTTGCATGATCTTTCAAGACTTACTATCATAAGTGAAGCTTCTTAAATTGGGGACCTCACTTGGTTAAAATAGAGCCCAAAGCCCTAGTCCTAAACCACTGAATGATGTGTGTGTGTTGGTTCCTGCTGTTGATACCTCTGGGATGTTAGTATCCATTGGTTGAGAGTTATCATTCTTAGTCTCAACATATTTATTTTGTCTCTCTTTTTTGACTACCATATCAATTGCTTCCCTGGATGCCTTTTCCATTGCTTCTCTTTGTATTGCGGTCTTCGCTTCTACTTTAGCCACGATTGCTTCTTCAACTTTGGATTTGGCCTTCTTTGCTTGAATCTTTCTCTTCTTTTGGGAAGCATTGTTCATTTTCTTGGAAACCTTTTCTTTATCTCTCCTTTTCTTATTGGTTGGATTTTCTTCTTCTTCTACCGATCCTGAGTGCACAAAGACGAAAACGAGAGATGATCCATATGCTGCTTCTTCTTCTGCCTTTTTTTGAGCTTCTTCTCTTTCTTTCTCTTCATCTACGATATTTCCTATGGGTTGACCTTGTATCTGGAATATAACTTTGTCATAGGTTCATGCATTACGATGCACTTCTTCCTCATCCCAAGTCTCCGTCGTGTATTCTAAGGGGAGCCCTATTTTGTTGAAGTGATCCTTTATGACCTCCTTGGGGTCATTTCTTCTGAACCGTTCTTCTCCAAAATGATAAGATAGTAAAGTGTTTACCTCTTCTTGAGCTTGTTTGGTGTTTTAGAATGTGTAAGTGCCTATATAAAGCGACATTGGTGGCCATATCGCTTTCTTACCCCAATACAATATCCCCCCTACTCCATGGATTATGGTTTGATATGCTACTTCCTTGAGCACTAAATTGTCAAGAATTAACCATGGAAGCAAATGCAAAGGCTTCATAGAACCAAACACCCTTATATAAGCACCATGTTCTAGGAGATACCAATCCCTAATTATTCTTATTATGACTATCGCCTTATCAATCAAGCATGGGGGTGTTGTGCAAAATATAAAATCCTATAGAGTAGCCAAGAAATTCTCACATATCTTCTAATATTTTATTCGATACTTGTGCTTCCAGAGCACTTTTCTTTATATGTGAATTTCTAGGTCCAAGAGCTTCCATCTCCATCCCATTCCTGGGTACTGATGGTCTACACACATAATGTCCAAGAGGTATCAGGACACATGGAAACTAGGGAAGGTCCCAAGCCAAGATTCTGTGACCGCAATGATATCCTCTATCAGATTTGCTAATAAGATGTCATACCAATTTAATTACAATCCATCATGTGTGCAATAACAAATCAATGACATGTATGACAGGGAGAACTGGGATGCATCTGGTTCACCGTACAACTGGCAACATATCCACCATATATTGATAGGGTCTCCTCAAAATTTGTGGGGTAAATTCCCTTGGGCCTGTGCTTGAACTGTTTGTGAGGTTTGTACCACTTGGGGAATAATTATTTAGCTATGTGTTGGAACTCATAGAGAAGCTTGTTATTTATATTTTTCACTCCTTTGTCAAGGTGATAACATTTTTCTAGGTCCTTAGGTATAAATGATGCCATGGGTTCCCCTATGATGTTGTGAATGCATATGTTTCCAGATCAACATGTTTTATGATGCAACTAATGGAATCAACACAAGGGAAGACAACAACACAGGCTGCGACTCTAAATATTCCATATCTTCGGATATTTCTGAAAATTTTCAACCCATCTTAGTCTTCGACTTCGGTGGGGAAATTTGATTTCTTAAACATGCGATACACATCACCCCACTTGAGTGTCTCTCCCTCCTTTTCCAAGAGTCCAGAGCTGTCATCATATGTGGCTCTGATCACATCTGGTTTGTCTTCGATCTGTGGACCGCTACCATAGGCCTCGATGACAAATTCCTTGCTTGATGATTTTTTGGGAGCCATATTTGAACTTGCAAAGAAAAGGTGGTATTAGTGTGAAGAATAAAATAACAACTGATACAAAATTTAAACTAAGTATCTTGAAATACTCGAGGACTCACTTGAACTGATGCTTGGTGGAATATCGTGATCTGAAGATGAAAAAATTATGGTAGGCATGTAAGTGGGACTCAGAGAGAATAAAATGGCTTAGAAGATGCTTCAGAGGTGGAAATCTGAACGGTTAATATCAACTTCCCCGATGTAAATCAGAGAAGTTAGAAAAAACTCCTCTGAAATCCATCAATGAGGTTAATGTTAAAGGATCCAATTGATCAGGGAGGATATCGATGGCCACCCACCTATTCCAACTGGATCAAAACAATTTTTTTTGACAATTTACAATTTTTAGTAGTTTTTCGGGTCCTAAACTTTCGGGGCCATTTTGAGGGCCTAAACGACATTTTTTAACGATAGGGAACCTAAATGATCGTCAAAGGTATTATTGAGCCTATGAAATGAAGCTACTCATCAATACCTTTCGAACGTGTTACAGTGCGCCCAAAATGAAGATCACATGCAATAGTTACGACCACGGGAAGTTGATGTACTAACTTACCCCAAGGGGACCCACATGACTTTTGGCGCTTCATCTCATAGGGTTAGGTTTTTAGATGTATAAGATTTTGGCATTCATGTTTATTGTAATAGGATTCCAGAGCCTCATTGTACTCATATTCTTGCGAATGAGTGTATCCGTCACATATCTTCTCAGAGATAAGCTTCCAACATTCTAGAAATCTTGTTTTCAGTCTACAATTTATAGTTTTTAGCATATTTCTTATTTAATAGAAGTCAAGTTTTACTGTATATTTGTTATTTTTCACTGTCTCTATGTTAATATTATAAATCTATGTTTTCATTTTGTTCCACTCATAGATCCATATTAGTGGTATCAAAGCAATCTGCTCCTTGTCATTTTTTAGTGCATGTCCCCGATGTGGTCAGGGTATAGAGGGTTGGGTCTCGAGCTTATTTCTCTTGAGGACAAATTCTCTCGCACACCCAAGAAATTATCCATGGTAATCGAAAATAAATACAATGGGACAATATATCCTTTAAAAATGTTTCTTTGGGAGGCCCTTAAGTGACAAAGGAACGATATGATGGACAACTTTGCACAAATCCTTCGATGGCTGCCGACAAGCGACGCATCCACCTCAAGCGAAAGTGCGCCCCCTTCAAGGTACAAATCAATTTTCATATTCCTATATTTTAAGTTCAAATAGATGTAGATGCCGCAGATAAATGGTTAAACCTTCTAGAAGGGTATTTTTCTGTCCACAACTTTTTTGATAGAGAAAATATTACATTTGTGCTCCTCAAGGCCATCCCCCATGTCAAATATTGGTGGGAGACTTTCTGTGAGAAAAAGGAAATAGAGAGATCCAAATTATTTGTAGTTTCACCCACTTGGGGATCCTTCAGGGATGCTATTAAGGAATAATACTAACTCGTTGGAAGTTATGATGACTTGTATACAAGATGGACCACACCGTGGCAGGAAAGAGACCAAACAGTGCCATAGTTCACCAATATTTTCCATACCTTGCGCACCAAGATGGGTATCAAATATTCTGAGCAACATCTGGTGCTCAAGTACCATGATGGTATGCATAGATACATCCAGACATAAATGGATAATTTGGTCATCTCATCCTTGGGCACAACCTATCGATATGCCATCAAAATAGAGCATAAGATTAAAAAAAATACACAGAATTTTGGGTCTGGGAACTCCTCATAGTAGAAGCAGGGAAAGGGCAGCCCCAACTCACAGAACAAAGTACAAAGAAAATATGGGAAACCTCAAGACAACCAGTCCAAGCCACAATAAAACAAGGACACTGGGAATATGAAGAAATATACCGGGAAGTGGTGTGACTTCCATAAGAGCCCCTGACATAGCACTGTTGATTAAAATCAAAGAAGTCATTGGTGGCTAAGGTGAAATCCTCTGAATCAGATGAAGGTTCTGAATTTGAGTCATAACCATAAAATGGGAGATGAATCATTGACATGGAACCTAGTGCCACTGTTGCTACCACCAAGATCCATCCCGATGAACCTGATGAGCCAGAAGAAGGCGAGCACCTCTTTAATTCACATATGTGGGTGAAAGGAACTCTGCTACACTTCATCATTGATAGTGGTAGACATAAGAACCTCATCTCAGAAAAGGTCATCAAGTGGCTAGCCCTACCGACAATGCCTCACCCGAAGCCCTACACCATCAGATGGCTCAGTTAAGGAAGCAATCTTCACGTTAGCCAACAATGTCGCTTATAGTACGACATCAAGCCATTCAAATATGAGGTATTATGTGATGTTTCTCTCCTTGAAGTTTGTGATGTTCTTTTGGGTCAACCTTATTTATGGAAATGTCATGATGTATATCAGTATAGGCCTCACAGTGTTATTATTACTTTGAACAATAAATTGCACAAGATACCTGAGGTAGTCCCACCTAGTGATATTTCCTTGATCTCTACCAAGCAATGAAGGAAGGTCATTTCTCAGAATGACAAGTTTATCTTCTTCATGATTTTCTCTCAAAGTGAGCAAAAGGTTGTAACCACATCCATGGCCTCCACGTCCGACCTCTCCATGCAGTAGAAGCAAGTGGATAAGGTCATGGAAGAATACAAAGACATAGTCTCATCACCTATTGAGGTACCTCTGCACTATCAGGTCAAGCATCCCATCAATCTAACCCTCAACGCACCACTACCCAATGGGTCAACTTATCACCGCTCTTTGCTAGAAAACAAGGAGATCAAGCATCAAATCCAAGAAATTCTCCACAAGGGGCACATCTGACCCAACTCATCAACTTGTGGAAGCCCAATCGTACTAGTGCAAAAGAAATATGGGACATGATGACTCTGCATTGATTATCATGCCCTAAATAAAATTGTAGTCAGAAATCAATACCGAATTCCCCGAATTGACGATCTCCTTGATTATCTTAAGGGGGCCAAATAATTCAGTAATATTGATCTGAAGTCTTGTTACCATCAGGTCCCAATAGAGTAGACAGATGTATGTAAAACTTCCTTCAAGTCAAAACAAGGTCTTTTTGAATGGCTGGTCATGCCCTTTGGTTTGACAAATTCCCCAAAAACTTTCATGAGGATTATGGATGATATCTTGTGGCCTTTCAATAATTATTTTGTGGTGGTGTATCTAGATGACATCCTCATCTACAAAAATACTTGGTAAGAACACTTGCAACATATTCAACATGTTCTACACACTTTGCGACAACACACGCTATATGCCAACTTGGAAAATTTCTCCTTTGGCATGGAAAAGGTCTAGTACCTAAGCTACATTGTTGATGCACATGGTGTGCATGTTGATCCAATAAAGATCCAAGTCATCCATGATTGGCCAACCCCAACCACACTCACTGAGCTTTAGAGCTTCTTAGGCCTTGCCAATTTCTATCGTAGGTTTGTGTTGGGATTATTCCATATTACATGGGCCATCAACCAAATAACCATGGGTGGCGGTAAGGAACAACTTGTGTGGGGCCTGTTCCAACAACAAGCATTCAATGATCTTAATAAACACTTGTTCTTAGACCGAGTGATTTCATTACCTGATCTGCAACAATAATTTGAGATCGAGACAGATGCTTCAAACTATGTTGTGGGCGCAGTCTTCACTTAGAACGACCACCCCGTGGCCTATCATAGTGAGACACTATCAAATGTAGTCCATAAGTACCATAATTACGAAAAATAAATGTAATCCATTGTGAAATCCTGCTGCCAGTGGAGGCATTACATTCTTGGGAAGGAGACAGTCATCGAGACTGATCATAAGCCACTGCAGTTCATGCAGACACAAGGAAAATTACAGAATGACTGCCATCAGAAGTGGTCCACATATTTGTAGCAGTTCCACCTCAACATCAATTATAAAACATGAACTACCAACTGAGTTGCTAATTTCCTCAGCCAACCTCCAGTCATGGCACTCACCACGATGATAGACTCTTATGGCCAGAAGACCTCCGGATGGCCCCAACTCTATGAGATAGATCCTAACTTCGCCAACACCTACCAGATGTTGGGCGCAAACACAATTGTCACTAATTTCCATATTCAGGATGAGATGTTGTGCCATCTGGGCCATCTATGCATTCCATCAAGCGAGCGAGCCAAGATGATTTGGGAATCCCACTACATTTGGGTGGCAGGAAACTTCGACGTGGAAACGACAGTGGCAATGCTGCAATGATATTTATACTGGCCAAAACTATGACATGATGTCATCAAGTATAAATGATCCTGCACTGCCTGCACTATTGCCAAACTGAAGAATAAGAAACAAGCCCTGTACACTCCTCTACCTACTCCTGAAAAACCTTGGGAATCCATATAAATGGACTACATGTCGGGCCTTCCGTCTACCAAGTGGGGAAATGACTGTGTTTTTTGTTGATTAAGGTTGGTTGTCATTGATGTCAACCCTTTAAGAAGGCTCAATAGCACAAAGGTTTGGGTGATGGACCCAATTTTTTTTGATGTAAATATGACTCATTATTGTCTTGTCATGGTTGATAATAAGTAGAAATGGATGAACTCCAAAGTGGTCCCCTTATGGTGAAATCCATCACGTGAAGACGCTTTGCGGATTGAATTATCCTAGAAGTATGGTTAGAGAACCCATGCTTATTTGTGTAATAATGAGATTAAGGTCAGTGAATTTGTTAGTGAAACTATACTATATGGATATTTCTTGTCATGACATTTCCGGTGGTATGTGGAACGTCACATAGCTCCTCACGGTTAGAGAGTTATGGCCATGAGAAGTTGGAAAACCCTGGTTTGGGTAATGGTCCCAAGTTTGTTTGATGGATAATGGTATGATTTTTGATATATTTTCAGGTAATACTATTCTATATGAATATTACATGTCATTCCATTTCTGGTGGTATGTGGAATGTCACATAACTCCTCACGGTTTGATATTTATGGCCTTACGAAGTTGGAGGACCCTCATATGTCATCTAGAAGCCCTAGAAGGTCAAAGTAATCAAAGTGGTTTAAGAGATTTTAGAAGGTAAATAATAAAGTGAAGTGATGAGTGTACTATAATTCAAAGTGAATACAAAATAAATTATTTAAATAATAAATTTAATGGAGAAATTAGAAGTGGGTTAACCCTAAAATAAGGAAAGTGGGCAAAGTGACCTAGAAGATGTTTTTAAGGAAGCTACATGGAGAGTATAAATAAGAGGCAAGGCTTTCTCATTTTACATTACACTTGAGGATATTTAATACCTATAGGTGTCTGAGGTAACCAAAGGATATATAAGCCTAATTTATGAGGGAAGATGAATAAAAGAAGGTCGAAATTCAAGGAAGGATAAATTCTTTTGATGATGCTTTCTAAGGTATGTTATTTACAGGTCATCTCACCATTTTTGCAATAACGTTTTTTATAGAATGATTCAGATATTGAAATTTCTATGCCATTGAGGAAACATATCCAAGTATCTTTGGTAAAAAATTTAGCTTGTGGATCATTGTATTTTTGGAGTTACACTCCATGGAAAATATGGTTTGTGGCTAGTCCTAAAACTAGTCTAAAACAGGTGTTTCGGGTAAAAGCATCATAACTTCTTCATAACAGATCCAAATTCAGTAAGAACAAATGTGGTGTTTAGATTACATTTTTTAGTATTCTTTTTAACAGTTTGAGATATATTCAACAAATATTCCATGCGGGGCATGCTCTACAAGGTTGCTCTCTAGAATAAGCCATAATTCAACAAGGTATGCCATTTTTGCTATAAATCCTTTTCTGAGAGGTTCCATGTAGTGAAACCTAGAGGAATTGAATAAAAAACATTGAATAAAATTGTGTATCAGTTTCAAATATTTATTCATTACAGGTACAAAGTTATGATTATTTCAAGTTAGGGTTGTTGACTAATACAAAATTAGTCATGTGAGACTAAAGAAATGTTTGATGAAAATGCTAGTCTCTTGTTGCTAAAGTTAAGGAAGGTTTGAAGGTATGTGCTCATATACACCATTTCTATTATAGATTTACAAATCATATTTGGATGATGAAATTAACGAGGGCTTTTGGTTGTGGTACAAGTTGGGTACATGGTTGAGACAAGTAGTTGATGAGTTGGCACATACATGAGGTGTAAAGTTGATGATGTTGGTACATATTGATGAGTCATAGTTGATGAGTAGTTGACACATGATTGGTACGTACTTGGTACATGGTTGGTTGCACTTGTTTATGGTACATGTTTATTACAGGTTGTTTGGTATAGGTTGGTGCATGGTTGATGCACTTGTTTATGGTACATGTTGATTACAGGTTGAGGTACAGGTTAATGCATGGTTCGAGTTTATTGGTATAGGTTTACAATAGTATATCTCACAGTGATAGTGTGACAATGGTTCCATCATTCTACTTCTACTTCAAGGTGGTTGGACGGGGCAAGGACAAGTGGTTGTAGCCACCTTCCGGTTGTAGCCAGAGAACATAGGGGGTTGTAGCCTCCTTCTGGTTGTAGCCAAAGAATTTGGGAGTTGGAGCTTCCCTCAGGTTGTAGCCTGAGAAAATAGGGGGTTGGAGCCTCATTCCAGTTGCAGCTGGAAAACAAAGGAAGTTGGTGCTTCCAATGAATGTAATTCTTCAAGACATATAAGAAAAAACATTTCGTGGTTTTCTCCCGCTTTGGCTTTCCACGCAAAACACTGGTGTACTGTGTATGTGTATGATTGTTCATTTGTTCATTGCTCATTATTGGATGATAATTCTACATTGATATAACACTTGGATTATTTGGTTTAAAAATGATTATAATTGCTCTATTACTGATTCACCCCCCTCTTAGTAATCCAATAATTGGTATCAGAGAAGGTTTCTTCAGAAATCAGTTTAACCACTGAAAGGTAGATCATGGAGAGAAACAACTTATATAAAAATGGAATACCCCAGTTTGATGGACAAAAGTATGCTTTTTGGAGCATAAGGATGAAGACATATATACAGGCACATGGATTTGAAATTTGACAATCAATTGTAGATGGATACACAACACCAGTAGTTCCACCAACAAATGAAAAAGTAGTGAAACTTGGTCAGAATGATTCCAAAGCCACAAATGCACTTCTGAATGGTTTCAGTGAAACGATATTCACCAAAGTTGCACATTGTAAATCCACTAAAGAGATTCCTCCACTGTCAAAATCGATATTTCCATCAAACCTAGAATCGTAGAAGACATCACCATTGGCGCCGCATGCTCTCCTAAAGAACTTACATCTTACAAAGCTCTCTTCTAGGAATACAGGGACATTATTGCCTGGTCATACACAGAGATGCCCGACCTTGATCCTTCTATGGTCGAACATCATATAGACACATGGCCTGATATCACACCTGTGTGACAAAAGAAACACCCACTACACCCATCCAAAGCAGGAACCATCAAAGCCAAAATTGACAAATTACGCGTTGTAGGGTTCATATACCCCATCACATATACGTCATGGGTCTCCAACCCTGTCCTTGTCAACAAAAAACATGGCACTATTCGTGTTTGCACTGACTTCTGTGATCTCAATCACGCCTGTCCCAAAGACAACTTCCCAAAGCCTTTCATCGAACAAATTATCGATGATTGTGTCGGCCATGAGGCCTTGTCCTTTATGGACGATTTCTTTAGGTACAATCAAATTCAGATTCATCCAGCAGACCAGTACAAAACTGCATTCACTACCTCGTGGGGTACTTTTGCATATTGCGTCATGCCTTTTGGACTCAAGAACGCTGATGTGACATTCCAATGGGCCATGCCATACGTATTTCATGATCTGGCTCATATCATCTTCGTGTACCTGGACGAACTCACCGCTCGATCCAAGAAACACACTCAACATCTAGATGAATTACGAGTCATCTTTCAATGGTGTAGTCAATACAATATCCGCTTGAACCCCCTCAAGTGTGTATTCTACGTTACCGTTGGATGCCTCCTTGGATTCATCATTTCCCAACATGGCATCACAGTAGACCCCCTCAAGGTCCAAGCCATTATAAAAATTCCACCACCTCGAAATTTACGCCAACTACAGAGCGTAAAAGGAAAAACTAACTTTTTACGCCACTTTGTCCCCAATTACACCACTCGCACACACGGTATCCTTCGCTTGTTGCATCACTATATCCCATTTTGATGGGATGAACATGCCCAAACCTCTTTTGATGATTTAAAAGTGACCCTCTCCAACGCCCCTTTGATTAGTCCATCCGACTATGATTGTGACTACATCCTCTACTTATCGGCCTCAGCCATCTCAGTAGCAGGAGTTATCGTCTAGCTAGGGGATGATGGATGTGAGCATGTAATTTACTATATTAGTAAAAACCTTTCAGGGCCACCCCTGAAGCACAATCACGAAGAGAAACTTGCCCTTGCAGTTGTCCTCATAGTCCAAAAACTGTGCCATTATATCCTGCTTCGCACTACCAAAGTCATGGCAGATTCCAACCCCATGCAATACTTGCTTAGTCACGACAAATTAATGGCAAATTTTCCCGATGGATCGTCATCCTTCAGGAGTACGAACTAGAGTTTTCAACTCCCAAAAGAAAGAAAGCACTCATCCTCGCCGAACTCATCACGATATTTCCCTCAAATGTTGCTAGTTCGCCCGTCAATATAGACTTCCCCAACGAACACCTCTTCTATATCCCCTTAGATGAGCCCTGGTACGATGACCTCCTCGTCTACCTTCGGACACAGAAGTTTGGAACCCATATTTCCAGAGACGATCATCGAAGCATACACCATCAGGCCCCTTGATATCTCCTTATCGGTGACATTCTATATCGACGCAGGGTCGACACCATACTCCATCGATGTTTGATCATCGACGAAGTCGATAGAGTCCTGAATGATTTCCATAGCAGCGCCTGCAATGACCACCTCTCAGGGATGTCCACTACCCATAAAATCATTCGAGTAGGTTACTTCTAGCCCACATTGTTTCATGACTGCATCCACGCTGTGAAATGGTATGACAAATGCCAGCTTTACGCACACAAAGCACGAGCGCCACCCACTCTTCTACACCCAGTCATCACTGCTGACCCCATTTGTAAATGGGGCATTAACTTCATGACTTGCAACCGTCCATCCAACAATGGACATAAGTACATTTTCATAACAGTCGATTACTTCACCAAGTGGGTCGAAGCCATGCCCACCTTTAACAACACCGTTGACACCGCAACGCATTTTTTCTTTAACCATGTCATCACTCGCTTCAGAGTACCACTACAACTAGTTTTCAATCATGGAAAATAATTTGAGAATGAGCTCTTCGTCAAACTTTCCTGAAAGTTAGGCTTCTCCCACAAGTTCGTCTCACCCTACTACTCTCAGTCCAATGGATAGGTAGAGGTGGTCAACAAGGTCCTCAAAACCATGTTGCAGTGTACCGTCAACAAACATAAGACCAATTGGCATCATATGTTGTTTTCAATTCTATGGGCTTATCGCATGGCAGTTAAAATTGCCACTGGTTTTACACCATTCCATCTTGTCCATGGGGTCAAATCCACTCTCCCCAATGAGTGTGAAACTCCCACTCTACGCACCGCCATCGAGATTTTACCTGCCACTGCTCCAATGGAGCAGTGCTTGCTGAACTTAGAGTCGCTAGATGAAGACCATCGGTCTTCATTACAAAACAATGAGGCATCCAAAAAATGGTCAAAGGCCACCTTTGACCGCCATGTCAAACTTCGCTCATTTAATGAAGGAGACCTCATCCTTGCCTATGACATCACTCACGATACCCTCGACCATGAAAAATTTGAGTCATTATGGCATGGACCTTATATCGTCCAACACTGCCTTACTAAAGGCGCCTACATCCTTGCCTCCCCCGAAGGCTATCCTCTCAAAGAACTCGCCAACATGTTGTACTTAAAAAAGTTTTATGCCTAAGCATATCCACTCTACTCCAAGATTTTTCCTTTTGTGCACATTTGTAGAGTTTTTAGTCTTCTTTTTTCCCCCATGCCTTATGGATGATCTACCCTTTGTGTTATTGATAGATGGCTCCTCCATCGGCCTACCACATCGGTTACTCTAACAGAATCTCGATTCAGCCGCTTGGGCCCTCTATTCCCTCTCACACGAACTGCTCCACTCCAACGACATATGTTTGGGCTCTGCAACTAACAACCAAGAAAAATACATAGTCGTCATTGGCCTCCTCACCGAGGCTAGTCACCGCCATATTCATCACCTTAGCGTCCTACTAGATTCCCAGTTCGTCATCCTGTAGCCCAACAATGTGTACCGTGTCCGTGATCCCTGCCTCTTCCACAAATACCTGCAAGTTAGATTATTATCTCGACATTTTGATTCAATTACATTTACACATATTACATGACAATTTAATCAAACAACATATAATATGGCTAACCTAGTGTTAGATTGGCATTTATCACATCAAAACACCATTACACATACATAATTTTTCAAAGTCTGTCACAACATATAGATTAGACATCATAAAAATCACCACAAAACATCATTACATGTGAACATCACAACGATCCCAAACATGTATATCCATATATATATATCGATCAATGTGCCATCAATGTTTACAAAAAATAGTACAACATGTACATCGCCCATCGGTAGGTGAACCCCCTCATCCATATAGGTACACAATAGGTGTCACACCACCCTATACAAAATGGCCTTGCAAGCCTATATAAATACAAAAATATATATGCATAGGCACTCATGGTGCCTCTAGAGCTCCACCACCTGGTCCTCTCTTTGGAGGAGGTGCCCCACCAGCTAGGGGTCCTCCAGGTCCTGAGGGTAGTCACCCAGTCATCGTCACCCCCGCTACAACTGCTCTGTGGATCAGGGTCCACAACTCTGCCGGAAGGCCCACGCACTACTCCAAGACTCCCTCGTCCTATATTTGAGTCCACATGCCCTCAGACACTCCCTGTAGCACTGCCTCCAATCGGCGGTGAAATTCCTCTAATACTCCACTGGCCTCTACTGGAGGATCATGTGACGACCCTACACCGGGGTCATCATATCGACGTTTCCTCCAATCTCTCTCATTAACAACTGGCCTCACACCAGTCTCATCCCTCTGACGTCTCTCTCCTACCCGTGGCTCTCCCCACGATGGTCTCTCAGGCCCATGACGAGCCGATGCTCTTACCAACTCTACCTCTCGTCCGCATGGCCCCACATCTGCACACACAACAAACAAATGATAGCATCAACATCCATCCATACATAAAACATATTCTATACTATCCAAAACACAAAACATCAAATACATCAACATACCTATGCGGTCCCAAACCTCTCCAGGAGGTAAGACCATGTCGGGATCCTGACGATAGTCCATCCCGCCATACGGGTATCGCAGGATGATCTGTGGCATCTGACGCTGTACACATGCTAGCTCAGCCGTAAATTAATGGCCACCCTTCCCACCCCCATGTTGTACCAGGATCAATTCCCACTACATCAATCGTGGTTCCCGTGCACCAGGCGCATCCAACAAAACTCTAGGGCACAACATGGGTACCCTCTCCAAGAACCAAGCCACCAAGATCGACCTAAAGGAAAAATCCCCTGAGTCCGCAACTCGACACCTGTTGAGCTACCTCATCATCTTGGAGTGTAGCATCAAGCCCCATGAAAAATTCTCTCCACCCAATGCCCTGTGCATGATCCTCAGCTGACCACTACTGATTCGCTGAGTAGATAAGGATCCATAGATCCTCATGATCATCACTACAATGCAATGATGCACAAGGGCATCCATTCCCCTAATCCAGACCATCGATCCTGACATAAAATCCTCCCCGGTACAATATGTTTGTGCTAGGTCATCCAAGTGTGCATCCCCCAGCAACAGGGGATCAACACGTAGGGCACTTCCCCGAATAGGAATCCCAATCAAGAAATACACATTCTCCGTAACAGAGAATGTGGGCTACTCCCCCCACACAATGAAGCACAACAGATCAATGCTCCACATAGATATCACAAACTACAACAGGTACTCCTGTGCCCCTAGCAGTGAGCAGTCAAATAACTTTAGTAATCCACAGGCTGCCAAAGGTCCTGGCACACTAGGCTCCTCATCCCTAACCGCATCCTTGAGGTGTGCCCAATCCCTCTCCCTCCAGTGGACTGGCATCCTAAATTGATCACCTACATCCACATAAACAATACTTGATCAGACATCAAAAACCATAAAAATGACAAATCTCCAAAAATACAAGTTTTTACATCCCCTCATCTTTGCCTCATGTGTGCGGTTGTTTCCCCCCACAAGAACGCACAGGTGCATGCCTGTTCTTCACATAGTTGTGCATCAATGTTCAACTATCAAAGAATTGGATGCGCATAAATGTGCACCTATCACACACACATGCGCACATGCATGCACACTTGTTCACTACATAGTTGTGCACAAGTTCGCAACTGTCAGAGAAACAGCCGCACACAAGTGCGCAACTGTACTTCTAACATGCATGCATCTGATGTGTGCCTGTTTTCCTCATTCAGGTGCCCCCATGTGTGACTATATTAATTACAGCCGTGCACCCAAGCGCGAGCATCCTTTGATCGCCCGTGCACTAGGGGGGACACCCTCATAAAATCTCCTAGTACGGCCATCCATAGGACCTTGCCCAAAAACGAAATACTAACTATACTATGTAGGAGGATGAGACCACTAACCTGGCTCTCGCAAATCCTGGATCGACTCGATCAAACTCCCGGAATATCCAAATCTCCTCTAAACACCTCTTGTCAACTCACTATGGTAGCAGGTACACATGAGGTGGCATTATGGGCCCTACAACTATATATAGTCCCGTTTGCCAAACTTTCATGCTCAATTATAGGAGCTCAGAGCATCCATTTTTTGATCTGTCTTCAGCCATGGGATCAGGATCCTGCCACCTACACAACCACATTCCCTGGGTCACCATCCATCCTCGACCCTGGGGGAGCATTTTTCTCACACCACACCCCAGGTACGCATGCTCGTGTTCAAAATTATCGAATAACTGTTATATGTTCTTTATCTTCAGATATTGTTCACTTCAGGTATTCGGTCTTTATGTGTGTAGGTACTTGGTCATCACGCATCAACACAACCCCTTCAGGTATATGATCGATAGTGTCATGTAATCATTTCCTCTGAATATCAATTGCATATCCCAGTCACAACCTCTGACATTTTCCTGTAGGAACCTCACATCTGGCTCTGCAGTACTATCACCTCCACTGCATTTTAGGTACTGTCACCCGGTAGAATTCTCCCCCACATGAGTTATCCCATTCATAGTCCCCTTTGGTACTTTGACACTCATGCTGCTTTCACCCCTAGGGATGGGAGTCCCGATAGTCGTTTGCATGTTCGAGAATCAGACACATACTTGTTCTCCTCATTATGCTATCCTTCCCAATGGACTCCTAGGATATCTCATCATGGTTTCACTTTGACTTCACCCCCACAGTATCATTAACCTTCCATTTCATCCACAATCAGTTTTCCCATCTGCAAATTTCCCTCCATTCATTTACCTCATATAGAAACCCACTCATGGGGCCCTCACCCTCCACTAGTTCATCCTCCAATTTGCGCCCTCACAGGCTAAGCCACCTTGCACTTGGGCACCCATTTCTATATCTTCACGTTTATCCCACCTGATTCTTTATTCATTTGGAAATTGTACAAAGCCTTTTTGTTTCCAACATTTCCTTAGTTTTTGTTATCGCCTTTAGCGATCTTCCTTTATCGAAAAATCAACCCCTGTCGCCCTTGGTTGGGGCATCTTGTTACATTTTACTCTTGTTGACATCGTCCATAAACCACGAGTATCCCACAGTCCAAGTACCACTGATCTCTAAGTTTGTCCACTTCATCACGCCTCTGGCACAATGAAAACCCACATCTAGTAGTCCCCCTGACGCTAGATCTGGTTTCATGGTTGTTGCCACTCATACTTTACACATGTCCCCAACTAAGGGAATTCTTGAGTCTCATCCCATATTGACTTCACTCATGTTCCTCATCAGTTCTTGATCTCATCCCGTAGATTTCTAGAAGCCCTTTGCTTCTTGGAGTCGCGTCTCCCTTTCTGTCGACCTCAACACAGTTTCCAAAAGGGCGATAGTATCTTGACTCTCATTACCTTTACAATGAGACATCTCGGACAACACAGGGAGAACCATCATTTCTCTCTGCTGTCATTGACCCCCATAACATTCAACTTCAAAAAATTCTCAAGTTACGGTGGGTCTTACTTTGCGACTATTGCAGTTGTTTTATACTAGCCGACGACCTCTGAAATTCGTTGGGCACTCAATGCCCACGAGCCATCGACACTCTTCACAAGTGTCATCACTTCTTTTCAGAGTATGTTTACCATCAGAATTTTCATATGCCATTATCAAACCACCACGGAGGGCGCTGCAATTATCTACATCAACATATAGATTTAGTTACTGTCTTACACATTTTGAGTTACATGACATGAGCACGGGGCATGCCCGCCTCGTTTGTATAAACAATTTTTTATTTTTCCACACCTCGAGGAAGGTTTGGGTCCCACAGGTTCCCCTCTCCCTCCAATGGGTCTCTCTTGCAATTCCTATCAACACTCTTTCTTACAATGGTACTCTTAGTAGAAGAAACATTGATGTATTTCGACTATACGTATGCTCCTAACCTCACACATCAGGGGGCATCTGTTATCACTGAAATTTCGTCTGCAAATGGTTACAGGAATATAGCATCCCCAAACACATATTAGTCCATTCATGGCCCAAAAAAATTCATTTCCAAAGGGCACAAACTATACATCTGGTTATAAAATCAGCATGCGCTCAGAAAATAAAGGAAGCATGGGCACGTGTGCCAGTCGAAAACGCAGAAAAAGCGCACATGCGCCCGATGTGTGACTGTGTATGCAAAAAGACGCACACACTTGAGAACGATGCATTTATGATTCTAGTCGGCCTCCCACCCACTTCTGGTTTAGATCCAAAGTCGTTTTGACCCTCAAATTTGAACTGAATCCGAGTGGGGGGCTGGTCAAAGACCTAAAGGTGCCCTAAAGGGCTCCTTGTTCACACTAAAGACCGGTTGGATAATGCCTCAAATATTTTCTATAAAATGAGGCCATGGGTGCACTATATTTTTAAGAATCTATTTGTATTTTTATGCTGCCTCTATTCTCCTACAAGGAACCTCTTTCCTCATTGGAGCATACAAGCACCATTTCATTAGGCTATTCACCTCACCTCTTGAGTGAATGAGCTTTGGATTTCTTCACCATTTCCTTTCTAGTTTGTTATTTGTAAGAAGAGCTCTCTCATAGGGGATTCAAGAGCCCTCCCTTGGAAGAAGAGGGGACCCATAAGTCTCCCTTTCTCTTTGGTGTTTGCCCACTAATACAATATATCCATTGGTGGCATGAATATTGGTCAATTGTTTGGTTGATTTTGGTTCTAATTTCCTTATGCACTTTAGCTTAGTTTCTTTAATTGTTATTATCTTAGTTGTTTGTTTATTTCATGCTATTGAGTTCTTTGACTCCTATATTAAATTTTGTCTTGTTCAGCTGAACCAATTGAACTTGCAAGTGTCCCTCTTTTGCTCATTCAAGTGACGAAAATGATACAACAATGATGAGAAATTATCTTCCTCGAGACTGTTGGGTGAGTTGTAGGGAAGTGAGGTAGATGTTTGAAGGTAAAATAACTTCTTTCCCATAGATAATGAAATACGAAGAAGTCCCTATGGAGGCCTTAGGAGTGACATGATCAACCCAGAGGGAATTTGGTAGAGCATTGTGCAAATTTATTTGGTGATCAACTACGGTTCGTTTGAGGATCCAGATTAGGTTCTTGTTTGTGGATTCAACCAAACCATTACCTTGAGGATAATAGTTGGATGAACACTTCAAAGTAATTCCCTTTTCCAAAGAAAACTAAGATAATTTCAATGATGAAAAATAAGTTGCATTATCAAACACGATAGATTTAGGTACCCTAAACCTTGTGATAATGTATTGTTTAAGGAAATTAATCACTACTTCTTCATTCACTTTGATCAACGATATTGCTTCAATCCATCACGTAAAATAATTAGTAGCAGTTAGGATATAACTATGTTTTTTGGAGGAATGGGGATCAATATCACCAATGATTTCCAAATCCCATTGTTCGAAGAGATCTTCAACAACCAAAGGCTAGAGTGGAACAACAACTTTATACTCTCTTCCTGCGACTTTTTGCATGCTTCGCAACTTCGTGAATATGCATGCGCATCTTTGAACAATGTAGGCCAGTAGTATCTGTCTCTCAATATATTATGAGCTATCGTGTCTCCTGAAAAATGGCCTCCTGCTGGTCCATTATGCATATCTTTAAGGACTTTGTTAGTGTCTTGTTTTTCGAGGCACCGAAGTAGTACTCCATCATAGTTCTTTCAAAATAGAATGCCATGTACCAACTAATATTGTAACTATTTCAGTTTGAGCACTCTTTTCTTCTTGACATTGAGGTGATCTAGAGTTGTTCCATGCTGAAGGTAATAATTGAGATCATTATAATATGTTCATTCAATGGCTTGGATGTAAGGAACTTGTTGTGTATACATAGTTGGTTCCTCTTTCCATCTGCCCTCTTCTTTATCTTCATCATTCGTATCTTTTGTCACCAATTTGCAAAGGCCCTGACCTTTACCGATGTTGGATGGTTTAAATTATAGGTCATATTATTGTAGGCCTGTCATCCAATTACCTTTCCTCTCTCCTAGATCCCTTTGGACAAAAAGGGATCTGGCCTCTAGGTGAGGGACAATGATTTTAGTGTGACTCTTCAAGATGTTAGGTCTGAACTATTTGATTTCTTTTTGGACAACAAAATCTTTCTTTTCCATCGAGAAGTAGTTTTGTTCAAAACCTTGTAGTTCGGTGATCATGAATGTTATGAGGTATTCGTCTCCTTTCTCATCCTTCTGTGTGAGTACTGATGCGAGGGAATGATCAGACACAAAGGTGTACAACAAGAAATCCTTGGTGAAATCCAGATTTCATAGAGATGGGGAAGTAGCTATTGTATATTTTAACCATGTACAATATTTTACTGCAAATATATTTTCAATAAAAGAACATAAAAGATACAATGGAAAATACACACATTACACAAATACTTTTCCCCTGGAAACCCAAATCGGGAAAACCAACATATTCTATATTCATTAATAGTGATACATTGTTTACAATACAATATACATGTAGGAGCCAACAACAACCAAAACCCTAACCCAATGACCTGGATTAGTGAACAACCCTAATTCCTTAACCATAAATAGAAAACCATCGACAAAAACCATGTGCTGAAAAACTGCCCAACAATGGACATGAAAATCGAGGTGACACAAAAAACGAGACAAACATGTGACACGTTTCCCGAGGAATTTTTTTTTTCTCAGGTTCGCTACAAAGAATATAACACATACCCAACATTCTCTTGTAATACCCTTGTTTCCCCTAGTTTGTAAATATAACTATAACTGGCCAAAAGACTGTGAAGGACTAGATATGTGTGAATGTTTAATTTGATGAACCTTTGTATAAAAGGGTCAATGTATGTATTTTATGTTATTAATAGAAAATGGATATGTGTTGCATAACTACTGAAAGGGGGGAGTTTTCCAAGATAGACCATGGATTCAATGAGAGAGATGGTGAGGGAAACCAAGAATGGTTGATATGATCCTCACCAAACTGGTACCTTACTGGATGTAATTGCTCAACAGTCCTTTGAACCAGAAATGAATTATCAGTTAGGATGGTAGTTGGAAGGCCCTCCTCAAGAGTTAATGAGGAGATGGGGAAGGGTAGCCATCTGCAATGCTTTCAGACCTGACCACGAGTTGGGGATTCAAACCCACACAACCTTGCCGAGGAAGGAAAGAAAGGAAGTAATTCATGGGATAGAGGCATATTTGCAAGGAAGAAGAGTGGAGAAAATGATCTCCAGAAGAGAAGAGAGCATTTTCAACTCGAGAGTTGAGAGGAAAAATGAGAAGAAATATCTTTCTGGGTGCAAGAATCCATGGGAATTTTTTTTCTACAAGATGATAAATGAGGTTGACGAGTGACTGTGGAAGTACTCATGCAGACCTCCTTGCTTGGTATTGAGAAAAATCGGTTGCCAATATTTTTTTGGAGGAGGAGAGTAACCTCCATCCCTGACTATCTTTGAGCAAGGAAAAAGAGTCTCGTTGAGAGCATCATGGTCTAGCTCAGGGGTGGCCAATGGTAAATCCATCAGGAGTGGATGTGCCTATGGTTGGGTGGAAAAAAACACCCCTTTTAGGAGTCGCTTCACGGTTTCCAGTTTTTGATAAGTATTTCATACTCTGTGTAATAAAATGGATGTGATGATTGCATGTCTATGCTATGGTTAAGTTTCACAATGTTTGAACAGTTATTAGAAATTCTCATTTGCTTATGTAAACTGCTATATTTACATGGACTTCTGTTTTCCTCAATTTAGTAGTTACAGAGCTATGGGACATGAGTCTGTAAGTAATTCTAAGTATAGGCGACGATTTCTGCACTAGCTGGAGACTTCCTAAGGGGACTTTTCCCTAAGATGGAATTTGTAGTGAAAGAGTCGGGATGGGTTTAGCTAGGTCATTTCAGTGCTATTGACCTCTTGAATTCCTTCGCAGGAAGACTAAGATTGAATTCGTTGGAAGTAGGGAGACTCGATCAGACCCTTCACCTGTATGACCAAGGGATCATGCCCCATCCTTAATCAAATCTTGACTAAAAGATGAGTGTAGCAGAATTCGATAAGGTTCCATATGACCCAAAGTTGAAAACCCCTTGCTAAACCCGAAAGGAGTGAAGCTACTCTGGCTTCACAACTCTGAGAATTTGAAGCTCCGAGACATAGGACTTCAAAACTCTTGAAAACAATCGAAGGCTGAAGTTTCGAATTGATGAGGGCCGTGGATCTGGGGAACCAATGGAGATCTCTCTCAGCTGTTAGATCGAACCTAGTGAGGGGGTAGCGCTAAGTACTTTGGTGAATTCCTACTTCCAGAGAATAGAGGTGGTATAACGCCGAAACTCCCAAATATCAGAGTTGCAAAGTTAATCTAGACTATTGAGAGTAGAGGGAAGCATGTCTAGAGATCAATGACTATCCAAAAGTTTGGTTATCTGATGGTATCAAAGTGTAAACACAAGAACATCCAAGTTTCCCTGAAGCTTTGCAAGCTGGAGTAATTCTTGGCTGTGAATGCTAGGTACACGTGGCGATAGATCAGGTGTGGTTCAGAGTTCAAAGCTCCAGGAGGTTAAAACTTTGCAATCAAAAAATTCCTGAATGCTGAATTTTCGATGTGACGTGGACTGCCGATCCTTGGATCCGTCGGGATCCTTCTCAATCGTCTATCTAAGGACTCCATTGAGAACCCCTCTTAAATTCCCAACCAACCAACCAGGACATGTCATGGGAGAGACACGTGGCTCCCCCCCCTTACCCCCTATTAAATGTCAACCGTTGGACCTGGGCCATTGGGTGAGAGGATATGTCGTAGGAAATCCTATAGTCCGGAGACTTGGTATTCCATAGGAACTTGGACGAGAGTCTTCAAAGTGTGAAGACTCATGAAGTCACGAACGATGGAGTAAATCTCAACCGTTGACAGGTAGGGACATGTGGTGCTAGATCCTATAGTACGAAGACTTGACACTCCGGGGGACTCGATATGTGGACAGTTGATAAGCTCCAAAGCTTGGAGTTGCAAAGCAACGAGAGCCCTGGATCTATGGATCTACGTGGACAAACCTCGACCGTGAGATCTGAAGGATGTAGAAGGTTGTTTGTTTGGGGTTGACGTGGCTCACCGATGTCATCCAGGGTGACGTGGACCCACAAATAAGGTGCCACGCATCACCGAGATATGGAATTTTTGTAGATTACTTATGCCTATTAAAGCATGACATGTGTCACTCCCTTATGAGGGCACGTGTCACCCCTGTCCCTTGCTACGTGTCCGCCTCTGGTACGTTCCCGCCTAGCCAAAGTGGTTGGTGAATTGACCGAGACTCTGGGACTTCGGGACTCCGGGAGTCCAGGACTTTGGGACTCCGAGAGTCAGAGACTTTGGGAGTCCGGGACTTCAAGACTTAAGAGGATTTGAGGTGTAGTATCGTAGAGAGACCTAAAGGCCCGAATGCCGAAGCCACACGACAAGCTTATGAGACTTTGGGAGTTTGGGACTCTGAGAGGTCTTGTGCTTAGAAAAAGAAAAAAGGGGCGCTCAACACCAAAGCACCAAACTCTAAATTAATCTTAGACGTATGCCTTAACGAGGAGGAAGATCTGTTGTTGGTTTTAATAGTGGATGGATCTCCACCATAGATATAGGAGCGCTGGGAGCACCGAGACTTCGAGGAATTCTGGATGATATGTATGAGATGGATCCACATGGATGCCATGTGGCCCTTGACTAATAACGTCCAAAGAGCTTTGGGAGGAAATAAATTGCAAACCATAACTCAAATTTCAGTACGGTGGCGACTGTTACATTGCTCGTGGCGAGTAGAATCCAATGGAGATACTAGAATTTGGATTCGAGATAGTTAAGGAAAACAAAATTATAATGCCCCATCCCTTAAAAGAGTATTTAGGGGTTGGGTTTGTTACAAATTGGTATCAGAGCATGGAAAAAACACTTGGCCTACTTGGGCTCATGCACGAGTCGCATAAAAATATTATTAGAGAACTTTAAGGGGTAATACCCTACCTTACCCCCTTCTATAAGAAACTTGTCTGAACCTCTACTGAAGAGAGGAATGAAACCTTCTTCTGTTGATAGATGTTTTGGAAATTTGCACGGTATGTTGCTAATGTTTTCAAATAAATAAGTTGACTTCACTTTGCAATGATACATGTTTTTCATGAATTAGTAGATCATTAGCTAACAAAAAATGTTTTATCAACACTCAAGCAGTCAGTGAACAACAAAAAAACTACAACGTAAGGGATGGTGACACACCATGAGTTGGGGGAAAGCTCCCACAATAGAGAGGAAGAATATGATGAAAGGAGGGTGGTGGAAACCCCTCCATATTTGGCCAAAACTGTAATAAGCCTCATGGAAGAATTACAGAATTGTAAGGCTGACAATGAAAGGATGATAAAGGAACAAGAAAAGTAGACTGAAATTAATGCAGTCTTACTACAAAGTCTATAATATATACAAAGGCAACTACAACATGGTCCAACTGCTAGTCATGTGGACAAACATCATACTATGAAAACTCCAAGTCCACTTGAGATACAAAAACATGGTCCTGAAAGTGGCCAAACCAGGAAGATCACCTCAAGGAAGGCCCAACATAGAGCCAAGAGACACTCATTGGAAAATTCCTCTGAGGACAATGACAACTCCAAGGAATCTTCTAGTGGAAAAACTAGTTCCCATTCTCATATGAGAATAAAGAAGAGGAAACATTCCAAGAGTCATGACCCTGAAGAGTTCAAGAAAGCCAAACCACCCACCTTCGATGGAGAGATTAAGAAGGGGGAAGAAGAAAAAGTTTGGCTACTCGGCTTGAAGAAGTACTTCAGAGTCCATGACTACTCTGAAAACTTAAAGGCTCAGATAATCATTTTCAACTTGAATGGGAAAGCTTCCATTTGGTGGGAGGAACTTAGGAATTTGAAAGGAATCCATGAGAAGGACTTGTCATGGAAAAAAATTGAGAATAATTCAAGAAGAAGTGTCTGTTAGAAAAGTAATTTGATGGGAATACCAAGGAGTTCTATGAACTTAAACTCAAACAACTCACCATACATGAATATATCAACAAATTGCTTGAGTTGATGAGGTATGTGCCCTACATAAAGGATGCAAAAGTAAAGATGAAATGATTTATTAATGGATTACCTCAGTCCTACCGGGACAAAATTGAGTTTTATGAGACAAAGACTTTAGAATATACTATTTGAAAGGCAAGGTATTGCTATGAGAAATTCAAGAATAAGACAAAACCCCATGAAGACTGGAAGAAGAAAAACAATTCAGGATTCAAGAAGAAGAGGTTTAAATCCTCAATATTTAAGAACCATGGGAAAAGCTCTAGGATGAGCCTTCCTACTAGAAGTGTGTATCAACATAACTTTCCATCCCAGAGTGGAAATAAACCATTCAGAACAGTCCCAAGTAAGACTGATAACACAAAGAGAGAACCCTTGAAATGTTGGGGTTGTGGAGAAGAACATCTACTGAGGGACTATCCACATAGGAAACAAAACAATAGGAGGGTCTACAATGTCCAAGAGGATACCACAGTCAATGATGTAGCTAGGAGCATGCCACAAATTTATGCAGCCTTGGATGATAGACAAGATGATGACCAGGCTTCAGTGGTGGAGATGGAAGGTATGATTTCCCACCATCCCGTTTTCATTTTAATTGACCCTGGTTCTAATTTGAGTTATGTCACCCCTCAAACCGTTGACAAATGTAAATTTCATCAAGTTAAACATGTTAAATCTTGGCTAGCACAACTAGCCACTGAAACCGAGAGGAAGGTAACAGATGCCATACTAGCATGAAAATTCATTATGAATGGATTACCCACTCGAGCAACCTTAAACATGCTTCGTTTAGAATCTTACGACCTATTGATTGGCATGGACTGGTTGGCTAACAATAAAACCAATTTGGATTGTTACAATAAAACTTTGGAGTGTGAAGATGGAGAAGGGAGAAGGATAAACCTACAAGGGATTCAAAATCTTGTCTCAATGAGACAAATATCATCCCTCCAAGTGAAGAAGTATTGCAGAAAGGGATGTCCCTTATATGCAATACAAGTGCTGAAATCTATTGAGAACAACAAACCCATCCTAGAGGACCATCCCATATTAAGAGAATATATAGATGTATTCCCAGAAGAGGTTCCAGGTCTACCTCCAAGAAGGGATATTGACTTTTCAATAGAACTTGTACTAGGAGTGATGCCACTGTCTAGAACACCCTATAGAATGAGTACACTAGAGCTATTTGAGCTCAAAATACAACTAAAGGAGATGTGGGACAAAGGATACATTTGGCCTACTGTGTCTCCATGGGGAGCACCAACCTTGTTTGTGAAAAATAAGGATTGTACACTCAGATTGTGCATAGATTATAGACAACTCAATAAGATGACCATCAAGAATAAGTATCCCTTACCAAGGATCAATGACTTGTTTGACCAATTAATGGGTGCTACAATTTTCTCCAATGTCGACTCAAGGTATGGATACCATCAGGGCCGAATTAAGGATGAATAAATCCACAAAACATCCTTTAGGACAAGATATGGTCAGTATGAATTTGTGGTGGTGCCATTTGGGCTTACCAATGCACCAACCACTTTTATGTTGTTAATGAATAATGTACTCAGAAAGTTCTTGGATAGGTTTGTGTTGGTTTTTATTGATGATATCCTAATATATTCTGAGAATAAGGAAGAGCAGGAAGAACATCTCAATCTAGTACTTCAAGTGCTAAGAGAACATCAACTCTATGCTAAGTTTAGTAAGTGTGACTTTTTCCAGAAACAAGTCCATAACTTAGGCCATTCTATTTATGAGAAATGAGTGGCAGTTGATCCTAACAAGATCAAATCCATTATGGATTGGCCTACCCCAAATGATGTATTTGATGTCAGATCCTTTATGGGCCTAGCAAGGTACTATAGAAGGTTCATAAATGGATTCTCCAAGATTGGTTTCCCAATCACCTCCCTTCATAAAAGGGGATTAAATTCATTTGGACATCAGAATGTGAAGAAAGATTTCAAGAGCTGAAATACCTTCTAACCAATGCACCTGTGTTGAAGATTGCAAACCCAAACAATGACTTTTGTGTGTGTACAAATGACTACAAGGAAGGACTAAGAGGAGTCCTTATGCAATAAGGACATGTGATTTGCTATGAATCCAAAAAATTGAATGACAATGAAGTCAATTATGTGACCCACAATATGGAATAGGTTGCCATAGTGCATGCTTTAAAAATGTGGAGGCATTACCTCCTAGGTAGAAGATTTATGCTTATGATAGACCATAGTGGATTGAGATATTTGTTTGACCAACCAAAACTCAATATTAGACAAGCTAGGTGGATGGATCTCCTTAGTGAGTTTGATTTTAAAATCAAACATATCAAAGGAAATGAGAATAGGGTGATTGATTCCCTTAGTAGAAGTATGAAAGTGATTCACTTCGCAGTTGTAAGCGTGAGTGAATAATACGTTAAAGAGAGACTCAGAACTGCATAAGAAACATATGCATTTTTCAAGACCGTGACATCATACCTAAAGCAAGAGCCCATATGGATGAAGTATGAAGGATATCATATGTTTAATGATGGCCTGCTAACTTATAAAGGTAGATTGTATATTTGAAATTGTGATGACTTGAAGAGGTTCATAATGGATGAACTACACAAAAGACCATATACTAGTCATCCTGGTTATCAGAAAATGATCACGACCACTAGGAAACTATTTTGTTGGCCCAGAATGAAAAAGGACATAGTTGATTACTTAGCTAAGTGTCTAGAATGTCATCAAGTTAAGGCAGAGCACCGACACCCAACTGGGTTGTTACAACCCCTACCAATTCCTGAATGGAAATGGGAAACCATCTCCATGGATTTCATCACAGGATTACTAAAATCAAACAAACAGAACGACGCCATCATGGTAGTTGTGGAAAAATTGAGCAAGGATTCTCACTTCATTTTCATCAAGTCAACTTGCAAGGCAATAGATATTTCTAGTATTTTCATGAAATAGATATTTAGACTGCATGGCATGCCTAAAGAAATTATGTCCGACAAAGATACAAAATTTACTTCAATCTTTTGGAAATATCTGTTTGCTGGTTTTGAAACAAAATTGCTCTTTAGTACAACCTATCACCCTCAAAATGATGGGCAGAAAGAGAGGGTAAACCAATTGGTAGAAGACATGTTGAAGATGCACGTAATGCATCAACCCAAGAAGTGGGAAGACTACCTATCACCAGTAGAATTTTCCTACAACAATGCCTATCAAGAGTCATTAAAAATGAGCCCTTTTGAAGCCCTCTATGGAAGACAATGCAACATTCCAATCAATTCAAACAACCCAATGGAAAGAGTTACAATCGGTCAATATATTCTAAAGGAAATGGAACAACAAGTAATTTAGATAAGACAAAATATGAAAATATCCCAGGATAGACAAAAGAGCTATGAAGATAGGAAAATGACTCCTAGAGAGTTCAAAGTAGGGGATCATGTGTATCTTCGAGTTAGACCTAGGAAAATATCTTTGAGGATGGGAGATTGTGCCAAGATGGCACCTTGGTATTATGGACCCTTTAAAATTTTGGATAGAGTAGGACCTGTAGCCTATAGGCTAGCACTTCCTCCCACAATGAACGCACATAATGTTTTCCAAGTTTTGTTATTAAAGAAATATGTACACGATTCTAATAATATTATTGACTGGTTTATGATTCAGGTGGAACCATAGGTATAATTCCTACCAGATCCTCAATGCATAATAGACAGGAAGGAAACCCCACTCAGGAACAAAACCATTGCACATGTCAAGGTGTAGTGGAAACACTTTGGCCCAGATGAGGCTACATGGGAAATGGAGGATGCCATGAAACAAGCATGTATGTTTTTGTTTACTTCTGTACATACATAGCACATCGACAGATAGAACATCGAGGACGGTATTCCTTTAAGGGGGAGGGGATTGTGATACCTCGTTTCCCCCAGTTTGTAAATATAACTATAACTGGACAAGATACTATGGCAGACTAGATATGTGTGAATGTTTAATTTGATGAACTATAAAAGGGTCAATGTATGTATTTTCTGTTATTAATAGAAAATGGATATGTGTTGCATAATTGCTGAAAGGGGGAAGTTTGCTAAGATAGACCATGGATGCTATGAGAGAAATGGTGAGGGGAACCAAGAATGGTTATATGACCCTTACCAAACCTGTACCTTACTAAAGAGTTAATGAGGAGATGGGGCAGGGTACCCATTTGTAAGGATTCTAGACCTGACCACAAGTTGGGGATTCAGACCCACGCAACCTTGCTGAGGAAGGAAATAAAAGAAGTAATTCGGGGGACATAGGCATATTAGCAAGGAAGAAGAGTGGAGAAAATTATCTCCAAAAGAGAAGAGAGCATTTTTCAACTCGAGAGTTGAGAGGAAAATTGAGAAGAAAGCTCGTTCTGGGAACAAGAATCTACGGGAAGGGTTTTTTCTACAAGCTGATAAACGAAGCTGACAAGTGACTATGGAAATACTCGTGCAGACCTCCTTGCTTGGTATTGATAAAAACTAGTTTCCAAGATCTTGTGGGAGGAGGAGAGTAACCTTCATCCTTTACTATCATTGAGAAAGGAGAAAGAGTCTCTTGTTAGGATATTTAGACACTTAGGAGTTAGTTAAGATCTACTTGGTCTAATATGTCATTAGGTAAAAGTGTGTTTCTTTAGTATGCATTTGTAGTTAGGCAATCCGACGGTCACGATATGTTCCCGACATATAGTGATCCGACGGTTCATACTCTCCTCGATCTTAACGACCATTGATCCGTGGCTTAACACCCGATTGGTCCATGATCTCTATTTAAAGAGCATGGAGGCTCATTTTCCGATGATCGATTGTGAGAAACTCTCTTGTAAAATCTCTCTGTAATCTTTTTCTTTGCATTAATAAACTGCTCCAAGTGGCCGCGTTGGCTGGGGCCGTGGATGTTTCCCCGTAGGGGTTTTACCACGTGAAAACA
>ML786399.1:120443-139073 GCA_009831015.1 Picea engelmannii | reverse complement strand
GTTGGCTGGGGCCGTGGATGTTTCCCCGTAGGGGTTTTACCACGTGAAAACATCGGTGTGTTGATCTTTGATCTGGTTATGTGAGTGGTTACTGAAGGTGTTCGTCCTCTGTTGGAATACCTGTGTTGTCGAACATCTCTCTCATAGCATCATGGTCTATCTTAGGGGTGGCTAGCGATAAATATGTCAAGAGTGGCTGTGTCTATGGTTGGGTGGAAACATGCACCCATTTCAGCAGTCACTTCACGGTTTCCAGTTTCTGATAAGTATTTCATACTTTGTGTAATAAAATGGATGTGATGATTGCATGTCTGTGCTATGGTTAAGTTTTACAGTGTTTGAACAATTATTAGAAATGCTCATTTTCTTCTATAAACTACTATTTTTACATGGTCTTTTGTTTTCCTCAGTTTAGAAGTTAGAGAGCTATGGAACATGAGTCTCTAAGTAAGTCTAAGTATAGGCGACAGTTTATGCACTGGATGGATATTTCTTAAGGGAAATTTTCCACAAGATGGACTTTGTAGTGCAAGAGTTAGGATGGGTTTATCCAGGTCATCTCGGTGTTGTCAACCTCTCGAATTCCTTCGCAGGAAGACTAAGATTGAATTCGATTGAAGTAGGGAGCCTCTATTAGACCCTTTACCTATATGAACAAGGGCTCATGCCCCATCCTTAATCAAATCTCGGCTAAAAGATGAGTGTAGCCTCTGGAATTCGATAAGCTTCCATATGACCCAGGGTTGGAAAACCCCTACTAAGACTGAAAGGAGTGAAGGTACTCTGGCTTCAGAACTATGGGTATTCATAGGTTCAGTACATAGGACTTCACAACCCTTGAAAACAACCAAAGGTTGGAGTTTTGAATTGATGAGGGCCATGGATCTAGGAATCCATTGGATATCTCTCTCAACCGTTAGATCAAACCTAGTGAGGGGGTAGCGTTAAGTACTTCGATGAAGTACTGCTTTGGGAGAATAGAGGTGGTATAACACCAAAAATCCTGAATGACAGAGTCACGAATTTAATCTGGACCGTTGAGAGTAGATGGGTGCATGTCCATAGATCAACAACTATCCAGAAGTTCGGTTATCCGGTGGTATCAAAGTGTAAAAACAAGAATGCACAAGTTTCCCCAAAGCTTTGCAAGCCAGAGTAAATCCTGGCTGTGAATGCTAGGTACATGTGGCGATATATCGAGCGTGGTTCGGAGTTTGGAGGTTTGGGAGGTTAAAAATTCACAATCCCCAAAACTCCCAAATATTGAATTTACGAAGAAACATGGACCATCGATCCTCAGATCCCTTAGGAGCCTTCTCAATCATCGATCTAAGGACTCCGTTGAGAACCCCTCTTAACTTACCAACCAACTAGGACACATTGTGGGACTGAAACGTGGCTCCCCCCCCTTGCCTCATGTTAAATGTCGTCCATTGGACCTGAGCCGTTGGATGAGGGGATATGTGGCAGGAAATCCTATAGTCCGAAGACTCGGTACTCAGGAGGAACTTGGCTAAGAGTCTTCAAAGTGTGAAGACTCCCGAAGTTGCGAAAGGTGGAGTAAATCTCAACCATTGACAGGTAGGGGACACATGGTGCCAGATCCTATATTATGAAGACTTGGCACTCTGGGGGACTCAAGATGTGGTGAGTTGATAAGCTCTGAAGCCTGTAGTTGCGAAGCAACGAGAGCCTTGGATCTATGGATCTATGTGGACAAACCTTGACTATGAGATTTGAAGGATGTTAGAAGGATGTCTATCTGGGGTTGATGTGGCTCACTGACGTCATCCAAGGTGACGTGGACCCACAACTAAGGTTTCACGTTTCACCAAAATATGGACATTTTGCATATCCATTATGCCTATTAGAGAATGACATGTGTCACCCCCTAATGAGGGGACATGTCACCCCTGGCCCTTGCTTCATGTCAGCCCCTGGTACGTGCTCGCCTAGCCAAAGTGGTTGGTGAAGTGGCTGGGACTCCGAGACTTTGGGTCTCTAGAGGATTTGAGGTGTAGTATCGTAGAGAGACCTAAATGCCTGAAGGTCAGAGCCACGTGGCAAGCTTACTGGACTTTGGGAGTTCGAGACTCTGGGAGGTCTCATGTGTAGACAAAAAAAAATGGGTGGTTAATGCCAAAGCACCAAAAATCGTATTATCCTTAGGATTATGCCTTAACAAGGAGGAAGATCTATCGTCGTATTTAATAATGGATGGATCTCCACCATAGATACAGGATCACTGGGAGCATTGAGACTTCAAGGAATTCTGGATGATATGTGTGAGATGGATCCATGTGGATTCCATGTGTCCCTTGACTAATAACGCTCGAAGAGCTTTGGGAGGTAATAACTTGCAAACCAGAACTCAGATTTCAGTACGGCGGTGGTCGTTAGAAATCTCATGGCAAACATAAGTTGATGGAGATCCAGGAATTAGTATTTGAGATAGTTAAGGAAAATGAAATTATGACGCTCCACCCCTTAAAAGAGAATTTATGGGTCAGGTGTGTTACATATCCCACTTGTTGTTTTCTTTGCATAGAGGGGGTTACAAGGTTACATAGTCAACAATCCAGTGCACCAATGCCCATGTATCCTCTACACCAAGAGAAATTCTCAGTGCTCATAGATTTTATTAATGAATACACAACATTCTTCAAAGTGTTCACCTTCATCAACAACACTTTCTTTTCTTCAACCATGTCTCTCACAAAGGGATATTGAATATCAATATGCTTTGTCGTTGAATGATAAGTTGAGTTCTTCACTAGAAAAATTGCACCCTAACTATCGCAATCTATCTTTACATCTTGTTGTACCAACTGAATACCCAAAAAAAATCTTTGTAACCATACCTCTTCCTTACTTGCATGAGTGGCAACCATGTATTCAATTTCTGTAGTTGAAAGTGCCACTACAACATGTTTTTTTCTCATCCAAATGATTGGTCCTCCAAATAGGTTAAACACATACCTGCTTGTATATCTCCTATGATCTAGATCTCTAGCCCAGTCTGCATCCACAAAGCCATGTATGTCCAACACTCTATCAAATCCTGGTCTTCCCTGGTAGCAAAATCCATAGCTAGTAGTGCCACACAAATACCTAAAAACCCTTTTTACTGTTGTCCAATGCTCCTTCCTTGGTTTTGACATATACCTGCTCAAAACTCCCACTGCATGTGCAATTTCCAGTCAAGTACAAACCATTGCATACATCAAACTACCAACTGCACTCGCATATGGAACACGAGACATGTCCTCCTCTTCTTCCTGTGTCTTGGGACATTGATCCACAAATAAATTTACACCAACAGGAATAGGGTCCTTGACCGATTTACATTACTGCATATTAAACCTATGCAATATTGTCTCAACATATTTTCTCTGATTTAACCAGAGTTTCCTATTTTCCCGATCTCTTTTAATTTCCATGCCCAAAATGAATTTTGAAGCACCAAGATCCTTCATGTCAAATTTAGAGGACAACTGAGTTTTCACATTATGGATAATCTTCTTGTTGTTTCCTATCAACAACATGCCATCCACATACAAGATCAAATAAATCAAATGATCACCAATTAATTTAAAATACACACAATGATCCTCTTTGCTTCTTGTGAAGCCAAGTCCCAACATATAAGTATAAAATTTTTGATACCACATCCTTGGTGATTGTTTTAAACCATTAAGGGACTTTTTCAGCTTGCATACCAGCTCCTTATTTCCCTTCACAACAAATCCTTATGGTTGCTTCATATAGATTTCTTCTTCCAGATCCCCATGTAAGAATGTTGTCTTCACATCCATCTGTTCTACTTAAAAATCAAATGCAACAACAAAAGATAACATAAATATTATAGAAGTTAACTTGGCATCAGGAGAAAAAATATCACCAAAATCAATTCCCTCAACCTGGGAATAACCCTTTGCTACTAACCGATCTTTGTATTTCTCCACTTTTCCTTCTGCATTCAACTTCTTTTTAAATACCCATTTTATGCCAATGGGATTTATTCCAGTTGGAAACTCCACTACATCCCAAGCCTCATTCTTATCCAAGGCTGCTATTTCTTCATCCATGGCCTTTTTCCAGAGCTTTCCAGATCCCCCCTTGCACGCCTGACGCAACGTAGCAGACACTTGAGCTAGTCATGCAAAGAATATAACACATACCCAACAAATATACTGGATTTGATATTCTCAAATGCTTCCTTCTCCATTGGTGTCCATTTGACCTGAAAATCCTTCTTAATTATTCGTTGAAGTGGTTTAGCAATTTCAGAAAAGTATGGAACAAATCTTCTTACAAAGTTGATTTAAAAAAAAAAGAGGCTACATTGATTTCTTGTTGTGTGGTGGACGGATCTGCTTGATAGCTTTTGTTCTTTCTAGTTCCACCAAGATTCCATATTTGGAAATAACATGCCCTAATAGTATACCCTCTGAAACAACGAAAATAGTCTTCTTGGGATTCAATGAGATCCTGTACCTTTTGCATTGTTCAAATATTTGTTTCATATGCATTGGGTGGTCTTCCCTTTTCTTTGAATAAACCATTATGTTGTCGAGATAGACCACCACTATTTGACTAATTAATCCTTTAAAAGAAATATCCATTTCCCTTTGAAATGTAGCACCCATGTTTATTAAACCAAAGGGAATTATTTTGTATGAATACGTCCCCCACTTAGTTCTGAATGTGGTTTTCAATCAGTCTGGTTTTGCAATGAGAACCTGGTTGGATCCTAAAAAATCATCCAATAAAGAAAACATCTCGGATCTAGAGATGAGTTGCAATATTTGTTCCATGGGGGGAACATGATAGTTGTATTTGTAGAAGCTCGGTTCAGGTTCCATAAATATATACATTTTATTATTTCTCTCGACTTGTTTCTAACATGCACCATATTCGATACCCAATTTGAATGACGAACTTTGAAAATGATTCGAGCATCTAACAATTTCTTCAGTTTCTTTTGGATAAGAGGTTTGAGAGTTGGATATATCTTTCTGAGATTTTGTTGGAATGGCTTGACACCCTATTTGATGGGGATCATATGTTGGATTATTCGGGTGTCATAAGTCTTCAGATCATCATAAGTCCATGCAAATACATCTCAATACCTCGTGAACAACTCTGTGAATGTGTATTTTTTTGTCTCTGAAGAGTAGGTGCCCAGGTTGACGTACTTGGGTTGTTCAAAGGTCCCTATATTGACCAAAAAATGCATCATGGTTGAACTCTTGGGATTCAGATTATTAGGCCTCCTAAACTTAAATTTTAGATCAAATAACTTCTCAAGAGTTAGGATATTCTTTGGGACACACTTTGCTTTTACTTTGCTTGCCTCATCCTGGTAATTCTGCAAGTATTATTGATCGGCCTCATTGTCAATTACAAAATATTGGAAAGAATTTGAATTGGTAATAAAGTTGATAATCTAATAATGTTATTGAATACTCGCCAATTTGTGATGTTTTCTGGTATTGAAGGCCTGTAAATCATTTCAATAAAAAAACCATCATCATGAGGTATGAACCTAGATGTTGCTTTGGATAATATATTTGCATCAATATTTTGATTACGAGGTATATAAGTGATGTTGAATGCGTCGAAAGAATATATCAAATTGCAAACCTCTTGTTGATATGGTTTTATATGCGGTGAGAGACAATGAATTGTATTTCTTACCTATCGAACGATTATTTCTGAATCAACGAATACTTTAAGGTACTCACCTTGAGGTCAATGGCCTTTTTTTATACCTTGGACTAAGGACTAAGGATTCATATTCTGCAGTGTTATTGGTGCATTCAAATTCTAGCCGACGGGATATAAGCATATTACTTTGTTTAGGATCGATCAAAACACATCCTGCCCTAGCTCCTTCTTATGTCCTAGAACCATCAAAGAACATGGACTGCAAGTCATAAATTTTTGTTTTGCTAGTTGCGCTAAAACATAAGTTAGTTAATATATTACAATCACTATTATGTGTTTGTGAAAGGAGTTCAGATTGTAAGTCTAGCTATACTTCAGATGTCTGCGCTTCATAACAACCATTGATGCAGGGGATCAAAATATGCTCAAAAATCAAAGTGGTCAGAATTGCTCGAAAAGAGATTCATTGCGTATATCACGTCCTCACGATCCCAACGCAACTTGAACGAGCTCAAACGAAGATTGTATGTGAGAGATATAGTGTTTTGTCCACTTTTCCAAACATGAAAAATGATGAATGTACACAGTACGTATAGGCTGACTGTGTAGACCGTATTGCTGACGTGGTAGGGGGACCATACTGCTGACTAGATAGAGGCTGATGTGGTAGGTGCTGAGTTGGTAGGGTTTTATGGACCACTCCAGTGCTGACACGTGTCAGTGTATGAGTGAATGGGAAGGTGCCACGAGGCACCCCGTTGATGTTTTAAAAATTTGGAACTCCAAAAGAATTGAACTCATGACCTTCGTGGGCGTGGGAAAAGTCTTGAAAAAGGCCGACTACTAGCCTGCCTGCATATGTGTTTTAACCCATAATTTTAAAACAATAATTTAAACTTTCTCTAAACTTTGGTCCCTCGGTCACTACACACCTCCATATGACCTTTGGCGTGGAACTTTCCAATGGTTAGCCCTGGTCACATTGCACGAAACCTTCCACATAACCTTTGGCGTGGAATTCTCCAACGGATAGCCAACTGGGTGCAAAAATGTAGGTCAACGCTTGACCACATTGGGGGGCACACGACCACGACCTCGGCCTATTATGGTGCTAACTACGTGATAATCTTGCCCACGACCCAGATTGTCTGTGGAGCCAGGTTTTGGGAGTGGTGATCTAGGTTTGGTCACTGTGGGTGTGTTTTGGTGAGCAGGTACAATGAGCTTTTAGGGAGAAACTTCCAGGAAGGGTATTTTTCTCATTTTTTGGCCAAACCAGGTGCAGGAAGAGCCGGACTAGGGGTTTTTGGACATTCTGGAGACATTGAAGCCATCTATTTCATATTTTGAGCATTGTAAAGCACTGATTATGACACTTTGAGCATTAATAAAAATGATCCATTTGAAGCTGGACTAGGATATGTAGCCCAAGAGAGGGGTGAACTCCTTTATCATTTTTATGTGTTGTGTGCTTGTTTTATATGGCTATTTATGTATGTTTATGTTGCTCATGTTAAGTAAAAAAACTCATTAAGTTTATGTGTTTTGGAACTTGATCGAATTTCCTAAATCACATAACTATTTCACTTGCAAATTTGTACACACAAGCCTTTCTCATTTTCATATCAAGTGGGTATGGGAGAAAAGGTTTTTGAAGGTTTTATTGTTTGCAAGTGTTTTGTTTTCTAATGCTTACAAGGTTGAAGTTCACAAGAGGAGAATGTCAACTTGTAGAGCCAAGTTCTCAACTTTCAAGAAGGAGAACTTTACATTCACCTCAAGCTTCAAGGAGGAATTCACCAAGTATGGCTCATGAGGAGAGTCATGAAACTCTTACTTCAGAAGATAAAACTTTCATAAAATATTTTTATGATATGACAAAAATAGTGAAATTTTTATTTGAAGAAAGGAATCCAAGGTTGCAAGGTGAAAGCTCAAATCATTCAAGAGGTAATGAAGATATTGGTGATAAAACTCCAAAAATAAATGGAGGGAATGATGATAGTCCACCTCTTTCACCTCCATCTTCCACTTCTTCTACCATTTCACAACCACCTCCAAATTCTCCAAAAGAACATGGTAAAATTCCTCCACAAACTCCTTTGCTTAATCTTGATATTAAGTTTGAATTGCCTATGTACAATGGAGAGGTAAATGCTGAGAAATTGGATAACTGGATTCGTTATATTGAAGTGTATTGCAGGATACAAAGAATCAAAGATTATGAAACTAAGATTCAACTTGCTTCTCTTAGATTGGAATGCGCAACACTCATTTGGTGGGAAGCCAAAACTCAAGAGGACATGAAGAGACATGGTAAAGTTTTATCCTCTTGGAATGTTTTTATTGTTGCACTTAAAAGACAATTTTATCCATTAGCATACATGTAGAAAGATATTATGGATTGGAAAATTTTCAAGCTAAAGGGAAAAGTGTGCAAAGCTACACTCAAGAATTTAGAAGAAGAGCTTTGATTTTGGGTATAGATTTATCTTCTCAAGAAAATTTACTCAAATACATTGGAGGATTGCATAGCTACTTGAGACATACAATACTTATGTTTAACCCTGAAAATATAGGTGAATATTGTGTACATGCAACTCATTTGGAAGCAAGAGGGAGGAATGAACCTCAAGAGGGAAGCAAGAAGCCATTTGTTAAGGGAGACAAGGGAAAGGGGAAATTCAAAGGAAATGGAAGAAATAATGCTTCAGTCAAGAAAGAGGAAGAGAAAATCTCATGTAAACATTGTTCAAAAGATGGACATGATGAAGACCATTGTTGGAAACTTCATCCTGAAATGAGACTCAAAAAGTTCAGCCACAAAGGGAAACCAAACACTGCTGCAACTACACAACATGATTTATGTTCTGATTCGGTAGATGAAACAAAAATTACAGCCATGGGTTTTCAAGTAATGATTCTATTGCAAGTACTAGTTATTCAAGTAGTAGCCTCAATAAAACTCAACATGAAAAAGAAAGAATAAATCTTTTCCACATAAGGATAATTTCAAAGCATACCAAGATAGATACTCTATTTGATACTAGATCTCAAGCAAACCTCATTTCTGAAGACATGATTAAGAAATTTCATTTGGAAACTACTCCTCATCCTAAACCATATCCTCTAGGATGGGTATGTGACAATGCCAAATTGCATGTGACAAGAAGATGTAAACTTAGATTTGCCATCATTGCAAAGTTTATAGATGAGGTAGAGATCGATGTTGTTCCATTGGATATTTGTGGTATTGTGTTGGGAAGCCCATATTTATATGATATGAGAGCCATATGTCATCATCGTGAGAACAAATATCATTTGTTTAAAAATGGAGTTGAGTACATTGTTAGAGCACATACAAAGAAGATGAATTTATCACTTGTAAATGCTAGACAAATGAAGAGATTAGTCAATGCTAGTAAGAACTTTGTACTCTTGATGATAAAACTCGAAGACAATGTTGAAAAAGAAGCTTTCCAAGGTTGTGATGCAAAGTTTAAATCTGATTTATATGAGGTTGTTAACCAATATGATGAGATGTTTCATGAACCAAAAGGATTGCCTCCTAAAAGGGGCATCGAACATGAGATACAATTGCAACAAGATTGTCATCTTCCAAAAATTGGTATGTACATGATGTCAGTCATGGAGAATGATGAAATTAAAAAACAAATACAAGATTTGTTTGAAAAAGGGGTTATCCTGCCAAGCACATCGCCATGTGGGTCAACAATTGTTTTAGTACAAAATAAAGATGGTGCATGGCGCATGTATGTATATTTCAGAGCCTTGAACAAGATTAAGGTAAAGAATCGTTATCATGTTCCTAGAATTGATGATTTGCTTGATCAATTGAAAGATGCTAAGCATTTTACTAAGTTGGATTTGAGAAGTGGATATCATCAGATTAGGATTGCTGAAGGAGACATGTGGAAGACAACTTTAAAAACAAAACAAGGTTGGTTTGAATGTATGGTTATGACATTTGGACTTTGTAATGCTCCCGCTACATTCATGAGAGTCATGAATGATGTTTTAAGGCCTTTTCTTGATGATTGTGTGATTGTATACTTGGATGACATTTTGATATTTATAAAATCTCGTGAAGAGCATGTTATGCATGTAAAGCAAGTTTTAGATGTCTTGAAGAAATAAAATTTGTTTTTGAAGATGTCTAATGTGAGTTTAGAAATACCTCACTCATTTACTTGGGACATATTGTTGGATGCGGAGAACTGAAAATAGATCCTCCAAGGTCGAAGTCATTTTGGATTGGCCCAAGCCCATCAATGTGACTGAGTTAAGAAGATTTTTGGGAGCAACCCAATATTGGAGAAAGTTTATTGCTAACTTCTCTTCAATTGCAACTCCATTACATGCAGTGAAAAGCATCAAGCAAGTTTTCCAATGGGGAGGCAAGCAAAAAAAAGATTTTGATGCATTGAAGGAGAAGATTAGTTCATCTCCTGTTCTTTCACTTCCTAATTTTAGACAACCATTTGAGATACAAACATATGCAGGTAACTATGCAATGGGAGCAGTCTTGTTTCAACATGGTAATCCCATTTGTTTTCATTCTAAAACTTTTAATGGTGTTGTGATTAATTATCCTACGCATGATAAGGAGTTGTATGCATTAGTGCAAAGTGTGAAAAAATGGAAACATTATTTTTTGGGAAAAGAAACTATCATTCACAAAGATCATCAACCATTGCAATACTTACAATCACAAACAAAGCTACAACAAGCAAGGCACTTCAGATGGATGGGTTTTTTTTACAACAAGTCCACTTGGTTATCAGGTATAAGAAAGACAGTTATAACAAAGTTGTTGATATGATTTCTAGGCCTATTGTTAGTGCTTCAGTTATTCTTAAGCATAATTCTACCACGTATGAAATCTATGTTGAACACTATACTTTAGCTGTTGATTTTAAAGAGGTTTATGCAACTTTGTGTCATTCCAACCAAGTTAAAGAATTGGATTACCATGTGAATGATAAGATTGTGTATCATATTGGAAAGCTATGTATTCCATAGGGTGAAAGAGTCAACATCATAAGGGAAGCACATTCTTCTCTTATTGCTGGCCACTTTGGTGTACGAAAGACGGTGGCTAATTTGCAAAGGTATTGCTATTGGCCTAAAATGAATGAAAGTGTTTCAAGATATGTAAGAGGATGTTCTTTATGTACTACAAGTAAGCATATCAATAGAAAGTTGGGTTTATATAGTCCACTTATGGTTCCTTCTCGTCTTTGGGAAATCATTTCCATGGACTTTGTAGGAGGTCTACCTATGTAAAAAAAGAATCATGATTATCTTTATGTTGTGTTTGACTGTTTCAACAAAATGTGTATTTTGATGCCTTGTAAGAAGCAAGTTATAGCTGAAAAAATGACACAAATATTATTTCAACATGTCTGGGTACATTTTGGGTTGCCCAAATCCATTATTTCTGATCGAGATTCTCGATTTATTGGGAACTTTTGGTCAAGATTATGGGCACTCATGGACACCAAGTTGAAAAAAAGCACAACATTTCATCCACAAACTGATGGTCAAATAGAAGTGGTGAATATAACAATAGTACATATTCTCTGTGGTTATTGCAGTAAACATCCTAATCTTTGGGATGAGCACCTACACTACATTTAGCATGCTTATAACCAAGCTAAGCAATCTTCGACTCAAACATCTCCATTTGAGGCATGTTTTGGTTATTTTCCAAAATCTCCTTTAGATTTTATCTTTGGGAAGGATATTTCTATTGATGGTCATTATGACATTGATAGAGAAAAGAAGTTCATTGAACAAATTCAATTTTTGCATCAAATGGTACAAGAACAGTTGGAAAAGAGCCAAGACAAGTACAAGACAAGACATGACAAGCATCATGTTGATCACAGTTTCCAAGTTGGAGATGAAGTTTGGCTTTACATTAGCAAGGAGAGGCTTAAAGGAGAAGGTAAAAAACTGAAACCAATTAGATATGGACCTTTCAAGATTCTTGAAAAGATTGGTAAAAATGCCTTTCGTTTGGATTTGCCTCCTTATATGAAAATGTATGCATTTGTTAATGTTGAGAATTTGAGATTGTATGAGCCTCCTTTGATTGATGATAAAGGAGAGTATGTTCAGATTCCTTCCATAGATGAATTCTCTCCAAAATGTCTTTCATAATTGCATGAGGATATAATCCTTGACAGGAAGATGAGAATTCCAAAACGAGGGAATGTGGAATACCTTTGTGTTGGTATTAATGGAACAAATCCAAGCAAAGCTAAATGGATTGAGGTTGTAAAGGTGAGGGAACTGTACCCTCATCTTCAAATTGATTGGAAGTAGTCTTTTGGAGGTCCAAAAGCTTCCCAATGGGGAAGAGTGATCCAAGGGATCAAAATGTGCTAAAAAATCAAAGTGCTTGGAATTGCTCAAAAACAGATTCATTGTGTAGATATCGTCCTCACAATCCCAACGTAACTTGAAAGAGCTCAAATGAAGAACGTATGCGAGAGATATCATGTTTTGTCCACTTTTCCAAACATATAAAATGTTGATTGTACACAGTTCGTATAGGATGACTGTGCAGACCGTACTTTTGACATGACAAGGGGACTGTACTGCTGACTGGGCAGAGGTTGATGTGGCAGATGCTGAGTTGGCAGGGTTTTGTGGACCACTCCGATGCTGACATGTGTCAGTGTACGATCGAATGGGAAGGTGCCATGTGGCCCAGCTAAGGGCCGTCATGTGGCACCCCGTTATTGGTTTAAAAGTTTGTATCTCCACCGGAATTGAACCCACAACCTCCATGGGCGTGGGAAAAGTCTTGGAAAAGGACGACTACCAGCCCACCCGCATATGTGTCTTAACCCATAAGTTTAAAACAATAATTTAAACTTGCTTTAAACTTTGGTCCGAGTGGAGAAAGGGACGGGGCTTAGCCCCAACCCTCAGTCACTACACACCTCCATATGACCTTTGGTGAGAAAATTTCCAATGGTTGTCCATGGTCACATTGCACGAAACCTTCCACATAACCTTTGGCACAGAATTCTCCAACGAATAGCCCGCTGGGTGTGGAAATGTAGGTCGACGCCCGACCACATGGGGGGCCACGTGACCATGACCTCCTCCCTTTAAGGTGCTAACTATGCGGCAATCTCACCCATGACCCATATTGCACGCAGAGCCAGGTTTTGGAAGCAGTGAGCTAGGTTTGGTCACTGTGGGTGTGTTTTGGCGAGCATGCACAACAAACTATTGGGGAGAAACTTCCAGGAAGGGTATTATTCTCATTTTTTGGCCAAACCAGGTGCAAGAAGAGCCTAAATAAGGGTTTTTGGACATTTTGAAGCTATTGAATCCATCTATTTTTCATTCTAATAATTGTAAATAATTGATTTTGACACTTTGAGAATTAATGAAAATGATCCATTGGAAGTTGGACTAGGAGATGCAGCCCAAGAGAGGGGTGAACTCCTTTATCATTTTGTTGTGTTATGTGCTTGTTTTTTATGGTTGTTTATGTCTATTTATGCTGCTCATGTTAAGTAAAAAAAACTCATTAAGTTTATGTGTTTTTCAACTCGATCCAATTTCCTAAATCAAATAACTATTTCACTTGCAAATTTTTACACACAGACCTTTCTCATTTTTATATCAACCATGGTCAGTTTCCAAAAAAATAGTTACCTAAAACAGAATGTGCAAAGTTGATGGGTTCATTTTTACCTTCCAATTTTGTTACCGTGTGTTTCATGTGAGCTTTGTTATTTACCCAAATCTAATTTTCTTTACCTTTATAAGGAAGCCACATGTGGGACCAATCAGTGGAAAAATAACCTTGAAGTTTGGTCGACCAATCCCTATTCAACAACAAACCATAACTTTCTAGTATGTCAACAACAACGATATCTATAGTTTTATGTACTCTAGGGTTGGATTCAAGTCTATTTAAGACATCTTTGAGTTCTCCTTTTACTTTAACATATGTTCTATCCAACTGTATGATCTTCGTTTTAGTCATTTGTGGGACAACATTTATCATTTGGAAGATTGAATAAGGCATAATGTTAGAGGACACACCTGAATCTGCCAAACAATTATGCACATTGAAATTGAAAATTTCATAAGTGAGCAGAAAAGGTTGAACCTATGACTTTGAGTATGCACCTATGCTTTTTGCATTTATGGCTTCCTTGATTTTCACTTTGTGTACTTCCTTTGACTTGTCATTCAGAGGGATCCTGTCAGTAGTAGCAATTATCTTTTTCTAAGAATTATTGGGGTTGAAAGAATCATGCATTAGGTCACGTTGTTATGGAAATGATTAAATATCAAACATAGATATGTTGGCTTTTGTCTTTTTCATGTCTTCTATAATGTTATAGTCTAGAGCATGCATGTTTGGGTTGTTCATTGTTTGGCTTGATTTTGGATCACATGTTTTGTTCTTGTTTATTTTTTTGTTAAGTTTGGTGTTGGTCCCAGTCGAGTTGTATGTACTTGGTTTGTTTGTGTTGGATGGAACAACCTTATCCGATTTTCCATGGATTTTCCCTTGGGCTGGGACATTTTGTTTTGGGGTAAAAAGGGGAAGAGTAATCTTCCTAAGAGGGATATTTTCTTCTTTGGAAGAGGAGGTGACAAGAGCTAGACCTTTGCTACGTAAATTGTAAAACCTGGGAGCAGCCTTAGCTACTCCTGCATCTTCCACAAATATTTCTTCTATTTTCTCATCATATGAGTTTGGACACTAGTCCCAAAAAGGCATAGCATATTTTGAGGGGAATTCCTCAGTGGTATCAGTTTAAGCCTTGCAGGTTGTTCATCATTTAATCTCTATTGATCCAACAACTGGTTTATAACTAAGGTCATGGAGTTAAACCATTGAGGGAAATTTCGTTCTAGATGATTTTGTTGGTGATAAGAGCATAAGTTATCATTGTTGAAGTTGTCTAGATTTAAGGGAATCTGATGGGCTTCAGGTGGTCTAGTTGGATTGTCTTCTCTCTTGAAAAATGAGTGAATGGTTCAATGTATTGGTTCTCCTTCACCAACATTCTTCTTGAGGTCAATAACTTTGTTTGATAATTTATTAACTAAATTCACCACATTGTCAATATCTTTGGGCTCCTTTTCGAGTGGCTTTATTAGAAGTAAAGATTTCTTTCCAGCTGACTTGATTTATTTAGAGTGTGGGTGATGATCGTAAGAGGATAGTTCCCTTTCTATAGTTTCAACTTCATCAAAATTAAGAGCCAAAGTGTCCCTATTAGCACATTTGACAAACATGCCTATAGAAGGAATAAGAGTTGTCATGTAGTATTCAATGGCTAAGGACTTTGTGGGGGTTGTATCAATAGTGAACTTATTTAGTACATTCAGAAATCTCTGGTTGAAATCTTTAACTTTTTCTCTTTTATCGATCTTAATGTCTCCCAATTCATTATACAGAGATGTTGTTGTTTTCCTTTCTCTGAATTTTCTGATAAAAACCTTCTCAAAATCGTCCCAAATTGATATAAAACTGGGTGATAGATTAAAATACCATGTAGATTCTCTACCCAAAAAGGTGTGAGGAAATAACCTACAGACCACATCTTCATGCTAGACATTTAGAAGATCAGTGGCTAAGATATTTTTTTTATGTGGTCTTCTGGTGAACTGAGTTTGTCTGGATCAAGTTTGGGAAGGATCTTGTTACGAGGAATTTCATGTAAGGGTCCTACTAAATTGAAGGGACCTTGGGACATACACGGTGGGATCACTACCATTTGGTCTCTACGTTCACCCATGATCTATTCTAAATTTATTTATGGGTTTTCACATTTAAAGTTATCTTTGAGTTCAATGAGGGTATATGTAATTGGCTCATGGGTACTGGAACTTCTTGCAACACAATTTCAATGAGGTCATCTACGTAGTCAACGTAGATATCGAGTCTTTTCACGCGGGTCACTTTCCTTCTTGGAAGATTAGAAACTGTTGGAAACTTACCAAGTAAATTTTCATAAGCGCGTGTAATGCGACAAGTTTCAGAGAAATATTCTTGTGGTATGTGAAGCCAAGTCTCTGAATGAGTTTCAGGACTGCATGTGGCAGTTTCAAAATTTGGGTTCGTATCTTCGTAGGTAACTTCTTGCTCAGAATTGATACCAGGGAACAAAGTAGGACCATGGTTGTTTTCTACAAATTGATTGTGATTATGAATATCATTTATGTAAGGCATAAAATTTAGGCCCTCCTTCTAGTGCCAATTCTGTTGACAGGATATAATTCACCTCTGCAATAGTAAGGAGTAATCCCTCGTACACGGTACCAACTAGACTATGCATTGTTTGGTTTAGGAGATCCATCCAGAATTTGACCCAACTTCCATTGGTGGTTTTTTGTTTTACCGGTTGCGGTCTAGTCTACCGATGAAGGTGATGATGAATGATTATGAAATGCAAATATGTAGATGAATAATATGTATTAAAATAAAACTAATCTACTGCTAATATATCCTACCCTATCCTAGCTAGGAGCATGCTAAAGTAACCATGTGAGATGTAAATGAAACCAAACTTTGCATAAAACCCCCACATAGGTAGCTGAAATGAAGGTGAAAAGTTAGAAACATGTGCATACATACACATAACCAGAAAAGTCTAAATTATATTTCTGCATGCATTAACAACTCAATGATCTCAGGACTTGAATATACATAAAAGAATAATAAAAAATGTAGATCAACATTGAGTGCATCAGATTAGTCTATAAGAAAACAAACATTCTTATAGTCCATGTGAACAACATACATCCCACTTGAAATAGTTCACAACAAAGACAAATACACACATGAATTCTTCTTTCTTGTAAAAGTTGGCTCCGAGGGCTTCTCAATATTCATTAACAGAGTATATGTTCTTGAATTAGTTCTTGAGTCTATACAATGCTTGAAGATCCCTTGCAAAATGGGCATCTTCTTTCTTTTATACAATAATTTGTAACTGCTAAGTGACTCTTTGTATTCCCCTTGAAGAAGATGATACAAAAATATCCAGTTTCCTTTTGCTTGTTGACAAGTGTACATAATAAGCACAAAATTGGGGTTGGTTGAAGAAAAGACAAAATAGAAGATAGGTAATATCAATTTCTGATTGTTATTTTGTCTTATTCAGGACTCATATCCTTGAGGTAAACTGTCCACACCTTCAGTTGGTCATACAAAGAAATGATCCTTCGATAGAGTAATTCTTCGAGTGCTATAATGTGCATAGCTATGTTATCTTCGAGGACCTGCATATCCTTATACAAAGTAGCCATGAGTGCTTGGATCATGATGTGGACTTTGGTGGGCTGTATAATATGCTTCTCTATTAAGTCTGTGGTCACTTTGGTATATGAGTTTTTGACGTTTCGCCAATAGTTTGTGCTATCTTGAAATTTTTTCCACTAGCTCCTCCATGACCAGGTTCTTTCCAAGTTCTTCTAATTGACGAAGTCAACATCCTTTGATTAATTCATGAGAAACTTTATGTAGGTTTGAGCATTTTTCCACTGAATTTGCAGTTTCTTTATCATCTCTTTTCCCATCGTGTTGAAAATGATCTAACGTATAGAGGTTTGTTTTCCTATCCATTCTAGAGGGGTGATAAATCTCAACTAGTGCATAATTATTCTCCATGATCCATTATTCAATATAATTCATCTTTTCTTGGATCATGTTAAATTGTGTAAGAATTTTTTGTACGTGACCATATTGATCTATGACAGTGGACACCGCTTGCTGGAAGATGTGTATATGTGCATACATATATATGATGACGTCTTCCATCTCTGTCCTTACTTTCTCAGTGCTTTCTATGAAGCTTTGGACACTACCTTCGTCTACCTTCATTTACTGGAGTCTCTCTTCTAGTTCTCTGATTCTTGTTTATTTATCCTAGTTATGTTGGCACAACCTTCGAATATTGTCTTCATTAGAATTCATGAACATAGTGCCAACTGAGACGGTAGCTATTGGATTTTCCTTGACATCTCCTATTATGGGAACTTGTATAAGGAATGAGATCAAAATTCCTTGAGTTGTCGGTACTTTCTTTACTTTCTCTTGCATGATCTTGCCAGACTTGTTGTCATAAGTGAAGCTTCTTAAATTGGGGACCTCACTTGGTTGAAACAGAGCCCAAAGCCATAGTCCTAAACCACTGAACGATATTTGTATGCTGGTGCATGCTCTTGATACCTCTAGGTTGTCAGTATCCATTGGTTGAGTGTTATTATTCCTAGTCTCAACATGTTTCTTTTGTCTCTCTTCTTCGGTTGCCTTATCAACTCCCTCCTTGGCTAACTTTTCCAATGGTTCTCCTTATGTTGCATCCTTTCTTCTGCTTCAACTGCAACTACTACTTTAGCTTTGGATTTGGCCTTCTCTACTTCAATATTTCTCTTCTTCTTAGAAGCATCGTTCATTTTCTTCGAAACCTTTTCTTTATATCTCCTTTTCTTATCAGCTAGTGTTTCTTCTTCTTCTACCAATCCTGAGTGCACACAGATGTAAACGAGAGATGCTCCATATGCTTCTTCTTCTTCTACCTTTTTTGGGATTTTTCTCTTGCTCTCTCTTCATCTACAATCCTTCCTATGGTTTGAACTAATCTATGGAATATAACGTCGTCATAGTTTCATGCATTGAAATGCACTTCTTCCTCATCCCAAGTCTCTTTTGTCAGAAAAACATGATCGTGGAGAAATAAAATAAAAACAAATGCAGAAATAAAACACAAAAAATACACAATACAATAGAGACACAAATATATGTGGTTCACCCAGTGTGGGCTACGTCCACTAGAGAAATTTCCAGGTCCTTCCTTTATTATTATTCAACAAATGAGGGGATACAACCTACATCACACCCGTTGTAACTTCCTCTTCTTTCTCTCACAGTCTTTGTTGGATTACTGA
>ML786399.1:73723-111291 GCA_009831015.1 Picea engelmannii | reverse complement strand
ATTGAGCATGCAATAATGAGAAAGGACCTTATAAACCTTGGAATGATCAGATGTAGTGATATTATGAGTCTAAACACAGGTGATGAAGGGTATAACAATGGCAAAAAGTATGGGCAAAAAGGGTACAATATGTGGTCCTAACAATATGTCTTGAAGAATTACATTCATTGGAAGCACCAACTTCCTTTATTTTCTAGCTGCAACTGGAAGGAGGCTCCAACCCCCTATTTTCTCAGGCTACAACCTGAGGGAAGATCCAAATCTCCAATTCTTTGGCTACAACCAGAAGGAGGCTACAACCCCCTATGTTCTCCGACTACAACCGGAAGGTGGCTACAACCACCTGTCCTTGCCCCGTCCAATCGCCCTGAAGTAGAAGTATAATGATGGAACCACTGTCACACTATTATTGTGAGATATACCATTGTAAACCTGTACCAATAAACCTAAACCATGCATCAACCTGTACCTCAACCTGTAATCAACCAGTACCATAAACAAGTGCATCAACCATGCACCAACATGTACCACAAACAAGTGCATCAACCATGCATCAACTTGTACCAAACAATCTGTAATCAACCTATACTATAAACAAGTGCAACCAACCATGTACCAAGTATGTACCAATCATGTGTCAACTACTTATCAACTATGACTCATCAATATGTACCAACATCATCAACTATACACCTCATGTATGTGCCAACTCATCAACTACTTGTCTCAACCATGTACCTAACTTGTACCTCAACCAAAATCCCTCATCAATTTCATCATCTAAATATGATTTATAACAATATAATATACCTGGTGTATATGATCACATACCTGCAAACCCTCCTTAACTTTAAACAACAAGAGACTAACATTTACATCAAACTTTTATTTAGTCTCACATGACTAGTTTTGGATTAGTCAACAACCCTAACTTGAAATAATAATAACTTTGTACCTGTAATGAATAAATATCTGAAACGGATACACAATGTTCTTCAGTGTGTTTTATGCAATTCCTCCAGGTTTCACTACTTAGAACCTCTCAAAAAAGTAGTTATAGAAAAAATGTCATACCTTGTTGAATTTTGACTTATACTACAGAATGTACTCTAACCAACACATTTGGTCTTGCTAAATTTGGATCTATTATGATGACATTATGACGTTATGACGTTTTTACCCGAAACACATGTTTTTGACTAGTTTCAGGACTAGCCACAAACCCTATTTTCCACGGAGTGTAACTCCAAAAATAAAATGATACACAAGCTAAATTTCTTACCATAGATAGTTGGATATGTTTCCTCAATGGCATATCAATTTCACGGTTTGATTCATTCTAGAAAAAATGTTATTGTGAAAATGGTGAGATGACCTGTAAATAACATACCTTAGAAAGCATCATCAAAAGAATTTATCCTTCCTTGAATTCCGACCTTATTTTCTTCACCTTCCCTCATAAATTCGGCTTAGATATCCTTTGGTTACCTTAGAAACCTATAGGCATTCAATATGCTCAAGTGTATATAAAATGAGAGAGCCTTGCCTCTTATTTATACTCTCCAAGTAGCTTGCTTAAAAAGCATCTTCTAGGTCACTTTGCCCACTTTCCTTATTTTAGGGTTAACCCACTTCTAATTTCTCCATTAAATTTATTATTTAAATAATTTATTTTGTATTCAATTCGAATTGTATTACACTCATCAATTCACTTTATTATTTACCTTCTAAAATCTCTTAAACCACTTTGACTACTTTGACCTTTTGGGGCTTCTAGATGACATAAGAGGGTCCTCCAACTTCGTAAGGCCATAACTCTCAAACCGTGAGGAGTTATGTGACATTCCACATACCAACAGAAATGGAATGACATGTACCATCCATATAGAATAGTATTACCTGAAAATATATCAAAACTCATACCATTATCCATCAAACAAACTTGGGTCCATTACTCAAACCTGGGTTCTCCAACTTATCATGGCCATAACTCTCTAACCGTGAGGAGTTATGTGACGTTCCACATACCACTGGAAATGGAATGACAAAAAATATCCATATAGGATAGTTTCAATGAAAAATTCACTGCCCTTCATCTCATTATTCCACAAATAAGCATGCGTTCTCTAACCATACTTCTAAGATAACTCAATCCGCAAAGCGTCTTCCCGTGAGGGCTTTCACCATAAGGGGACCACTTTGGAGATCATCCATTTCCATCTATTATCAACCATGACAATACAATAACGAGTCATCTTTACATCAAACAATCTTGGGTCCATTACCCAACCTTTGTGCTACGGGGATTTTTTCAAGGGTTTACATCAATGACAACCAACCTTAATCAACAATCTCCCCCTTTGGCATTGATGGCAACACTCTGATGGAATATTGAAATCATATCATTCATGCTCCCCCTGGAACCATGCCTCTGTCCTCTGCATCTAATAAATTTTCTCCCACTAGAACCATGCCTCTGTCCTCTGTATCTTATAAATTTCTCCCCCCTTTGTCATCAATGGAAAAGGTATCTTTCCATCCAGGGCTGCTCCCCCTGACTGAACTGTCTTCTTATGGTGTTTCCTCGTGTACATCTAAGACATATAAGATAAGCATTCAGAAGAATTCATTTTGGAGTAGAAATAACTTTGAGTCTCTGGTGAAGATAATCAAAGGCTTCCCATGGAAGTGGTTTTGTAAAGATGTCTGCCACTTGTTATTTTGTGCCCACATACTCAACTCCGATGTTCTTTTCTACAACCTATTCCCGTAAAAAGTGATACTTGATTGGAATGTGCTTTGTCTTGGAGTGCATCACCATATTCTTTGAGATGTTGATGGCGATTGTATTATCACAATAGATTGTAATGGGCTCATCATACTCAACCTGTATATCTATCAGAGTTTGTTTCATCCAAAGAACCCGTGTACAACATGATGTTGCTGCAATGTACTCTGTCTTGACTGTAGATAAGGATACTGATGATTGTTTCTTGCTTATCCATGATACTAAACACTCACCCAAGTAGAATGTTTCTTCACTGGTGCTTCGTCGGTCATCAATAAAACCTTCCCAATCTGCATCTGTGTAGGCAATAAGTGATAGATCCTTTCCTTTTGGATACCATAATCCAAACTCTTATGTTCCTTTGAGATATCTGAAAATCCTCTTCACTTCTAATACATGTGATTCCTTTGGTGTTGCTGGAAATCGTACCACCTGTCCAACTGCCTGCATTACATCTGGTCTGGATGATGTCACATACAGTAGGTTGCCAATCATTGACCTGTATTGCCTCTGATCTGTAGACTTCAAATCATCATCTTTGCTGAACTTGCAATTGGTTTTCAAGGGAGTGATATTTGGTTTGCAATCTTCCAAACCGAACCTTTTTATCATTTCTCTGATATACTTGGTTTGAGAAACAAAAATTCCTTGGTTTCTTTGGCGCATCTGAAGTCCCAAAAAGAAGGATAGTTCTCCAAGTAACGACATTTCAAATTCATTCTGCATATCTTTTGCAAATTTTTGGCTTAACATGTCATCATCACTACCAAAAATAATATCATCAACATAAACTTCAATTAATAAAATATTACCTTGACTTACCTTGATGTAGAGGTTGTTGTCTGCACTTCCTTTTTTGAACCCTACTTGCTACAGATACTTATCCAGTCTAGAGTACCATAATCAAGGAGCCTGTTTTAGACCATACAAGGCCTTCTTTAATTTACACACACAATCTGCGTTTTTTGACAACTGAAATCCTTTTGGTTGTTTAATGTAGACTTCTTCTTCAAGTTCCCCATTCAAAAAATATGATTTTACATCCATTTGATACATTTTAATATTTTTGGAGCATGCATAAGCTAAAACCAAATGGATTGCTTCCATTCTGGAAAATGGGGCAAATGTCTCTTCAAAGTTGATTCCTTCAACCTGTGCATATCCTTTACATACCAATCTAGCTTTGTTCCTTGTAACCTGTCCATATTCATTCAATTTATTCCTAAAGACCCACTTTGTGTCGATCACATTCTTATTCTTTGGTCTTGGAACCAATTCCCAAGTGTCATTTTTCTCTATTTGATCCAATTCTTCATCCATAGCCTTATTCAAAGATTCATCTCTGCTGGATTCTTCAAAACAGTTTGGTTCAATTGTAGATAAGAGTGCTAGCTGTGTTTGTTCTGGTGAACGGATTCTTCTTCTAGTCTCAACTCCTACATCTTTGTTTCCGATAATATGATCTGAAGGATGATTCTTCTGTACTCGTTTACTAGGTGTCTTTGGAGACACTTTCTGAACTTGCTCTTCTACTTCTGTCAGATTCTCTTCATCTTCCTCTTCTACTTGTTTTTCATCTTCTGCTTCTTCTTCTAAGGGTTGTTTCATTGATTCATTTTAATCCTTTGATTTTGGTTTGTCTCTTTCATCAATTGTTACGTTGATGCTTTCCACAACTTTGTTCAATCTTAGATTGTAACACTTGTATGCTTTCCTTGTACTTGAGTAACCAACATGTACTCCTTTGTCCACACGAGAGTCAATCTTTCCCATTCCGCCATCTTCTCTTTTGATATAGCATTTGCTTCCAAAAACTCTGAAGTGCTTTACATTTGCTGGTCTTCCTTTCCATAGTTCGTAAAGAGTTTTTTCAGTGTTGTTTCTGAGCATTAATTTGTTTTGAATGTGAACTATTATATGCATTGCCTGTCCAAAAAATATCTGTCAATTTTGAATCCATTAACATTGTTCGAGCCATTTCTTGTACTGTCATGTTCTTTCTTTCAACAACTCCATTCCATTGAGGTGTCCTAGCAACAGAGAATTGCCTTTTTATTCGATGATTGCTGCAGTAGTCCATAAATTCCTTTGAGGTGAACTCTCCTCCATTATTAGATCTCAAACATTTGATTTTTGAATCCATTTCATTTTCAACCATTTCCTTGTAGATCTTGAAGTTTTCAAAAGCTTTTGACTTATTCTTGAGAAAGCAAACTGCAGTCATTCTTGTATAATCATAAACTAATAACATGAAGTATTTCTCACCTTTTAAGCCCTTTGTTTTAGTTGGTCCAACTAGATCAGTATGCACAATTTCTAGTGGTCTTGTTGTTGAATATTCCTTTGATTTAAACCTGGTCTTTGTTTGCTTTCCTTGTTAACAATGCTTGCATAAATTGTTGGTTGGTTTCATGATATGGGGCACTTCTCTGACTGCTTCTCTTTTGCTGACTTTGACAAGGTTATCAAAATGTATGTGCCCCATTCTTCTGTACCATAGCCAACTTTCATCTTCCTTTCTTAGACAACACTTTTCATTTACAATTTCACTTAACACATATATGTTGCTTGAAGTTCTTGCAGCTGTAGTGACCAATTTTCATTAACCTTCTTTTCTTATCTCACACTTTTGTGAATCGAAAGTAACTTTATGACCTTGGTCACAAATTTGGCTCACACTTAGAAGATTATGTTTCATATCTTCTACTAGTAGAACATTTTCTGCCTTTTCATTCTTGTTCCAAATTCAGATTGTGCCTTTTCCAATGATTTTGGCTGAATCATCATTTCCGAAGGAGACTGATCATCTCTTTCCTTTCATAATGTAAGAAACTTGTCTCTATCACTCGTCATGTGTTTTGAACATCCACTGTCAACATACCAACCGTGTTTCTTCTGCTTAGCTGTTAGAGCAATTGTGCATTCTTCATTACTATACTGATCTTTCTTTCTTATCCATGTCGTTTTATGAGGTTCCTGTCTGTGACTGTTGTTATTCTATTGAGGTTCTTTAGGAAGGACTGCCATTTTGCAATCTTTGGCCACGTGTCCAAAATTGTTACATTTGTAACATTCCACTTAAGTTCTCAAAGATTCAAACCCATTGTAACTTCTTCTCTTTGTTTCACTAGGTCTTCTTGAATAACCCCTTTGTGTATGACTCTCAAAGTTTTTATTGTTCTTGTTGTTAGCTATGCAATTCATAGCTTTATGTCCAAAATTATTACATGCATAACATAAACCAAAAAATATAGTTTGATACCTGGGAGTTGGAGATCTTCTGAAAGGAGGTGCTCTTATGAATCCTTCTTCTTCTTGAGGCCTATCTGTCTGTTGTTGATTCTGAAATCTGAATCTTCTTGGTGGATGAGTGTCCCTGTAATCTTCCTTGCATATCTTCCTATTCCCTTTGATTGTTTCTGCATAACTTTTTGGATATGTGTCTTGCTATTTTGTTTTGGAGCTTGATCCCTTTTCTGTCTGATTGTATCCAAGTATGGACTTGTCAAGATGAGACTTTTTACTACTGATAATGTCATCCAGAACTTTTGAGCTATTCTGCATATTTTTCTTTTGAATATCCTTTCTTAGTGAGACAATCTTTTCTTCCAAGTTTCCAATGATACTGTCCTTTTCTTCTAGCTTTTATTTGAGTGCTTCATCAATTATTTTATCTTCTTCTATTTGAACCTTCAATTTTGTGATCATTTGTTCTAGTTCTCAAGTATCATTTTTATTGTCTAGTTCTGCTTGTAGTTTCTTGTTTTCTCTTCTGATAACTTCTATGGCACACATTAATTCTTCTCGATAGTCAACTTCAACTTCTTCAATTTCTTCTTTGACTTCTTCATATTCTTCTTCGGCTTCTTCATATTCTTCTTCGGAGTCTTCTTTGTCAGAGTCTTTTACTGCCATGAATAGAACTCTTCCTATCTCACTGTCACTGACTTCATCTTCATCTGATAATAAGATGTCTTCTTTGGTGCATAAGCTTTTCTTGAAAACTTTCTTTGTAGTTCTTTTGCCTTTATATGTGTGTTTGCCTTTTGAGTAACCTTCATTGTTTCTCTTTTTCTTATGAGGACATTTGTTATCAAAATGACCAATACCATCACAATTAAAACAAATTAAAGGAATCTTACCTCTATACCTACCGTTGGTTCCCTTGTTCAGTCTTTTGACGAAGTTGGCCACTTCTTCATCATCTTCCAAGACATCACTACTGTTGCTATATTCTTCTTGTTCCTTTTTCTTTTTCTTTGATCTTTTGGATGCTTTGAAGGCTGCTTCTTTTACATATGGATTTTCCTGTTCAGTTCTCATTTCATATGCTGTGAAGATTCCATGCAGTTTGTCCATGCTTATTGAGTTTAGATCCGATCTTTCTTCGAGTGTTGATATCTTAGGTTTAAATATCATAGGAAGAGATCTTAGTACCTTTTGAACAATTACAGATTCTTCGATTTCTTCTCCCAATCCTATGATTGGATTCAGTATTTCATCGACTCATAATAAGTAGGCTGCAATATTCTCATCTTCCTTCATTTTTAGTTGTTCTAACTGACCTCTGTAAGTTTGAAGCCTTGCTGCTTTGACTTTTGTATCTCCTTCATAAATATTTTGAAGCTTGTCCCAAATCTCTTTAGCGGATTTACAATGTGCAAATTTGGTGAATACCGTATCCCTGAAACCATTCAAAAGTGCATTTTTGGCTTTGGAATTATTCTCACCGAGTTTCACTGCTTTGTCATTTGTTGGTTTGTTGGTGGAACTGTTGGTGTTGTGTATCCATCTACAATTGATTGCCAAACTTGAAATCCATGTGCCTGTATATATGTCTTCATCGTTATGCTCCAAAAAACATACGTATGTCCATCAAACTGTGGTATTCCATTTTTATACAAGTTGGTACTCTCCACGATCTACCTTTTAGTAGTTAAACTGATTTTTGAAGGAACCTGCTCTGACACCAATTGTTGGATTACTGAGAGGGGGGGTGAATTAGTAATAACGTAATTATAATCCTTTTTCTTCAAATAATCCAAGTGTTATATCAATGTAGAATTATTATCCAATAATGAGCAATAATAAATGAACAATCACACACATACACAATACACCAGTGTTTTATGTGGAAACCCAAATCGGGAGAAAACCACGGAATTCTTTTTCTTATATGTCTTGAAGAATTAGATTCATTGAAAGCACCAACTTCCTTTGTTTTCCAGCTGCAACTGGAAGGAGGCTCCAACCCCCTAGTTTCTTAGGCTACAACCTGAGGGAAGCTCCAACTCTCCAATTCTCTGGCTACAACCAGAAGGAGGCTACAACCCCCTATGTTCTCCGACTAAAACCAGAAGGTGGCTACAACCACCTGTCCTTGCCCCGTCCAACCACCCTGAAGTAGAAGTAGAATGATGGAACCACTGTCACACTATCACTGTGATATATATCACTGTAAACCTGTACCAATAAACCTGAACCATGCATCAAACATGCATCAACCTGTACGTCAACCTGTAATCAACCTGTATCATAAACAAGTGCATCAACCATGCACCAACCTGTACCAAACAATATGTAATCAACCTGTACCATAAACAAGTGAAACCAAACATGTACCAAGTATGTACCAATCATGCGTCAACTCCTCATCAACTATGACTCATCAATATGTACCAACATCATCAACTATACACCTCATGTATGTGCCAACTCATCAACTACTTGTCTCAACCATGTACCCAACTTGTACCTCAACCAAAAGCCCCCATCAATTTCATCATCCAAATATGATTTATAACTCTGTAATAGACCTGGTGTATATGATCACATACCTACAAACATTCCTTAACTTTAAACAACAAGAGACTAGCATTTACATCAAACTTTCTTTAGTCTCACATGACTAGTTTTGGATTAGTCAACAACCCTAACTTGAAATAATCATAACTTTGTACCTATGATGAATACATATCTGAAACTGATACATGTGTAATTCAGTGTGTTTTATGCAATTCCTCCAGGTGTCACTACTTGGAACCTCTCAGAAAAGTATTTATAGCAAAAATGGCATACCTTGTTGAATTCTAGATTATTCTAGAGAGCGACCTTGTAGAGTGTGCCCCGCATGAATTTTTTGTTGAATACATATGAAAATTTTACACAACATAATACAAACTATACTCTAACCAACACATTTTTTATTACGGAATTTGGATATTTTATGAAGAAATTATGACATTTTTACCCGAAACACCTGTTTTTGACTAGTTTCAGGATTAGCCACAAACCCTATTTTCCATGGAGTGTAACTCCAAAAATAAAACGACCCACAAGCTGAATTTTTTACCACAAATACTTGGATATGTTTCCTCAATGGCATACAAATTTCACGGTCTGAGTCATTCTAGAAAAAAATTTATTGCGAAAATTATGAGATGACCTGTAAATAACATACCTTAGAAGGCATCATCAAAACAATTTATCCTTCCTTGAAATCTGGCCTTCTTTTCTTCACCTTCCCTCAAAAATTTGGCTTAGATATCCTTTGGTTACCTCAGACACCTATAGGTATTCAATATTCTCAAGTGTATCTAAAATGAGAGAGCCTTGCCTCTTATTTATACTCTCCAAGTAGCTTCCCTGAAAACATCTTCTAGGTCACTTCGCCCACTTTCCTTATTTTAGGGTTAACCCGCTTCTAATTTCTCCAGTAAATTTATTATTTAAATAATTTATTTTGTATTCGCTTTGAATTATAGTACACTCATCAATTCACTTTATTATTTACCTTCTAAAATCTCTTAAACCACTTTGACTACTTTGACCTTTTGGAGCTTCTAGATGACATAAGAGGGTCCTCCAACTTCGTAAGGCCATAACTCTCAAACTGTGAGGAGTTATGTGATATTCCATATACCACCAAAAATGGAATGACATGTACCATCCATATAGAGTAGTATTACCTAAAAATATATCAAAACGCATACCATTATCCATCAAACAAACTTGGGTCCATTACCCAAACCTGGGTTCTCCAACTTCTCATGGCCATAACTCTCTAACTGTGAGGAGTTATGTAACGTTCCACATACCACCGGAAATGGAATGACAAGAACTATCCATATAGGATAGTTTCAATGACAAATTCATTGACCTTCATCTCATTATTCCACTAATAAGAGTGGTTTCTCTAACCATACTTCTAGGACAACTCAATCCGCAAAGCATCTTCCCATGAGGGCTTTCACCATAAGGGGACCACTTTGGAGTTCATTCATTTCTACTTATTATCAACCATGACAAGACAATAACAAGTCATCTTTACATCAAACAATCTTGTTTCCATTACCCAACCTTTGTGCTACGGGGATATCTTCAAGGGTTGCCATCAATGAAAACCAAACTTAATCAACAATCTCCTCTCTCAGAATACAATATTCACAATGATACATAGACGCAATACATTTCCCTCATAAAAGAGGGTTGCCTTCTAGGGAAAAAAACCTAACATAACTTCTACCATCAGATCTGTGACCTGATAATGAATGATCTAGATTTACTATGAAATTACGATATACATTTACAAGGAAATGTTTCCTTCGGGGGCTTCACCCCTTAACCCCCTGCAACCCCCCTGCTTGGAGGGGTGTACAGTATTTCGGGGTGTACTATATTCATGGGGTATAAAAATGGTTGAAAACAAAGATCTCTGAATTAGGAAGATAATCATGCTCCACAACCAACATGTGTCGTGTATTCCCAGGGGAGCCCGTATTCCCAGGGGAGCCCTATTTTGTTGAAGTGATCCTTTACGACCTCCTTGGGGTTGTTCCTTTTGAATTGTTCTTCTAAAAAATGATAAGAAAATAGGGTGTTTACCTCTTCTTGATATTTCTTGGTGTTTTCGAATGAGTAAGTGCCTATATAAAGTGACATTGGTGGCCGTATCGCTTTATTACCCCGATACAATATCCCTCCTACTCGATGGATTATGGTTTGATATGCTACTTCTTGTAGCATTAACTTGTCTGGAATGAACCATAAAAGAAGATGTAGAGGATTCATAGTGCCAAACACCCTTATATAAGTTCCATGTTACATGAGACACCAATCCCTAATTATTATTATGATGACTATCGCATTCTCAGTGATGCATGGGGGTGTTGTGCAAAATATAAAATCATACAGGGGAGCCAATAAATGCTCACATATATTTTGATATTATGTTCAATACTTGTGATCCCATAGAACTTTGCAGTATATGTGAATTGTTGGGTCCAAGGGCTACCATCTCCATCCCATTCTTGGGTACTGATGGGATACACACATAATTTCTAGGAGGTACGAGGACATATAGAAACTTGGGAAGGTCCTAGGTCATGCTTCTGCGACCATGGTGATAGCCTCTATGAGATATGATGATAAGACATCGCCCCAATTAAAATAAAATCCCTTGTATGTGCAATAATATATCAATGGCATGTACGACATGGAGAGCTGGGATGCAACTTTCTCACCCTATAGGAGACACAACATAACCACCATATAATGATAGGGTATCAACAAGGAAGTTGTGGGGTAAATTCCATTGGGCCTGTGCTTGAACTGTTTGTCAGGTCTGTACCACTTGGGGAATAATTCTTTATCTTTGTGTTGGAACTCATCGAGAAGCTTGTTGTCTATATTTTTCGCTCCTTTGTCGAGATGATAACATTTTTCTAGGTCCTCGGGTCGAAATGATGCTATGGGTTCCCCTCTGATATTGAAAACACATTTGTTTCCCATAAAAACATGTTTTATGATCCAACTAATGGAATCAACACAAGGGAAGGCAACAATGTGGGTTGCAACTCTGAATATTCCAGATCTCCAAATATTTTTGAATATTTTCATCTCATCTTGGTCTTTGGCTTCAGTGGGGAAATTTGATTTCGTAAACATGTGATACACATGACCACATCCGGGTCCTCTTTGATATGTTGACTACTACCAGAGGCATCAATGAAAAATGCCTTGCTTGCTGCTTTTTTGGGAGCCATATCTAAACTTGGAAAGAAAAGGTGGGACAAGTGTGAAGACTAAAATCATAACCGATACAAAATTTAATCTATCTAAGTATCTTGAAATACTCAAGGACTCGCTTGAACTGATGCTTGGTCGAAAATCATCATCCGAAGATGACATAAAGATGATAGGCATGGTGGGCATGTAAGTGGGACTCAGAGAGAAGAAAATGGCTTAGAATATGCTTCAAAGGTGGAAATCAAAACGGTTAATATCAACTTCCCCGATGTAAATTGGAGAAGTTAGCAACAACTCCCTCAAAAGACATCAACGAGGTTAATGTTAAAGGCTCTGATAGGTATCATGAAAGTTGAAAGGAAGGAATCTGACAGAATTGGATAAGTTGATGTCAAACATGTCGATGCAGTGGAAAGGTTGTGGATGAGCGACGAAGTTGTTCTTAACTCCTCCGATGGATTTGAGGAGTTGATAGAAAATCCTCTGATACATCGGAGGAGTTAACAATCAATACTCTGATCGGTGATAAAAAAAAATCAGGAATGTTTATGTGAAATTGGACGATGGATATTAGACCAATTCATAAGAAGTATTCTGATGACATTGAGAGTTTTGGTGCTAAGATCGTTGATCTATGTAACATAACTAAATATATAATAATAATAATAAATAACAAATACAAAATAATAATAAATAATAATTAATAATGAAGAGTTATGACATCCTAATGAATGATGCATCTCTTCATGAAAGGGAACCCTATGTGGGTATATAAGGCCCTCATTTCTCATTCTAATATAATATCATACTCATATACATTATTATTTAATATATTATCCTTTATGGATTATAACATGTTGTCCTACCTACATTGGGTATTTACCTGGTGAATCGGCTTGGTTCACCATAGTGATATTAGAGCTTCGTCTCAATCCAAATTTTGGCCACAAATAGAGTTTCTCTAAAATCAGGTCTTTGACCTCATATTGGCCATTGGCCATTTATAAATCAAGTATTCTACACAGTTCAGTGAAAGTAAAAAAGTCAATTTGCACAAAAAAAAAAGGAGAAAAAAAAACCACCAAGAAGTATAAGTGCACACCAAGAAGTTTGAAAGAAATATTCCATATTTGGCATTAGTTAAGTTAGTTGTCATTTAAAAGTGAGAAAAAAAATTAAAAATAAAAAGTTCCAAAGAAGAGGAAAAGTGAATATTTTATTTTACCTTTGGAGATTTACCATCCCATGGTATTCCATACCATATATAATATATATGTGTATGTGTATTTTCCTCTGTTTGTTGAGCCCTAACCGCCGCTAACAGAGTATAAAAGAGATTTATAAGGTACTTTTTATAAAGTATAAAAAGGACTATAAAAATTGGAGTGAAAAGATATATAAGGAAGGAGTATAACTAAAATAGTTCTTTTGGAAAGTGTGAAGGTAATATTAAATTATTTTTCATTAATTACCAAGGAAAGAAGAAGAAGAAGAAGAGATTAAGTGAATATAAAATTACTTTTGGTAAAGTATAAAGAAAATGTTCAAAGTTTTTAAACTCTCTCTATATATATAAAGAAAAATGATAAAGGATTATTTTCTGAAAATAATATTAGAGAAAGATATCTATTAAGTCAAGAAGCTTAAGTCTTATTATTATTAAAGGGACATTATAATAATTATAAGGTCAATTCAAATTAAAAAATGGATTTTAAGGAATGAATATTTTCTGGTAAAAATCATCTAAGTAGATGCATCGAATTATTAACATTTATAGGAAATATTCAAGAAAAAGAAGTTAGCATCCACATTTTCCCAGATAAGAAGAAAAATCACATAAGTATGGATTTGGCGAATCAATTAATAATTCCAAAGAAAAATGTAATCGAAACAAAAGACTTTTTTTTTGCAATAAAAATGACATCAAGGATTTATCGTTGACACTCAAAGATTATAAACTCGTATTGAATTTTGAGGTTACAACTATATATGAAAAAGAGGTTGATATAATCCCCAGCTTGACTTGGTTAGAGACGTTGGGTAGCTTAATATTAAAACTTGAGAAAACTTTTTTAATGTTTTCTTACAAGAAGAAAAAAATAACATTACATTACATCTCAGTGAAGTCAAATTCAGTATCTACATAAAAAATCTTGATCAGATATCCAAAATTCTACTTTCGGATAAACAACAGTCAATACTTGAATCCAAAAAGAGTGTGACAAAATTATCATAGATAAATACACATAAATTTTTCGTCTAAAGAAACATAATAAAGTTTGGTCACACAATTCAAGAAGTTGAAGAAAGAGAATAAATCACAAAAGGAAAGGTTAGAACAATTTTACAGTAAAGAAGCAATGACTAGTGAAGAAACATTACTTGAACCTATTGAAATCAAGAAGCTTCCAGTTAAAAAATCCAAACCTCAGAGAAGGGAATAAACATCGATCTAGTTGAATTACCAATAGTATCAAGAGTTGAAGAGAGATCCAACAAACAAGATTCAAAAGAGATTTAGGTTCTTTATCGTCATCCGAATCACAAGAGTCCTTATGAACAACAACAAAGTCAAGAGGAATATGAACAATTTTTTTTTTACCAACAACTAAAATACAACATTTTAAAGGAACAAAGACAAAATAGACAACTTGTATGGAAGCCTGAACTGAGAAGCCCTGTCAGAACAATCGATAATCGAGAAGTTCCAATGAAGGTAGATTTGGGATGGGTCACTCCCCAAAAGATGAAACACATCAGTTTAGGAATTCAAAGGTTATATCATCTTGTTTCGTCGAGTATCGCAACTACAAACACAAAAGATATTGAGAAGATAGTGCGAGGCATAACAAAATTTAAGAGGAAGCCTTCAGTATTTATTCTTTGAGGACAAAACATGTTTAAGGGGAAGGAAATGTAACATAAATAAATATATAATAATAAAAAAAAATAAAAAATGCAAACAACTAATAAATAATAATTAATAATGAAAAGTTATGACATCCTAATGAATGATGCATATCTTCATGAAAGGGCACCCTATGTGGGCATATAAGGCCCTTATTTCTCATTGTAATATCATCTCATATTCATGTACATTATTATTAAATATAATATCCTTTATGGATTATAACATGTTTTCCTACCTACATTGGGTATTTACCTGGTGAATTGGCTTGGTTCACCACAATCTACCAAGGGGACTTTCTGAAATTGGTTAAGTCTCAAAGGGGTCTGGAATCGTGAGGGTTCAAGTTTGACATAGCTTGATAATATAGGCTTCTAAAATTGTCAATTAGGTGAGGTTTAAAATGGTAGCTACCGTATTAGTGTTGAGGGAAGGAAATGGGTTGGAGACCTTGTCTTCTAACCAGGTCCTAGGGTTTTCCGATCACATTTGTGACAAGTCTATGGCCAAAGGGATCATGTGAAGTAGTGTTTTGTTATCCCTAGGATTTTCAAGATTGACTTGAGATGATACCATGGCCCGAGGAGGTAAGTTATTTGGAATAGTATAATATGGCTTCCGTGAGAAGTATGGGGGAGGATTTTTTTTTTTTTAAAGAAGAAAAAATGTAACAACAAAGCAAAACCTAACCTTACAAAATTGTAGGAATGGGCATTGAGGGCTTACCTGGAGCTCATTGACATGTAGGGGATTGTAATTGGTTGAGGATAAGGAAACTAGGGCTTGGTGCACTCTCACTTGGGAACTATACTTTTTTCCTTGGCATTTAGTGAAACAATGGAAATGGGGGTGGGAGGATGCATATTTATGAGTTTTTCCATTGCAATAATGAATGTGGTGGTTGTTTGATGTACATCAGAGGACTTTGTGAGAAGTCATCCGATGTGTGTCAAAGGTATTAGCATGAAACATACCATAAAAAGTCGGAGAAGATGGAAACAACTCCTCCGATGAGATCGGAGGATTTGACACTAACTCCTCCAGTCTTATAGGAGGAGTTGGAAAGAAGTCGAGTGATAGGGAGAAGGTCAATCGGAGAAAAAAAATGGACTTTTCAAATCTTATCAGTGGATTTAGGGAGAAATCCTTCGACATACATTGGAGGAGTTGATGGTAAATCCTTCGATGTACATCAAAGGATTTTTCATTAACTTCACCGAGAATCCAAAAAGACTTGACTTGAAAATTTCTAAGTGCTCTGAATTTGAAGGATGTGAACTTAGGAAAGGTGAAGCTTGAGGAAAATGTTTTAGAGAAAGATGAAGAAACTATTGGAGGAGATTTTCAAAGTCGAAAAAATATAGGGGGGGGGCATTTTCTTAAGAGGATTTTGAAAATAGATTAAAAGAAAATGGAGGGTTGTAGTGCTCGACACATCAATAACCTATCATCATAATACCAAAGAAGGTCTAGAATTGGTGAATGTGTATAGACTATATATATTTGAACAAGATCATCCTCAAGAATTAGTATCCTATTTTGAGGATCTATGATTTGTTAGATTAGTTGCAACATGCCAAGTACCTCACTAGGTTGGATCTCAAATCAGAATACGACTAGGTACGAGTTAAAGAAAAAGACACTTGCAACATTTCCTTTCATATATAACAAGATCTATATGAATGGTTGGTAATGCCTTTTGTTTTATGTAATGCACTAGCTACATTTATGTGTTTGATGAAAGATGTATTTTGTCTCTTTCTAGATTCATTTGTTATAGTGTACTTAGATGATATGTTGTTTTGTAACTCTACCTGGGAATAACATATCCCACATCTCATGGAGGTGTTAGATACTTTGAAAAAACATTAGTTGCTAGTTAACCTTAATAGATGTGAGTTTTCTCAACAACCATTGGTGTATTTGGGGTATGTGGTTGGTGGAGGGGAACTCAATATAGATCCTGCAAAAATGGAGGTCATCCTCAAGTGGCCAGTTCTTGCTAATGTCACTAAAGTTAGGATCTTTATTGGGACAACACATAACATATTTTTTATTTGTATTTGTGCCACTTCATGTCATAACGACCAATGCTAAGAGATTCTAGTGGGGGAAGAATCAACAAAAATATTTTGTTGCACTTAAGAAAGATATTAGTCAAGCAATAATTCTTGCAATGACTAATTTTTAGAAGCTCTTCGAAGTGGAGATGGATGCAAGTGGATATGCTATGAGAGTGGTCTTGATGCAGGGAGGTAAGTGAGTATGCTATCATTCTAAATTTTTTCATGTTGGAGTCCTAAACTGTCTTGCATACTAGAAGGAACTCTACACCTTGGTTCAAGCTATTAAGAAGTGGAAGTACTATTTAATGCACAAGGAAACCATTATCCACATGGATCACCAACCAATGCATTTTTGCATGCCTAGAGTAAGATTCAACAAACCATACACTACAAGTGGATGGGGTTTTGCAACAATTTCATCTAGTTATCAAATATAATAAGGGCATCACTAATAAGTTGTCATACATGCTTTTAGGGCCACCCACATCCAATATTACAACTTTGGGAACTCTTATGCACATGGATCCTTTACCCATGATTCATACAAAGAGGCACACATGGAATATGAGGAATTTAAATATTTGTTCCAACATCTATGTGAACAAATTTGTGTAGAAGAAGGTGACAGTAAGTATGACTATATTCTCCAAAATATGTTGTTCAATAAGCTAGACAAGATCTGTGCTCCTAAATGTGAAAGATTGCAACTTATTACAAATTTCCACACCTCCAAGGTTGTAAGACATTTTGGTGTTGGGAAGACAGTTTCCAACCTACAGAGGTACGTGCATTATCTTATAATGCAAGAAGATATAGCTCGATTTATTACATGATGCATACTTTATTGTACTAGAAATCCTAGTAACAAAAAACAAGGTTTATGTCATCCCTTAACTACACCGACTAGACCCTAGGATAACATCTCCATGGATTTTGTGGATGGTTTTCCATCAATCAGGAAGGGACCTAACTATCTATTTGTGGTAGTTGACAGGTTCAACAAAAACACCATCAAAGGACAAGAAACATCAAACATGTTCTTTGATAAGGTCTAGTTGCACTTTGGGATACCAAGGAGCATCATCTCATACATGGATACTAAATTTCTCAGTGCCCTTTGGACTACACCTTGAGAGAAGATTGACACCAGTTTGAAGAGATCTAAAAATTTCCATCCATAGACAGATGGACAAAGATATGTAGTCAATATGACATTGTTTCAACTTTTGAGGGGTTACAATCATAAGCATCCAAAGACTATCAATGAAAACTTGATTGATATTCAATACTCTTATAACAGAGAAATCCACACTTCTATTGGTGACTCCCCTTTTGAAACATGATTTCAGTATTTTCCACCATCACCCTTGGATGTTTTATATGGAAAACAAGGAGGAGTGATGAAAGACATCATAGGAGATTCATTGAAAGAAAAAATATTAGATATATCCATTTGAAAGTACAAGAGACATTGAAGAAGTCACATGAAATGTACAAGGCCTAATATGATCAACAAAGAATTGGTAAAACATTCAAGGTGGGAAACAAAGTTTGGTTGTATCCAAACAAAGAAATGCTACAAGGTCTTGGTAAGAATATCAAGGCTCTCCGGTATGGTCCTTTTGAATAATTGGAGAAGGTGGGTGATAATTCCTATAGAATCAATTTTCTCCCATATATGCACATTTACTTAGTAGTGAATATAGAAAATATAAAACTATATGATTCTTCCATGTTGGATTAGAAAAGTGAGAAGAAATTCCTTCCTACCATAGAGGACTTAACACTAGAAGCTTAGACAGAGTTAGAAAAATATACATTTTTGTAGAATAAGTCCAAAACTACTATACATTGGTAGCATGAACTCTAGTAGATAGGGTTGAAAGGGAACCTTCTAGGCAAGGCCAAATGGTACTCCAGGAAGAAGGTAGAGGAAAATTTTCGTCACCTCATTTAGTAAAATATTTTGGGGACCAAAATTCTCCTTAAATTGGGAGGCACGATCCAAAATGAATTGTTATATAATTTTTCGTCTATCTTGGTACTTTTTGTGCGAAAGAATAGGAAGAATTGGCTTGTAGGGCCCATTTTAAGGGCATGTCCCAGTTTGGAGATTTGGGGTTTGGAAAATTTTAGAGCCATCTTGAGGCATAAAACAACAATTTTTGGGATTATCTTAGCTCCTTTTCCCTCAACTTTGTTCTACACACACAAATCTTTCCAATGGTGTGAAAATCACCTCAATCGGAATTTGTATGTGGAAGTTAAGATTCTCACAACTAGTTGACCTACCTTGTTGACCACCATGGTACCATGTAATCCCCCATCACTCACACATGTGGAATTTGAATAATATTCTAGAGGGTACAAACCCTAACACTAATTGAGGATTAAGGTAGGTAAAAAACCTAACCCTAGACGACTATTAGGTTATGTTAAATACTGGGCTGCTGAGAAAGGAAGGGGTTCCATTCTTTTGGTATTTTAATTGTTCCGTAGTTGAGAAAAGCATTTAGGATTTGGATAATGAAGCATAACAAAGAATTTATAAGATTTTGTAGTAGTCATTCAAGACATAGTGTCCATGGAAAATCCATAGTGAGTGCCCTTTCCTTTGTAATTTCATTTCATAACTAAGAAAAAGAGAGAAGAGAATGTGTATCACCTTCTAGTTGCTACATCTGAGACACCTGCTACATATGATCTGACCCCCTTGTGTCATAACATCCAAGGGCTTCATTTTTGGTCCTGGGGGTGCGCTAATTCTATTTAAAGGTGTCATGATTGCTTTATGTGATCATTAATGGATGAATTATAAGATCTAATAAATCAATGGGGAGAGTGAAGAACATGATTAAACCTCAATTTGGTGGGACTGGAAAATTTGGATTGAAGGTGGATTTCAGACAAATCAGTCTAGTTGTAAGTTTTAAAACTGTGAAGTAAATTAATGCATATAGATTCTTAAGCAAAACAAAATTTAATCAATGGCTCATACACAGAGTACACATATATTTTATACCGGAAACCCTCAACTGGGAAAACCTTTCTTATATTCATTCTATCGAATTTCACCATTCACCATACAATATATACAATGTTCTTAGGTATTCCGTAGATACCAAAACCTAATCCCTTAATCCAGGATTAATTTACAAAACTGCTAAAAATAGCAAAATCTGCTAAAAATAGCAAAAACCGTACAAATTTTTTTTTTGGGGCGTTGCCCTGAACCCCGTCAACCCCAGGCTACTGCCCATTTCCGAACGCTGCACGTAACCAGGGGGGGAATACCTTCCCCCCCTGGGACCTCCCTAGGAAAGCGCCCGGTGCACACGACATAAACAGAGCACTAGTACTAGGGATCGTCAGACGCAGTTGTCATATCTGATGCACCCACACACACACATGCAAAGAATATAACACATACCCAACATTCTCCCACTTTTTTTTTTCTTTGCATCCAGGGGTCTAGGGGATTATATAGTCAACAATCCAGGGCAGCAATGCCCATTGTTACTCTACACCAGGAGAACTTTTCTGTGCTCACAGACGTTGTCAATGAATCTGCAACATTCTTCAAAGTGTCAACTTTTTCCAGCAACACCTTTTCCTCAACCATGTCTCTCACAAAGTGATACTGAACATCAATATGCTTTGTCTTCGAATGATAAGCTGGGTTCTTTTCCAGGAAGATTGCACTCTGACTGTCACAATCTAATCTCACTGTTTGTTGTACCAACCCAATACTTGAACACAATCTTTGTAACCATACTGCTTTCTTGCTTGCATGAGTGGTTGCCATGTTTTCAACTTCTGTAGTTGAGAGTGCCACTACAGCCTCTCTTTTGTTCATCCAATTGATTGCTCCTCCAAATAGATTAAACACATACCCACTTGTAGATCTTCTGCGATCTAGATCTCCAGCCTAGTCTGCATCAACAAAGCCATGTATGCCCACCACTCTGTCCAATCCCGGTATTCCTTGGTAGCACAATCCATAACTGGTGGTGCCACAAAGATACCTGAAGACCCTCTTTACTGCTGTCCAATGCTCCTTCCTTGGTTTTGACATATACCTGCTCAAAACTCCCACTGCATGTGCAATTTCTGGTCTAGTACAAACCATTGCATACATCAAACTACCAACTTCACTGGCATATGGAACATGGGACATGTCCTCTTCTTCTTCTTGTGTCTTGGGACACTGATCTGCAGATAACTTTACACCTATAGGAATAGGAACCTTGACCAGTTTACTTCCATGCATATTAAACCTCTGCAATATCATCTCAACATATTTTCTCTGATTCAACCAGAGTTTCTTGTTTGCACGATCTCTCTTAATCTCCATTCCCAGAATGAAGTTAGCAGCATCGAGATCCTTCATGTCAAATTTGGAGGATAGCTGTGATTTCACCTCCTTGATAACATCCATGTTATTTCCTACCAACAACATGTCATCAACATACAACACTACATAAATGAAGTGATTACCAACCTGCTTGGAATATACATAGTGATCAGCCCTGCTTCTTACAAATCCCAATCCAAGGATGTATGTGTCAAACTTTTGGTACCACATCCTAGGTGATTTCTTTAGACCATATAGTGACTTCTTTAGCTTACAAACCAACTCTTTCTTTCCCTTCACTGCAAATCCTTTTGGCTGCTTCATGTAGATTTTTTCTTCCAGATCCCCATGTAGGAATGTTCTCTTCACATCCATCTGTTCCACTTCAATATCAAAAGAAACAACAATAGATAAAAGAAATCTAATAGAAGTTAACTTAGCAAAAGGAGAAAAAATCTCACCAAAGTCAATTCCCTCTACCTCGGAATAACCTTTTGCTACTAACTGAGCTTTGTATTTCTCCACTTTACCTTGTGCATTAAACTTCTTCTTGAACAACCATTTTCTACCGACCGATTTTCTTCCAAATGGAAACTCAACTATATCCCATGTCTCATTATTATCCAAGGCATCCATTTCTTCAACCATGGCCTTCTTCTAGAGTTTACTATCCTTTGAATTCACTGCTTCCCTGACAGTTCTTAGATCATCATCAGTAATATATAAAGCAAAATTGGAACGAAAATTAGGTGGACTATACCTTTTTGGTTTCCTTCTATCTCTCACTGATCTCCTCAATACTGGGGGATGAGGTTCTTCTTCTTCTTCTACTTCCTCTTCTCCAGATGATTTAGATTTTGCATCATCCAACTCAAGCTCTATTTTCTCAGGTTCGTCTTGCGTTGGTAGGAACTCTTGTTTGGACACATCTTTTACCTCTCTGAAAACAACATCTCGATTGTAAACAATTTTCTTAGTTTTTGGGTTCCAAAGCTTATAACCTTTCACACCATCTTTATAACCAATAAAGATACACTTTTCAACCTTTTATCCAGCTTGCTTCTATTTTCCTTTGGAACATGTACATAAGCATCACAACCAAACACTCTAAGATGTTGAAGAGAGGGTTCATTTCCAGACCATACCTCATGTGGTGTTTTATCATCCAACGTTGATGAAGGTGATTGATTGTCCAAGTAACATGTTGTACCCACTGCCTCTACCCAGAATTCTTGTCCTAACCCAGCACCGTTGAGCATGCTCCTTGCTTTTTCCATCAGTGTTCTGTTCATCCTTTCTGCAACTCCATTATGCTAAGGAGTGTATGGAGTAGTCTTCTGCCTTGCTATACCACACTTCTTACATAATTCTTTGAATTCATTTCCGCAGAATTATCCACCATTATCTATTCTCAATACCTTTATTTTCTTCTCTGTCTGATTTTCTACCAGAGCCTTAAACTCTTTAAATTTATCAAATACCTCAGATTTCTTTCTAAGAAAATAAATCCATGTGTTCCTTGAAAAATCATCTATGAATGAAACATAATAAATAGATTTACCTAGGGATGGAACATGAACAGTTCCAAACACATCACTGTGTATCAACTCTAAGGTCCCCTTTGCTCTTGTAGTACCAGATGGAAATCTTACTCGATTTTGTTTACCATATACGGAATGTTCACAGAAATCAAAATCCAGAGTGCAATTAGACATACCTCCAACCATGCCTTTACCGTGTAGTGTTCAAAGGCCCTTTTCTCCAATATGCCCCAGTCTTTGATGCCACAACATGGTCTTCTTTTCAGGGACGATATTGGTCTTGTCTTCTTTATTTGTATGCTCAAGGACAATAGAACTGTTACACCCATTAGTATAAGTGTTTCCCAACAACTTGTACAGAGTTCCACACCGAACTCCCCTCATCAACACCATTGCTCCTCATACCATCTTGCAAGTGTTATTTCCAAATACAGTATCCACTCTTGCATCATCCATATTGATTATAGATATTAGGCTCTTGGCTAGTTTTGGAATGTGAAGAACCCCAGGGAGAGTTCTAATCCTTCCATCTTTTAGTAGCAACTTAACCCTTCCACGTCCCAAGATTTTTTATGTTGAGTCATCTCCTAGGAATACATCACCACCATTGTATTTTTCATATTCAAAGAACCACTCCCTGCGAGGAGTCATATGGTATGATGCACCTGAGTCGATCAACCATACATCATGGTCTGCATGTGTACTTGTAGATGCCAGGTAGACATCACCTCCTTCTTGAATGGAGGTTTTCGCCTCTGTGGAAGAGGTACTATCAGATCCCTTTGGTTTTTCAACCTTCTTAGACTTGCAATATTTCTTATAATTCCCTGTTTTACCACACTTCCAACATTTCCTCAAAGATTTTCCTGGAGATTTAGATCTACCTGTAGATTTAGATCTCTACCCCAAAGGCTTACCAGGGTTCCTGTCTTGGGTATGCCCTCTTACAAATAAAGCATTTGTGTTGTGACCATCCATTCTTTTTCACCTCATCTCTTCAGATAACAAGGATGAAACTACATCCTCATACTTCAATGTAGATTGAGTGGTACTACCAATTGCTACAACCAGATTATCCCAAGAGTCTGGCAAAGAACATAAAAAATTAATACACTTATCTTCTTCTGCAATCATAATATTAATAGAGACAAGTTGACTTACCAGAGTATTAAAGGTATTTAGGTGTTCTGTCACAGAATCTCCATCTTCCATCCTAAGATGATACAACTTCTTTCGAAGAAACAACTTGTTTACCAGGGACTTTGATTGATACAAATTCCCCAACTTATCCCATAGTTCCTTGGCTGTAGATTATCCCGAGACATTTAACAAAACCGAATCTTCCAGGCAGAGTCGAATAGTACTCCTTTCTCTTCTGTCCAACTTCTCCCAATATTCCTTCGACATACCAGTAGCTGGTGTACTAGTAGTTTGTGTACTAGTAGGTTGTGTACCAGTAGTCTGTGTGCTAGTAGACAATGTACCAGTAGGTTGTGTACCAGGATCCACAACGATCCATTGTTCTTTGTCTACAAGAAGGTCCTCCATCTTGATCTTCCATAGCTCAAAGTTTTTACCGTTGAACTTCTCTATCTCGATTCTAGATGAGCTCACCATTCCTCTTTCTATACTCGAATCTCCACTGCAATAGCTCCCACCAAACCCAGGTTTATCACAGACCCAAGATAAACTTGATCTATCAAGACCGAGCCAAACCCTCAACAACAAAGGCATCCCTTTGAAGCCAAAAACAAGCTCTGATACCACATGTAAGCTTTAAACCTGTGAAGTAAAGCAATGCATATAGATTCTTAAGCAAAACATAATTTAATCAATGGCTCATACACAGAGTACACAGAGATTTTATACCAGAAACCCTCAACCGGGAAAACCTTTCTTATATTCATTATATCGAATTTCACCATAAACCATACAATATATACAATGTTTTTACGTATTCTGTAGATACCAAAACCCTAATCCCTTAATCCGAGATTAATTTACAAAACCGCTAAAAATAGCAAAATCTGCTAAAAATAAAAAAAACTGCCCAAAAATAAAATTTGGGGCGTTGCCCTGAACCCCGTCGGCCCCGGGCTACCACCTGTTGCCGAACATTGTGCGTAACTAGGGAGGGGCATACCTGGCCCCCCTAGGGCCCCCATAGGATATCGCCCGACGCACACAGCACAAACATAGCACTAGTACGAGGGATCGTCAGACGCAGTTGTCATATATGACGCACCCACACACACACATGCAAAGAATATAACACATACCCAACACTAGTCACTCATGGATAGTAAACCTTCTATTATGCTCTATGATTGCCACATTTAAATCCTACAATGAGGAATGTTGGTGACTACCTCATAGTGAAGGAGTTCCAATGTAAAACAATAAATATGGATGTGATATTAAATTGGATTCACTCTAGAGTGAGCTTGGTGTTGAGGCCACAACAACTTCCCTTTAGTTTTTCTTTTACAAGCAAAAGGAAAGGGGTCCCCTACTAAAATTTCATCTCTAATGCCTAATCCTTTACTACTTGAACCTAGTGATAATTCTTTCTCTACCTTGAGGGATTTGGGGGTTTATATTGATTGATGATTGTATTTGATGGAGGTTGATCATTCCTTTTGATCTTATGATTTTAAATGTCTTCATGATGATTCTTGACATATGATGCTTTATTGACATTTGAATGATGGAATTGAAACCTTATATTTGGACCTTTTATAGATTTTGAAGTGCTTGATAATCCTACGTGGTTGTAGGGTTTGATGTTATATTGTATGTATTGAATGGTTTTGTTGTTGAGGATTTTTCTAAATGGATAACTCAAATTCTGCATCCTCTTTCTTGCATGTTTTTCTTAAGGTATTCAACATTATTCTCTCGTATGTTGATCATACTCTTCAGTTTTGAATGATTTGCTTGAGTCACACAATCACCAATCCTTCTCTTGCATTTGAGACTTGGCACATGCAGTTTTAAGGAAACTTATCTACAACCATCCATGATTTTCTTTCAATAGACCCAACACTCATTTATGATTTTTCTTGAAGTCATGGAATATAATTTTTATGGTGTATTGACAAGTGTCCTTTCAATCACATAACTAATCTCATATTTTTTGTGGTTGTAGGAGTAGGTTCGTAGGTCCACTTCATTTACATGATAGCTCCAACCTTGATATGGATGTGGGGTAATCCATTGGTCCTTATCCAAAATCTTTCCTTTGATCCTTACCAGCCTTCCCCTTATTGGAAAGTGAGTTACCTTGGCTTACAGTTTCCCTGAGATCTTAAGCTCCCAAGGCTATCAAATACACCTTTCTTGAAGGCTTGTCCCTGAGCCTCTTCAGATAGATCTCTATTGTGTTCCTCTTTCAACCTTCCCTCTCCATGAAAACCTAGGAAAAAATCCCATTGAGCTTCTTGGTTGTAGGACCTTCTCATGTTGTCTCCCAATGCTTGTACACTAACTATCACAGTCAATATCATACATTGTGGTTTGGCATAAGGACCTATTCCTTGACCTAATTGTATTCCCTATCTTTGCAATCTTAGTAGGTCTTCCCTCTGAGATGTTCATCTTGACTAGATTGGCATGTGTCTCATGTTTGGTTGTTTTTTATATTATCTTATCATTCATCACTATTTGCAACGTTTATTTGTTGCATGGCATGTTGTCTTTGTCCCCTTGGTTGATGTTACATACCTAACTTCCTAGTCTCTCATAGGTTAGTGGGGTGTCTTAATTTCCTTTTCTTCTCTTCAATTATTTTCTCTAAACAAATCTCATAGTATATTCCACTCATCAAGAGCTTTCCAATGACTACAATCATGCTCAAATTCGAGGTTTGGATCAAAATTTATAGCCTTCTAAAGTTCCAAGGTTATCATTCACCATTTCCACCTCATTACCACATCGCATCTAGGTGCCCCCTGTCATTGGTGCCATCTGACATGGAACTAACATGGATGCTGGTGTGGCACATGCCACCTTTCCCATTGGGCCCATGTTTAATCTTGGATCCCTCTTCATCGTCGGAATTCATTAACCCCAAATGCTACAGGTCATTTCGATCAAATCCTTCTGACGATGACTCCTTTCCAATCATATCCTTCTGACAATGACCCATTTTCGATCATGTCATTTCGATCAAATCTTTTTGATGATGAATCATTTTTTATAATATCCTTTCCGATCATCTCCTTTCGATGACAACCCCTTTTCGATCATGTCATTCCAATCAACTCTTTCTGACAGCGACTTATTTCTTCCAACAACCCCTTTTGACTTGATCAACTCTTTTTGATCCAATCATATCTTCCCAACCAATTGTTCTCTATTCAACCAACTCTTTATGACCTGACCAACTATTTTTGACCATACATTCGGGCATCATTTTCAAACGGGCATACCTTGGGCTACAGGTGTCAGAAGAGACCTAAATTTAATTGAAGAATGGGCTATGTAATGTTCCAACAATCATATCTCAAGCTACAAGCATCAAAATCAAGCCCATAATAGCTCGATGGAAAGATGAGATAAAGGAGAATAAGACAAGACTATCTTAATCAGTGCATTAACACCAGAAACGCAAAAAAAAAACATGACGAGAAACAAAAGACAACGCCAATGGACATAGTTAATATTTTATTTTTATTTTTTTAATGAATATCATTTGCAAACTTCCTTAGGGAGAAAATAACCACCCAAGAGTCACTTTAGATCCTGTTTGTAACTTTCACATATTCATTTTTGAAAAATTTAAAATAAAATCAAAATGTCAAATGACAAAACAAAGGGAAAATAAAGTGAACAGTCACAAGAGCAGAAGAGTCTCTCTTGACTTAGAAAAGAGGACTCATTGGATGTAAGAGGGAAATTTTTCCCAATGTGTAGACCGTGAATACTATTATTTGGGGATATATGAAGAGCAAAAGACATTTTTAAAGTCATAACTGTTTGGAGATGCTTGTGAGACTATTCTACACTTGTATTTGTTGTTTAAGTTTTATGGGTATTGATCATGCGAGCTAATTCTGTGCTTAATATTTTTTATTCTTATGTTGTTATGATTTCTAATGAGTGCAAGGATGAAGTTACAAGTCTTTTCTTCAATTATTTAAGATGATATCTAAAACATCATTAATTTAACATATTCTTGACTGATATGAACTATTTCTGTTGTTGAAATACCATTATAAATTGTGCTCATCTATTAGTTTTTCTCCCGTGGGATAGATTAGAATTAGTTAGATTAGATTAGTTTACTTTTAGTTTAGATTAGATTTGGAATTAATTATAACTCTTTGGGGGGAAGTTCATTTCTTTCCCCTTTTTATTATTTTAATTCTTAGTGGAAACCATGCCCATATACTGGTCAGAAATGCTACACCAAATGAGAGTAGGTCTAATTTGGATCTGCCATTGGGTGTTTTCCCTTACCTGCTTGACATGCCATTTGGAAAACATAAATGGCTCTAGAAGGAGGTCAAGATGAAAAGTTGAGCATGTGGATTCATTTTTATTAATTGTTTTAATTTACTAATGGCTCCATCCCATATCCCTTTATGGAGATGTTTTTTTGGTACTGTACCTCCCAAACCTCCTATAAATATTTTACATTTCTTGTCGCAACTTAAATTCGATGGAAAGGTGAGATAACTACATCTGAACATGCTTTTAAATTATGAAAAAAAATTTGTTCTCAAAATATTACCGATGGAAGTGTCATTTACAGGCTGTTCACTCTCACTTTTGTAGATCGATTCAAGAGTTGGTGTTAGACTTTGCAGGTTGCCTTTATTCACACATGAGAGTAGTTTATGCGTCAATTTTGGCATGCTTTTGAGAATTATGATTATGATGACTTGTGTGTAGAGATATCATATCTTAGGAAGAATGGAGATGAATATCTTGATAATTTGTTATCATATTTACTCATCTTTGCTATAGATTTCCTTTGGATGATAGGCCCTCAACCCATGATTTGATTTCTTGTTTAGTTTCTCTTACTAATGAAACATATGAGCCAATGAATGAAGAATCTAAATAATGTTTTAATGTTTCTTTACATGCTGATTTAAATTTACATGAGAATGCTGAAAATTCTAATGGCTTGGTTGGACTCCATATGTCCAGATCTTTCTTTACTATGGAGGATATAGATCATAGAGAGAGTTCTTATTCGAAATAAATCTATGTGTCCTCCCACCACTCCGTTCCCTCTTTTCTTCCTTATGATGAAAAATAGACCTCTTGTGTTGTAAATTCGAGTTCATATTTTTCTATAGTTGACCAAGAGGAGGGTTTTTCTATTGATAATGAGACACTTCGGATCACACCGATGGTTATGTTAGTTTATCATTATCCTATCTCATATTTTCCATGAAAATAAATGGAAGATGAAGCTATGGAGAAAGATATGAATGCTGATCATTTATTTAATAAAGAAAATATGGACACTCATGACATGAATCCCCAAAATATCACCCATTGATAGTTTTGAATTAGTTTATGTTGATTTGAATTGTCCCACTGCTATAAATTCTCCTAGTTCAACCGACATAGAGAAATAATTTTTTTCTACTATTGATGGATTGGTTATTGAACCCTTTTGTTCCAAGAGTTCTTGTGATTTACTCCTCTCTTCTAACTATGAATATGTTTTGGAAGATATTTTAGATTCTCATATTGTGCAGGAGCAAGACAATAACATTGATATTTTCACTTCAGGAGAAGAAACAAACATACAACACATACGACTTTTATCAAAACAATCCACTTTTTGCTTGGAAGAGGAAAACCATGTTGAGGAAGAATGTTTTGATTGTTTAACCAATCCTAGTGTGGATCCTACCAATTCACAATCAGTCACTAATATGCTTGAGGAAGAGGAAGTACCATTCAAGGAGTCACTTTTTGAAAATGTTTCGTGTTTATGAGAAGCTTTTAATTCTCTTAATTCTTCCACTTACTATTATTTGTATCATCATCTCTTTAATGGTTTGATATTGTAGGAAGCCACCCATTGTCCTATTCAAATAAACTCAATAGGGCCGACCCATTTTGAGGTACTTGATGGTGGTGGTGTGTATATGGAAGATAGAGAGGATACAACCTCTTCCCATGAACTTATTACAACCATGCCTTATCAACCTTTTCCATGGGATGAAGAAAATGTATATTAGACCATGTCTGCTTCTTTCTCATATTTATTTACTATTGTTAGAGAATCTTCTTGTTCAAGTATCATTTTACTTGATATTGTTGATACTAGTGGATCACCATTATATTGAAGATATATCTTATACCATGGTTGGTCTTAGCCCATGTATATATCATTTGATCTCACTAGTCTATCTCAAGTTGATGGTTGATTGAAGTATGAGCCCTGGGAGGCTTTCCAAGACGATGAGGTACTTCGGTCTACGATGATGGTTATGTTAGGTTCTCATTCTCTTGGTTTGTATTCTGGAGTTAACAAGTATATTAGCATAAATATCGTCTCACCAAATACTCCTCATGCAGATTCTATCCATGGTTCTTATTTGGTATGCTACCTTCCATTGAACCCCCTCCATCCCTTTTATGTTAGTCATGGTAGATTTTATGATAGAATTGAAGCATGGTTGGAGGGTTCTTATTCATCTAATGTTCCTATGAATTATCACTTTCACTTATTTAATATGGTGGATAGGGTTTTTAATGTTTTAATTCTTCCTACTTTTACTCTATTTTCATTCCAAGCTCTGTCACTAATATTTTTTCATGAACATGTGTTTGCAGGATTGGGATTACATGGATGTATACATTGACATTATGACTTTACATAGATCATTTTTCAGCCTTTGTAGCATAGAATAGGAGTAGGATAGAATAGGCTAGTATCTTTCCTTTGCATAAATTAGCTTTGCTTCTTAGTTTTTAATTAGTTTCTTGTTTTCCTTTTTATTTTTATTTATTGTTAATTGAGCAGTGCATGAAATTCACAACATGAGGGGGGGAGAAGTCTTGCATGCTAATTTTTCTTCCTTGAATGGATTTTTGGTTCAAGATCCATTTTGATATTGGAAAAATTTATTTTGTTTCATTCTCAAAATTTTCTGTGTTGGGTAATTTTTAGATCACTGATTTTATGCATATCGTTTGTCAATCATTGGGTCATCTCGAAAGTGGGATATTTTATAAAGGATACTATTCAGTCCTTATTGTAGTGAAAATGGGCACTCATATTTGTCCCATATTCATAATCCACATGATTTTGATTGGAAAAGTTTGCTTGATTGAGATTATTTAAAATTCCAATCTTGTTGGCCTATACATAGTGAATGGAAGTTTTGAGTATCAGTTTTCTACCCATCTAAAATCCAAACCCCTCCAAATCCTTGTGATGTCTTTGGATTATTATTTTATCATGGTCTTGGAGTTATTCAAATGGTTTCTTCACCATTGACTCTTTAAGTTGTATGTTGGATACAGGGGTGATCCTTGTAATAGCCTGATACATATGCATGTCTAAATATTCCATCTAGCTCCTGAGGATCTCAAAAGTGTTGTTGAGTCATTTGAATTATATTTATTTCACTAATCATTCACTTACCTGAACAAATCAAAGGTAAGGTGGTGCGTGCCCCTAACAACAATGATATTTGCTAAGGGAAATAGAGTTACTACACTAAATACTAAATAGAAAGACATAATGTCATGTATAAACTTTTCTTAGCATATTGAGCTTAGTTGATTTTTTATTTCTCTTGAGTTAGTTTATTTCAGCACCCTTAGTTTTTATTTTGGACTTTGGCTTCGCATATCTCATGCTCTATTTATTTGGAGTTTTAAGGGTGAGTTTCCTTTTATCTTGCATCTTTCTTGATCCAAGTTTCCTCGAATACACATCACCAAGAGATATTCTTTCACATTGTCTGGAAACATGTTTTGACATTGTGGACAACACTATTATTTAAATTTTTTTGTTGATATTTACTTCAGGAAATTTATAGAGAATCAATCATTCTATTCACCAGTTCCGTCGTTGATTGAAAATATAATCCTAGTCCCATCAATTATGAGGATTTCATACTTGATTATTTTCTTGGAAAGCATCTTGTTATCATGGATTGTTGATTTTAAGTCACTCATTTGGGTTATATTATTGAGTAACCTGATTTTTATCATGGCTAAGAACTACACACTTATCTCAATGTTGAAGCCATTAAAGTGCTTAAGAGTTGTAAATACCTCAGTGGAAAATCTCCATGCAACTTCTAGGATTCTAAATTTCGAGTTTTCAACATTTGGTTTCATTTTAGCCATGATAATAAGGTTCAAGATGTGAATGTCTTGTGTCTGTAATTTCTTAATTTATTGGGCCTCACACTCTATATGTCAACATTACTTGAACCAAAACTCGGTTTATTCATAATCAAGAAAGATAACCATTGTTTGGGTCAGTTTGGAATATCTTATATTTGATCCCTCTTACTCACGAGCTTGTTGATTTTGTTTTCCAGATTATATGTCTCATTCTTTGAACGAAAACCTATCTAGTAGAGAGATAAGCTACACACTCTTCTTTTTCATTTCATTTTCCTCTTATTCTATGAAATGTGTAAGCTTGATAAAGTGGAATTTATGGTCTCTCTACTTAGAACACCCTTGGGAACTTGAGGATATTAGTTTCATGGAATTTCCCATCATGTCAGACTTTAACTCATTAGAAATCAAGCTTTAGTCATTTAATTCACTTATGATTTCTAATTCTATCTTTCATTTATGATGGGGGAGTTAAGACATCTAGGTTGTGATCTCATATTGTTTTCTCCTTACCAAAGTTTCTTAATTGCCATCATTTACATAAGGATTTCCTCTTTCCTCTCACAAGGTTGAAGATTATTATACTAATGCTTCACATCATTATCATTAATAATTAGAGGAAACACATACCTTGGGGTGAAATGTTAATAATTTTGAATTAGGTTTTTATGTCAAAGGATTGGTAATGAACATATATCTTTTGACCATGAATGGAATTATAGTTTTGTGGTTTCATTCGTTTAAATTGATTGATTTTGATTGCAGGAGCAAGACAATGTGTCTAGAGGATCCAAATCTCACAATAATCAACGACACTAAGTCTCATGTCAAAGAGAATATTGTGGGAAAGCACGTATTTCTTATCTCTTAAGAAGAAGATCGTGATTTTTGACTAAATGGACTAAATGGACAACTAATGGATACTTGATGACAACATTGGAACTTGCATAAGTTTATGACAACCAATTCAGTTCCATTTTACATTAGCTTGGCATGCTTTGCTTGGGATTAGTTTTAATTTTGGTCTTTATTTTTTTCCTTTTAGTCTAATTTCATTTTAATAAGTTGGTTATTTAGAGGAAGAGTTTTTCCCAAACTATCAAATAGTTGATCATACCATTCTCTTCTGTCCTACAACTTGGGAAAGGACTTGTGCAACCAACAACTCAAAATTTTTCTCTTTAATGAAGGCAACTTAAGCAAGTGTTAATCTAAACATGGTTGTTCAGATTCCTTTGCAATTTTTTTAATTAACCAAGAATGTCACCAACCCAACAATTGATCGAAAATGTAGTCTCATTCATACATTTACATGTTGATATCCAATCTAGTGGATATTTGGAGTCCTTTGAATGAATATTTTTTATGACTTCTATAACTGTGATATCCCCTCTTTGCCTCATCAGATTGAATTGTTCGAATCTTTGGGATTCATAATTATTTCTGATGGATAAGAGAAATTGGTGCTTGGGTGAGAAATATGAAATGTAACTTCTATTATTGAAAAATTCATCATTTTCAAATATGCAAACGAATCCTTCATGTCAAGAAATATTCAGAGCTTATGGGTTTGTGGAATGTTTTATATGAGTGAATTTAAAAATATATTTTGATTGAACCTCCCCATTAACCAATTTTTCTAGATTCTGAGAAGATTGTTTTGTTGCACTAAATGAAAATAAAATTGTATGTGACAAATATATTAGAGGTTTGTGTTGCAAATTTTTTCTCTAGATTACCAATTCACACAATTTTGCTTATTCTTCATTTCATATATTTACCTTGAGAAGTTTTCTATTGGGCTTGATGTTGAATGGTAAACCTTTCTTTCCTAGTTGTTTCCCTTGATTTACTTTCCAAGGCTTCACTAAGAATGATTGCACTAATAATGCTCATGATCTATATTATATTTTTGGCCTATCTTTCATGATTAGTTCTTGTAGCGATGACTAATAGAGTGTGCTTTTGTTTTTTCTCTTAGTTTAGTGCAATTTGTTTTTATTTTTATTTTAATTTGCACATAATTTTACTTCCTTCTTTGCTCAATTTCCTAACCATGGCAGTGGGGGTCATATTCTTATACCATCAGAGGTGAATTCTTAGTTTTATCCAATTCTTTTCGGCATTTCAACAATCTACAATTTTTGTCACTATAAAATCTGAAATTTATTGGAGCATAAGTTTGGTTAAATATTGATTTTCTTGATCACTTATCGTAGTATCGTTGATTTTTGGTCGTGAAAATATGTTTTGATGGGTCTTAGCTTAATTTGAAAAGTTTATTTAATAATATTTTTCTCTTATCTCAAATTCTTGGAGTCGAAATACTAATATATTTGTGCATATCATTCATCCTCTGTTGTTGCACTATATTTATTACTTACCGCTTGGTTCTATTCTTATTTTGCAACCATTTTTCATTCTGACATGATAGCTTTATCTTCTCTTGGTTTAGTTTTATTTTTCGCGAACTGGTTTTAGTTTTAGCATTTGTTTTATGCTTGTACATATTGCTTCCCTCCTTTAATTTGAATGTTGGTATAATCCTTTAGCTGATTTGACTTCTTTGTATGTATAGAGGATTACTCTTTAATTTTGAGTGAGGGGTTGGTCCAATTCTGGTCATATACTGAAGAATTTTTTTACAAGTCATAAGATACATGGGTTTCCCTAACTGAATGAACATTCATGAAGTTATTAGTTGTAGGTATGGACTGATAGTTGTGGTGGAACACACGTGCCCACTAAACATACCATGATAATACATAAGTATAAGAAAGTGTCTATATACTTTTTTCTTTGAGCTCCATTCACATCATATTAATAAAATAGACAATACCATGATGATTTTTGGGGAGACCTATGGGTTAAACTAAAATGCATAACATCTAATTAGAAAATCAAAGCAACTCTTGTATCACCCCACTTCCTTCACACCCTATGTGCATATGCATATCTATATATAAATATAAAAGGGTGAGCATATTTTGAAATAAAAAGGAAGTTGAAAGAACTATTAATAGTGAGGGAAGTACAAGTAAACTCGTCGGGGCTATGGAAGCCTACTCGCAGCGGGGATATGATTGTATGGTACTGTGGCAACTTCGTCGGGGATATGGATGCTTGCTCACAGTGAAGCAATGCTGAGAAAAGAGAGATGAGGAACACACTTATGTAGATGTTTGCTTGCTATAAAACGTGAAAACCCATGGTTGAACCAAAACCAATTTGAAGTGTGTAGCAAAATAATTTACCTCACTACTTGGCTCTTTGAAAGGGTGTGTTAGATTACAAGTACTAGAAATTTTGGGTTACATCTTTTAGGAATTTAGCATCATTTTGGTACCCATGATTATTGGAAAATTGTCTACAGTTTGTTGAGCTTATCTTTAAAATTCAAGTCTATAGTAAAGGCCCTTGACTTATACTAACATTTATAATTGGTTCTCCCAATGTATCACCATTTGTTGAGGCTACAAAAACTCCCCTTTACTTTTGATATTACAAACAAAAGGAAAGGGGGCCCTTACTAAATTTTTATCTCTAATGCCTAATCCTCTACTTCTTGAACCTAGTGCTAATTCTTTCTCTACCTTGAAGGAGTTGAGATTTTATCTTGATTGATGATTGTCTTTGATGGAGGTTGATCATTCCTTTTGATCTTATGATTTTAAATGTCTTCATGATGCTTCTTGACCTATGATGTTTTATTGGCATTTGAATGATGTAATTGACACATTATCTTTGGACCTTTACAAATTCCAAAGTTCTTGATAATCCTATGTGGCTACAGGGTTTGATGTTCTATTGTATGTCTTGAATGATTTTTTTGTTGAGGATTTTTCTAAATGGATAACTCAAATTCTGCATCCTCTTGCTTGCATGTTGTGCTTAAGGTATTCAACGTTATGCTCCCATATGTTGATCATTCTCTTCAGTTTCAAATCCTTTACTTGAGTCATACAATCACTAATCCTTCTCTTGCGTTTGAGATTTGACACATGCAATTTTCAGGAAAGTTATCTACAACCGTCTGTGATTATCTTTCAATAGACCCAACACTCATTTATGATTTTTCTTGAAGGAATGGAATATACTGTTTATGGTGTATTGGAAAGTTTCATTTCAATCACAAAAATGATCTCATATTTTATGTGGGTGTAGGAGCAGGTTCATAGGGCCACTTCATCTACATGACAACTCTAGCCTTGATATGGATGTGGGGGAATCCCTTCGTCCTTATCTTGAACCTTGCCTTTGATCATGACTATCCTTCCCATTATTGGGAAGTGAGTTACCTTGGCTTACAGTTTCCCTGAGAGCCGAAGCTCCCAAGGCTATTAGATCCTCCTTTCTCGCAGGCTTGTCCCCAAGCCTCATCAAAGTGATCTCTAATGGGTTCCTCTTTCAACCTTCCCTCTCCCTTAAAACCCATGAAAAGATCTCATTGAGCTTCTTGGTTGTAGGACCTTCTCATTTTTTCACCCACTATTTTTCCACTATTTATCACAATTAGTATCATGCATTGTGGTCTGGAATAAGGACCTATTCCTTGACTTGATCGTATTCCCTATCTTTGTACTGATCTTAGTAGGTCTTCCATATGAGATGTTTAGCTTGACTATATTGGCATGTGCCATGTGTTTGATTGGTGTCGATATTCTCTTACCATTTGTCACTATTTGTAATTTTGATTTGTTGCATGACATGTTGTATTCATTCCCTTGGTCACTATTACATACCCTACCTCCTAACCTCTCATAGGCTGGTTGGGTGTCGAAATTTCCTCTTCTTCTCTTCGATTATTTTCTCTAAAAAAATCTTGTAGTTGGATTCCACTCGTTAAGAGATTTCCAATGACTATAACCATGCTCAACTCCAAGATCCAGATCAAAATTTATAGCCTTCTAAAGTTCCATGGATTTCATTCACCTTTTCCACCTCATTGACACATGGCATTGGCCCCCTGTCATTGGTGCCATCTGACGTGGCACTAACATGGATTTTGGTGTGGCACCTTCCACCTAGCCCGTTGGGTCCACATTTAATCTTGGAGCCCTCTTCGTCGTCAGAATTCATCAACCCCAAATACTACAGGTCATTCCGATCAAATCCTTCTGATGAGGAATCATTTCCAATCAACTCCTTCTAATGACGACCCCTTTCCAATCAGTTCATTTTGATCAACTCTTTCTGACGACGACTCCTTTTCGATTAGCTCCTTTCGATGACGACCCCTTTCCGATCAACTCTTTCCCATGATGAATCCTTTCCGATCAACTGATTTCTAATCAACTCTTTCCGATGATGATCCATTCTGACATGATCAACACTTTATGATCCAATCATATCTTCTCGACCAACTCTTTTCGACCCGACCAACTATTTCTAACCAATGACCATACATTCAGGCATTGTTTTCAAACAGACATATCTTGGACTACAAGTGTCACAATTGAGCCCATGATACCTCATTAGAAAGGTATCAATTAGATGAATGAAGTGGTAGAGGTATTCAATCCATACAAGTGATATAAAACCTTAGAAATCACAT
>ML786399.1:47750-73288 GCA_009831015.1 Picea engelmannii | reverse complement strand
TATTAATTTTTGAAAAATGTAAAAGAAATTCAAAATGACAAATGATAAAACAAAGGGAAAATAAAGTGAACAGTCACAAGAGTTGAAGAGTCTCTCTTGTCTTATAAAAGAGGACTCGTTGGATGTAAGAGGGGACTTTTTCCCATTGTGTATATTGTGAATACTATTATTTCGGGATATATGAAGAGCATAAGGCATTTATGAAGTCATAATTGTTGGCAGATGCTTGTGGTACTATTCTACACTTGTATTTGTTGTTTGCTTTTTATGGGTACTGATCATGTGATCTGTTTCTGTGCTTAGTATTTAGGATTCTTATGCTATTGTGATTTCTAATGAGTTCATGGATGAGGTTACATGTATCTTCTTCAATTATTTGAGATGATATCTAAAATATCATTAATTTAACATATTCTTGACTGATATAAACTATTGTTATTGTCACAATACCATTATAAACGGTGCTCATCTATTAGTTTTGCTCCCACGCAATAGATTAGAATTTGTTAGATTAGATTTTTTTTTTCTTTCAGTTTAGATTAGATTTAGAATTAATTAGAACTCTTTGGGGGGAATTCATTGTCTTTCCCCTTTTTATTCTTTTAATTCTTAGTGGCAACCAGGTCCACATAATGGTCGGGAATGCTACACCAAACAAGAGTAGGTCTAATTGGGACCTGTCATCGGGCGTTCTCCCTTACCTTCTTGACAAGCCATTTGAACTCGTCAACACTTGGATCTTAGTTTGTGTTGGAAACCCTTTAACATAAAATGGTTGAAGCGACATATATCAAATGGTTGCATAGGAAGGAAGAGTGTGATCTTGTTGGAGGATATGCTTTAGAAAACAGGGGAACAATTAAATTTAAACCACTATTGAGTAAATGGAGCCTATAGGAATGAATGGAAAAAAATGCGTGGACATGTTTTCTTACGACAACTTGCAAATTGTTAGTGTCCACAAAACAACCTTTTCAATTTGAGAGTTACAATATGAACATCCAACAAATAAAGAACATGATCTTTGAGGGGGAGATGCCACTTGCATCTTTGATGGATCTTTACATAGCTCTAAAAGGGTTTCTACACAATCATAAAACATCCAAAGTCCATGAACTAAGAAATGAAGTGTCTCATTAGGATAAAGAGGCCATGGTTGTTACCAGAATATGGGAGTTTCTAAATAGTATTTCCTAAGATATTTCGTTATGTTTTAGTTTAGATTTCAAATTTTGTAATGTACAAAGAAGTTGAACCTTTGAACCAAACTTTAAATGTCTCTCCACTCTTAGAGTATAATAAGAGTATGGTTATAAGGTGGTATCCTATCACCATTTTGTAATAATTGTAATCTTAATAAATATACCTTCCTCGTAATTTTGTAACTTACACCATTTGATTAATATAATTAATGATACTAACACCCCTAGGAAAATGATTAGGATCTATAAAACAAATATTAGAATGGAATGGAACTTTTTAAACGTGTTCTGAATGATCTCTTAACATATTTTCTTTATGGAAAAATAGAGAATATGACAATATTTGAGGTAAACTTTGGGACAAGGTGACAACTAAATATTTACATTGATAACTGTTCACTTGAAATCTATGATCCATGCTCACATTAATACACAATAACAATTATTGAAGTATATGCATATCAATTATCCTTGCTTAGTTACCAATAGACTAAGATACTCCCAAATTCCACAATAACAATTATTGAAGTATATGCATATCAATTATCCTTGCTTAGTTACCGATAGACTAAGATACTCACAAATTCCATTTGTGACCCATTTGAGTTCTACTACAATTTGTCAACATATCAAGAAATTTCTTAGTGAAATCAATGATACCATCATATCAAGAAATTTCTTAGTGAGATCAATGACACTATCACTGATAATTTACGATGCAAGAGCATCTTGTTGCGGCACTTCAGAGAACTTGGACTGAGGGTGAAAGTAGCCCCTACCACCTCCAAATTTCCCACAATTGTTATATGAGGGCCATAGATTGGACGACCCATACACATTTCAAAGGGGGTCAGCTCCAATGTGACATCATCCTCTTTTTTCCCTCAAAATCCACCCACATTGGATTGTTTTTCTTATCATCCAAAGGCCCTCACTCCTCTCTACTTGGGTTTTATTTTATGGATAATACCAAGTTTGTCGGGGCTCAAAATAATTCCCCCTTGGACAAAATTTAATGGATGGTTAAGCATTTTTATTAAGGTTTTAACATTGAATTTATTTTGGTAAGTGATGAGGAAATCACTTGGCATTTGTTGATGGGATGAAATTCATGCCTCTTTATGGGAGGTTGTTGGAGTTTATAGGGGAAAGGGTTTTTAATTTAATATGCAAAAGGGAAATTATTATTTTCCCATGAAGAGGAAGATAATATAGAAGTTGAGAAGAAGAGGACAAGAAGAGAACATAGAGGTTGAGAAAAAGAAAAGAAAAGGGAAGGGAGCAACAAGAGAACCCTAGAAGTAGCAGAACATACCACCTCCAAATTTCCCACAATTGTTAGATGAGGGCCATAGATTGGATGACCCATACACATTTCAAAGGGGGTCATCTCCAAGGTGACATCATCCTCTTTTTTCCCTCAAAATCCACCCACCCATTGGATTGTTTTTCTTATCATCCAAAGGTCCTGACTCCTCTCTACTTGGGTTTTATTTTATAGATAGTATCAAGTTTGATGGGGCTCAAAATAATTCCCCCTTGGACAAAAATTAATGGATGGTTAAGCATTTTTATTGAGGTTTTAACATTGAATTTATTTTGGTAAGTGATGAGGAAACTACTTGGAATTTGTTGATGGGATGAAATTCATGCCTCTTTATGGGAGGATGTTGGATTTTATAGGGGAAAGGGTTTTTAATTTAATATACAAAAGGGAAATTATTATTTTCCCATGAAGAGGAAGATAATATAGAAGTTGATAAGAAGAGACATAGAGGAAAATAAGAGAACATAGTGGTTGGGAAGAAGAAAAGAATGAGAGAGAAAATAAAAGGGAAGGGAACAACAAGAGAACCCTAGAAGTAGCAGAACATACGAAACCCGATTTTAGTTAAGTGTTGTTTTAAATTTCTCTATAGATATTTGTAAGTCTTACTGAGACTAAGACTGACATGCATTTATTTTTAGTGTTGTGCAAAGATTTTGGCCTTTTAAATTGAGAGACAAAGGAAAAATGAAGGGAGCAACAATATAATCCTTGTAGTAGCATAAAAAAAGAAACATAGGTTTAGTTAAGTGTTTTTTTAAATTCTTCTTTAAATATATGTAAGCCCAGATGAGACTTAGATTTTAGACTGTGAGTCCCTAGACAAACATAAATCCTAAGACCACCTACTTATGAGTTGTTATCATTTTCTATCAATGAGGTGTTGTCATTATCCACCAATGAGTTGTCAATGAGATCTATATCTAGAGGTGGTCGAATCTATGTACAATAAATTGATATCATGAGATGAATACATGAGTTGAGAATATGGCTTAAAGCCTTTTCCACCAAGTTCTTGTCTTGTCTTGATTTCTCTATTTCTTAACATGGTATCGAAGCTCTTATGTTTTTAAGGGCATGATAGTACCAAGATAGTTTTCCACGAACATTTTGCAACTTGAAAGTTAATGATTGTGTATGAAAGATATATTTAGTATTAAGAGTCTCAAAGCAATTATATATCCATGGTATTGATCCATGAGAAAGAATCCACACTACCTACACCAACGAAATGCAAATCTACACTCGTTTGAACATGTAATGGAAAAGAAAAGGTCATAACTCTCTACATGTTTTAATGATTTAAGGTTCTCTCTCTATATAATATATATAATTTCATTAGATATCTTGATACTCTATGGGAGAGTGTAAGGTGGTTGTGCTCCATGATATTGAAGTAAAAGTGATATAAGTATTGAAGGCCAAATTGAGAGGTAACATGTTTAATATATGGAGACAATGGTTGGTACAGTGCAGTCCATGTAAACATTTGTTTTCTCATTTTTTTTGTAGTGATTACACCCAAATAATTTCCCTTCTCATGCATCTTGTTGTCAACAAACAAAAATTAATTAGAGTAGGCATCGACCTAGATTTGAAATATAAATATGTTTGGATTCTTCATAGATATAAATATATGAAATCTAGATGTGAATCGACCATAGATTTTTCTAGGCATTCATATTATAACTACCAAATTACCCTCTAATTTGACAATAACAATGTTAAGGTTTTCAACATAGATGATAGATTGACTGCTACATATTGTTATCTTGTGGCATCTCTTTTGATTCAACCGTTGTTGTAAGTATGTGTTTCTAGATCTATAGTTTATTAGCTTATTCTGGATTTCATTTATTTCCAATTCGATGCCTTCATTCTTAAGCCATGGCAAGTTTGCTTGATCTAGAGATCTGTGTCTCTCCTTTTTTATAGCACTTATACCCATTTTCCATTGGTCACCCGAGCTTGTTGGTGGTTTCCTAGAAGATTCATGGCTAGGTTATAGCTTACTCCCTCTCATGTCATATTGGGATGCACTCTTGGTGGCTCCTCATTACACTTATCATAGCTCCATGAACCATTTCCTATAGTACACTTTGATCTAGATAATGACCCGTGTTTAGATTGTTAGTTCTCATCTCGACATACACCTCCACATAGTAAGCATTTTATCTAGTTTATGTGCAAATAGACAATGAGCCTCGCTCTCTAATCCATTTCATAAAACCCTTGAAATCAATCCCTTTGATGTAGTACAATACAAATATGATGAGTAGTGTGAAGAAGTGATCATCGATATTTACTAATAATCATCAAATCTATCTCTAGGTCTATTCTAATACGGACTATATCATGCTGCATTTGGTGAAGAAGACAACCCAATACCACCCACAAAAAACACCACTTGGAAAGAAAAGTAAAAGAATTTGGTGAAGAAGACAACCCAATACCACCCACAACAAACACCACTTGGAAAGAAAAGTAAAAGAATTTGGTGAAGAAGACAACCCAATACCACCCACAACCAACACCACTTGGAAAGAAAAGTAAAAGAATTTGGTGAAGAAGACAACCCAATACCACCCACAACCAACACCACTTAGAAATAAAAGTAAACGAGTTTGATTGGAAGTAATTTATTTATTTGTTATTTCCCACTGTCCCACCTGGGTAGGGAAATAACACAGTCCCTTCTTTACAATGAAATAATTCCCTTTATTGAAGAAATCAAGATTGAGTGATACTATTATATCACTGCATGAGTAGTGAATTAAGTGGTGCATGGGAAGTTATAAACACTCATTACCCTTTTTTCCTCAATTAAGGAGAAATGAAACTTGATGTTCTTCTTCATTTCATTGAAATGAAGTAAAGATAGATTTTGGAAATATGATTTAATTTTAAAGGAAGAGAAAGGAATCATGATGTTATTTTCATTGAAATTAAGAAAACATATACTCGTTGAAATATGAGAAAAGACGAAGACAATATATTCTCATTGAAAAGGAGAAAGAAAGATTAGTTGAGAGATTTATGTTTTACATATGTTAACAAAAATATCATTTTTCGATGGTAGATGTGTCTTAGACCTGTCCTTAAATCATAATAAGAGGGTCTAAGGACAATTGTGCTCATGGATGGTGGATATTTTCTTGGGTGCTTATGATGTTTTATGTCATTTCTCATATTATTATAAATAATAATAATAATAAAATGAATAAAATAATTCTCCTAAAATGATCATAATAAGTACTTATGTGAATAAATAATAATAAAGACGTATATAATAATTTTCCTAAAGGAAGTCATAATAAGTACTTATTAAGAATATTTGGGTAATTAAAGAAAATGGTAAAATAGGTAATGACAATAGATGGAAAAACCCTAAAAATATAATAAAGAATTCAAGTGGATCTTAGGGATTGAATTCTTGGATTCTATATAAGGAGGGAAACGAAGGAGAAAATGACATCTCTCCTTGGATGGTTTATAAAGAGAACGAGGCTAAGGAATTATTGGCATAGTAGTATATTGAAGGCTCGAGGGTGACCCGTTGTTGAAGATTTAAGTAGCAAGGTCTACGGTTGGGAGGAGAGTAGCCACCCACTTCCTGTTTCAATTGGTAAAATAAAATATCAAGGTATGGATATGTTTCAGAGGTCATAAGATTGTAGGTACATGGTTTCCAGGTAAGTTAATCTCCCCATATTCCTAGCAAGCTATGAAATGTCAATCAAGTATCTCTATTTTATTAGATCTAGTTTGTTAATTGTGGTGTTTTCCTATGTATTAGATTTATCATATTTAGGGATATGACATATGGTATTGAGGTGGTTTCAACCCTCAAAGCCTATGGAATTACCTAAATAGGTTGTATATTTGATAATAAATGAAAAATAATGTGTAAATATTATTCTAGACTTGATTTTTGTCTTCAATGAATGTCTGCATATTGCATACCAATTATTCATGAACCATATATGCAACCAATACTCCGATTTGAACATTACCTACTCTTATTAAGTGTTGCTTCCAAGTATATTTATTCAAATATAGTCTATTTGTATGTTATGTAGTTGGATCTGTTCTGGAATGACAAAGCTTCATGAAAATTTGTATGGGTGACATTTGCATAGTGAGTTTGTTTTCTTTTTTGTGAGGACATGGGAAAGTACTATTGTAATTGGGTTTGTTTCAAGCATGGTTTTGGCCACCGTGCAACATTTATATAGCAATAGATAGAAAACATGCTTTTCCAAAATGACGACGTAACATGGAATGCTTTCAGACTATTTGATCCTGATTGTATGGCTGAAATTAACATCAACCCCTGAATTAGGGTTCGATGATCCATCTTTAGGGTTTAATCCAGTCATAGAATTTGATTCCACGTGTGTCTTGATTGTTATATAATAATTTGTCATATGAGTATATTTTTAAAATTTCAACTCATAGTTCAACCTATATGGATAGTTTAGGCATTACTTTTGAGTTTTTATAGTTTATAACTAGTATACTTGACATTTAACAAAATATTATAGTGGCCCAAAGGTTCACATGTTTTTATAGACCATTCAACTTTTCTACACAATAAAATTTAAATTTATTTTGATAATTTAATGTTTTAAAGCCTTTAGTTTGGTTATGTTAAAGATGGTTAAATTCCTTTTGAAGATAATGTATGGTTTAAATTTGAGAAGATTCCTAAGCAAGGATCATATGAGAGGCTCTAATGGAAGAATTTAGGATCCTTGAGTGGAAGAAATCGTTGAAGAACAAGAAATACTTCTTAAAGACAACCAAGCTTCACTTTCTCTATTGAAACACTCATTTTGTTGACTTTTCAGAACCCATCATTCACTATAAAGACAAATATATATTATAATGAACATGTATTGGTTAGTAATAGTTCTAATAGTGTGTTGTATATTTGCTTGATCAAAACCTCCAATATTGATGATTCATTTATCAAGATGTTGAATTCATTTATACATTCAAAAATGCATTTTAAACAATATAAAATGGTGATTTCACCAAGATTTGTTTCGCCGGATTTCGGTGAAAAAGTTCAAAAATTCAAATGTTTAGACAAATATAAATTTGAAGACCCTCCAAGAAGGTATGTATGCAGATTCTAAACAGAGAACAATGTTGAATTTATATTAGAGAGTAAATGTTGATGTAAATTACAGTGTAATTAGGTGATCATTTTGAAGATATGTCTTTGGCCGCATGAGAATTTGAATCGAGTAACTGTTGGAAATAAAATGATCAAAGGTCCTATGACATTCATCAAAATAGACTGATATAACCCTTGAATTCAAATACACTAGCACAATTGTGATATATTTTCATAATAATTGAGCTTAATATCCTTGTATTTTACACTTTTCCTCAAGAGAAACTCGACCGCGGTCATGATATTTTTTCTTAATAATTGAACTTCATATCTTTGTTTTTCATAGGTATCCCATGGAAAAATTCAACCTCCTTTGGATACCACAACCTCCTTCCAATAATATAAATCTTGAAGTGGTTGTAAATACAAAACATCTTATTTCATCAAACAATACCAATGACTTTCCTCCAAACAACTCGGAAGGGAAGGGCATTAACTTCAACTTTGGACCATCACAAGGGAAAATCACATTAGTGATTTTGTATTTTGCAGAGATCAAAACACTAAAATCCTTTGAATCAAGATATTTTCACATCAAGATAAACTTAGAAATAATGGAGAAAATATTTGTTAGATAGTTACATAGTTACGATTGTGTATTTATTTAGACCTAGATCCTATTTTCTAGTGATTTGCTCTATCTCCCTGAACCGAATGTATTCCTTTATAATCATTTATCTTTATTATGAAATTTCAATGGAGTAAGAAGTTCTTCTTTGGCTGTCTCTGGGTGTAGTCTCTCACATGAGAGCATCCAGATTCATTCACTCAATTTGTCTTTCCATTTTTACGTTGGTATTAGAGCCTGGAATTGAATGTAGAGCTGATTGTTTATCATTTGTTGTTGGAGTGAGGAACTACATGTGTGTTAGTCTCAGATCCTTGGTCACTGGAGTGAGAAGATACCTACATGAAGTCTCAGATATGCGTGGGGCATAACTGTCGTTGAAACTGTGTGAAGATTCAATCCTTGTTGGTGTCTTAATATATTGTTGTTGTTGTTCCTATGGTAGAGTGAGAAGTGTTACAACCATTGTGGAAGGAGCGCCTGGTAGGTGGGAAGAAAGCCACCATTATATCATGATTGGAGATATCGTTTCTATCATTTGTAAGGAGGATCACGTGAATAATTCATGGGAAATGTGTTTTTTCCCTAGCATTAGAAGAAGCTTGGTATTTCGAGCATCTTTCCAGAGGAGCAGCTAGAACTAAAGATAGTGGAGAGAAGCCTACAGATCGACTGGGTTTGTAGATCATTAATCATATCAGAGAGTTTTTGTTGAGGCCATGGTTGAGGGTCATTGCCGCAGAGTGGTTGGAGTGTCGGCGTTGGTCCGTCGCTTTGCTCTCAGAGCTCCCTTCATGTATCGTTGTTGCATACAGTATCGTGGAGGTATCACTGCTGCATGGAGGTATCGTGAAGCCTGTGTGGAGTGCCAAAGATTGTTGGAGTTCCACTTGCTACACATTGGAGGTGGAAGGAGTTTGTAGATTGGGTCATACCATATCTATCAGTGTTTCGAGGTCATGAGTGATCTTTGAAAGTATTTCGACTTTTACCTCTCTTCGACTTTTATTCTCTGTGATTTTTTTTTCATTTCACTAGATTGTTGCAACTAGAATTGCAACGTGGATAGTTGTTTGAGAAAATACCAGGCGTGTGATTGTTATGTTGACTTCCTAGAAGGAGAAGGAGTTTACAGGGATGGCGAATCCACTCGTAGAAACCTATCTCAATGAAGCCAATAAATTGGATGACTCAAATTACACTAATTGGAAATTCAAGATGCAGACCCTAATGGAAGGGTATGGTGTATGGACGATCATAAAATGAGATGAAGCAGAACCCGATGCGGATAGAGGTTCAATAACAACGTCAATCCAAGACCCAGACAAACGATAAAACAAAGAAAAGGTACTGTTAAGAATGTCTGTGAAAGATAGTATAATTCCTCATATTAGGGATTGTAAGACTTATACTGATACTTGGAAAACAATTAAGGATTTGTACAAGATTAAAAATACAAATCGAATTATTTTCATGAAAAGTAAATTGTTGATTATTAAAATGGAAGAAAATGAGTCTATTAATGCTTTTGTTGCAAGAATTAAAGAGTTGAAAGACAAGTTGGGAGATATAGGAGAAACAATATCTAGTACTGATCTTGTCACAATCACTTTAAATGGAATGCATGAAGATTATCAGATGTTTATAATAGGACTTGTAGCAAGGGAAAAAGGCTCCCACCTTAGAGGATCTTACATGAATTTTTCTACAAGAAGAAGAGAGGCGCATGAACTTCAAGCCTCAAAATCCATACTTAGCACTATGGACAAAGACCAAATTCTCTAGAGGGAAACAAGGAGAAAGATTTAAAGGTGGAAGTCCATTTCAGAGGAAGTCATTTCCAAAGCCAAATCAAGGTATGTTATTTCCAAATCCAAATCAAGTTATGTCATATAACAAAAATAAGCATAAGTGTTTCTATTGTGGTAGGATTGGGCATATTTCCAGAGAATTTTATAAGAAGAAAAGTGATGAGGCTATATATAAATACAAAAAACATTCATAACACTTTGCAAAAGAAAACCCGAATTTTGATTCAAAGGATCTCAGATTGTTTGTATCTAATGTTGCATTGTTTGTTGAAACTAATGATGTTGACGCATGGTTTGTGGATTCTGGAGCCTCAATTCACATGACATGTAAAAAGAATTGGCATGCAAACTTTAAAGAAACAAACAATGGTGCCCACATTTATCTCGGAGATGATCATTCATACCAAATCAAGGGATATAGAGACATTCCAATAACACTGCCAAATGGCATTATCATGCATATTCACAATGTTGTATATGTACCTGGGATAAAGAAAATTTTGATTTCTATGTCCACAATTACAGATCATAATTTGAAGGTTGAATTCTTCAAGACAAATTGCATAGTGAAGGACTTGCTCGATCATTACAGACCTGTTGCTTAAGGAGTCAGAGTTGGAGGTTTGTACAAACTTGATGTTACCAACAAGAATCATCAAGCATTGACTTCTACAACCATGCCAACATAAATTCTTTGGCACCAGAGGTATGGTCATATCAATTATCATGATTTGTTGTTATTACAAAAACAAAGTATGATTGAAGGACTCCCTATGTTGAAGAATGATTATATTGCTTGTGAAGGTTGTGCATTAGGGAAAATGCACAGAGATGAATTCCTCTCTAATTCTGATAGGAGAAAAAGAGATGTATTAGAACTTGTGCATACTGATGTTTGTGGATCAATGCACACAAGGAATTTAGGAGGTGCTTATTATTTTCTATTGTTTATTGATGATTGCACAAGGTACACATGGGTGTACTTCCTTAGGAAAAAGAGTGATGTTTTTTAATACTTTAAGGAATTTAAAAACATGGTGGAGAAGCAAATAGAGAAGTTCATAAAAATCCTTTGTTCAGATCAAGGGGGAGAGTACAGATTGGGGAACCTGATCAAGTATTTCAAATATCATGGAATAATACAACAATTTATAGTACCACACACTCCACAATAGAATAGAGTTGCAGAAAGGAAAAACCGAACTTTGGTGGAGTGTGCACAAAGTATGATGAAAGGTAAGAATCTCTCAAATGTTTTTTGGGATGAGGCCATTAGTACTATTGTTTATTTAAAGAATAGAAGTCCAACAATGTGTCTTGATCATAAAACTCCTTTCGAAGCCTTGTATGGTTCCAAACCAAAAAATCATAATTTGAGGGTATTTGGGTGTAAGGATTTTCCATTTATTCCAAAGGAGAATAGGAAGAAGATTGATGCTAAAGCCATCATATGTATTTTGATAGGGTACTATTCAAAATTTAAAGCATACAAATTATTTGATCCATCTACTCACAAAGTGTTTGCGAGTAGAGATGTATTTTTCCATGAGCAAGAAGAAGAAAGTAATAAAAGCAATAGTCATGAAGGATGGCATGTTCTACTTGAAGATGAAGAGATCAAAGAAGAAGTTAAAGAGCAGTAGTCGCAGTAGGAAGATGCATCCAGTGACATGGATACATCTAGCAGTGAAGAAGGATCTTTACAAAGTGGAGAAGAAGACACTATCCAATTAAGAAGATCCTCACGACAGGTTCGTCCACCTGAAAAGTATAAAGACTATGCCCTGATGAGTAATATTTTAAATGCCATAGAACCCATGAACTTTAATGAAGCTAATGAACATGAAGAGTGGAGAAAAGAAATGAAGGAAGAATATGATTCCATGATGAAAAATAAAAGTTGGGAATTGACTACATTATCTAAAGTTAAAAATCCCATAGGATGTAAATGGATATGCAAACCCAAATTTAAAACAGATGGTAGTATAGATAAATATAAATCCATATTGGTGGAAAAAGGGTACTCATAAAAGGAGGGCATTTATTATGCAGAAACATTTTCACCTGTAGCTAAACTAAATACTATCAGATTGTTAATCACATTAGCTACAAAGTACCATTGGAAGCTTCACCAATTAGATGTAAAATTTGTTTTTCTAAATGGTGAATTAAAGGAGGAGGTTTACCTTAGTGAACTAGAGGGGTTTGTGAAAAATGGCCAAGAACATTTAGTATGTAAATTAAAGAAAGATTTGTATGGGATGAAACATGCACCTAGGTCATGGTATGAGAAAAAAGATTCCTTCTTTCTTCAACAAGGTTTTATGAGGAGAAAAAGTGATCCAAATATGTATACCAAGTTTGATAAGAAGGGGCATGTTGTATTGATTTCCTTATATGTTGATGATTTAATTATTACAAGAAATTCTGACAAATTGATTATTGGAATTAAGGAGCAGATGTCATAGCTATTTGAAATGAAAGATCTTGGTGAGTTACATTACTTCCTAGGTCTTGAAGTTTGGAGAAATGTTGGTCAAACTTTTGTTTCTTAGGGTAAATATGTCAGAGAAGTACTTAAGAAGTTTAATATGGATCAGTGTAAAGTTGTTTTTATTCCAATGTAGCAGAACATAAAACTCTCTCGTGATGATGGTTCAAAGGAGGTAGATGGTACAATGAATAGAAGATGGTGGGAAGCTTGAATTATCTCACTACAACTAGACCTCACATAGCATATTTTGTTAGTGTGTTAAGTTAGTTTATGGCAAGACCTCTAGAAATCCATTGGAATGCAGCGAAAGGGTACTCATGTATCTTAAAGGAACAATTGATTATGGTATTAAATTCACTGATTCATTTGATGTTGAGATGACAGGTTACTCAGATTTAGATTGGGATGGCAATCTGGATGATCAGAGATCTACTACAAGCTATTATTTTAGTATTGGATCCGGGATTGTTTCATGGAGCAGTAAAAAGCAACCTACTGTATCTTTTTCATCTACTGAGGCAGAATATAAAGCTTTGTGTGCAACAACTCGTGAATTTGTTTGGTTAAGAAGAATTTGATCCAGATTTTATGAATAGAAAAAATGGATAATATTGTTATCAAAAGATACTTAACACAGAACAACAAATATACAATAAAACTGGTTTCTATTCAATAAGGAAATAAGATGAAACTGTAAAATGCAGCGGAAAACAATCTTGCTAGAATGGTGGTGGCTTATCTCTAAGAAGAGATGTGATAGTTGCACTCATTCGCCAGAAGATGATTACAATGAGTCTCTCAAAGAATTTTTACAATAAACATGAATGTCAAAAACCCTAGACATCCAAAAACCTAATCCTAGGAGATGAAGCACCAAAAGTCATGTGGGCTCCATTTGGGTAAGTTAGTACATCAACTTCCCAAGGTCGTAACTTTCTCATACGATCTTTGTTTTAGGTGCACGATATCTCGTTGGAAATGTATATCCAAGGACTATACATGTTTCCTGTACATTTTGTTTGTGTTGAGCCCTAAAAACGTTGTTTAGGACCTCAAAATGGCCCTGGAAGTCAGGGACCCAAAAACTAGGAAAAAATTGATGAATTAGAAAACTACCAAAATGAGCCAGTTGGAATAGGTGGGAGGCCACTGAAACCCATCTGGATCAATCCTCCCCCCTTAGGAAGCAATGGTATCCATTTCATTGATTTCCCCCATTAGATGAAAATTGTTTTGCTGAATTTGGCCCCGAGTGAGCCACTTGCCTTGGTGCAAGAGCTGCCCTACTTTGACAACTCGATAAAGTTGGATCCTTTGCTAATGAGTGCCCTGACCTGTTTGTCCACAATATGATCACTATATTCTTGTTGTATGCAGTTGGGGTTGATATTTTTTGGTGTTAGTTGTTATGTTATCTCTGAGGTGTGCAATAATGGTGGGAAATAAGGTCGAAGGAGATCCACGTTGAACATTGGGTGCATGCCAAGGAAAGGAGGAATGTTGAGCTCAAAAGAATTATCACCCACAACCTTGGTGATGGTGTACGACCCATAACAGAGTGGGTGAAGCTTCCGATGGGGTCTGGTAAGGCGTTCTTTCTGAAAATGCAACCAAACTTTGTCACCCAGCTGAAACTTATGTGGCACCTGGTGTTGATCATGGAATTTCTTCTACTTGTCATTGCACTTCTGTAGGATATCCTGGACCTATTGATGGATGTGTTGGATCCACTCAATGAACCGGGTGGCTTTGTCAGCTTCAGTTGGAGCAGGAGATGAGTCGGTCAAGGTGATTGCAAGGGGTAGTGCAACATCTATGGGACCCAATGGTTGGAATCCCAACCCCACCTGAAAGGGTTTGTGTCCAGTTGAGCTATGCAAGGCTTGGTTGTAGCTATGTTGGACATAGGGAAGACTCTCATCCCATGTGCGAGGTTGCTTGGAATTATACATGCGCAGTATATGCACGATCATTTGATTTACGACCTCGGTTTGGCCATCTGTCTAGGGGTGGAAGGCTGTGGATTTGTTGAGCTTGGTGTCCAGCAGTGACTAGAGGCTCGACTAGAATGTGCTGAGAAATCAACTGTCTTGATCTGAGACAATCGTTTTTGGGATTCCAAAATGTACCTAGACTCATTCAAAGAAGATCTTGGTAGTGGCCTCTGTTGTGATGCTCTTCTTACAGATGGCCAAAATCGCCATCTTAGAATAGTGATCAACAAATACAAAAGCACAATCATTTCCCTGCTTGGTGGATGGGAGGCCCAGCATATAGTCCATGGAGATGGATACCCATGGCCTGTCAGGAGTAGGCAGAGGGGTGTACAGGCCCTGTTTCTTAGTGGTCGGTTTGACAATAACGCAGGCAGTGTAGGACCTGATATACTTGCTGGCCTCCTATCAAAGTTTTGGCAAGTAGAAATGTTTCTACAACATTGCCACTGTCTTTTTTATGCCGAAGTGTCCTGCCACCCAACTGTAGTGGGATTCCTAGATCATATTCACTTGCTCTCTTGATGGAACGCATATATGGCCCATATGAAACAACATCCCATCCTGAATATGGAAATTAGTGAGAACTATGTTTGCGCCCAACATTTAGTAGGTGGTGGCGAAGTCCGGGTCTATCTCATAGATTTGGGTCCATCCAGAGGTCTCATGCAAGAGTCTAGCACTGTGGTGAGTGTCGTAATTGGCAGTATGTTGAGTCAATCATTGACACGGTTGGTGCTTCCTATTTTATACTTGATGTTGAGGTGGAATTGTTGCAAGTATGTGGACCACTTCTAATGGAAGTCATTCTGCAATTTTCCTTGTGTCTGCATGAACTGTAGTGGCTTATGATCAGTGTGGATGATTGTCTCCTTACCAAGAATGTAATGTCTCCATTGGCAAAAAGCTTCCACAATTGAGTATATTTCTTTATCTTAAGTAGGGTACTTATGGACAACATCTGATAGTCTCTCACTATGATAGTCCATGGGGTGGTCGTGCTGAGTGAGAATGACACCCACAACATAGTTTAAAGCATTTGTCTCGATCTCAAAGGGATGTTGCAGGTCTGGTAGTGAAAGTACTGGGGCTGAGCACAAGAGTTTCTTCAAATCATCAAATGATTTTTTTTGGGACCAGCCCCACACAAATTTCTCCTTACCACCACCCTTGGTTACTTGGCTGAGGGCCCATGCAATATGGGAGAATCCCAACACGAACCTGTGGTAGAAATTGGCAAGGCCCAAGAAGCTCTGAAGCTCAGTGAGTGTGGTTGGGGTTGGACAATCACGGATGACTTGGATCTTGGCTAGATCCACATGTACACCATGCTGATCAACGATGTATCCTAGGTAATGGACCCTGCCCATGTCAAAGGAGCATTTTTCCAAGTTGGCGTATAGCTTGTGCTACCGTAGGGTGTGCATAACCTGTTGAATATGCTACACATGTTGTTCCCAAGTCTTGTTGTAAATGCGAATGTCATCCAGATACACCATTATTAAAGTATTGGTGAATGGTCACAGGATATCGTCCATCATTCTCATGAAAGTGGCTGGAGAATTTTTCAAGCCAAAGGGCATGACCAACCATTCGAAAAGACCTTCCTTTGACTTGAAGGTGGTCTTCCATACATCTGTATGTTCTATTAGGACCTAGTGGTAGGTAGATTTCAGATCAATCTTACTGAAGTATTTGGCCCCCGTGAGTTGATCAAGGAGGTCGTCGATCGAGGGAATCAGGTAGCGGTTTCTGACTGTGATTTTATTCAGGGCTCAGTAATTAATGCAGAGTCATCATGTTCCATATTTATTATGTACCAGCACGATTGGGATCCTGCAAGGTGATAATTTGGGACAGATGTGCCCCTTGTGGAGGAGTTCTTGGATCTGCCACTTGATCTCCTCATTCTTTAATATAGAGCGATGATAGACTGACCCATTGGGTAGTGGTGCGTCGGGATTTAGATCAATGGGGTGCTGGACCTGATAGTGCAGAGGTACCCCAGTAGGTGAGGATAAGATATCTGAGTATGCTTCCATGACCTTATCCACTTGCTTCTGATGTGTGGAGAGTTGTTCGCGGAGACACTGGATGTGGCTACGATCTTTCTCTCATTCTGAGAGTGAATCACGAAGAAGAAAAACTTCCCCTTCTGAGAGATGACCTTCCTGCATTGCTTGGCATAGATCAAGGAAATAACACTAGGTGGGACTACCTCCGGTATTTTGTACAATTTCTTGTTCAAAGAAATAATAACACTGCGAGGCCTAGACTCATATACAACATGGTGTTTCCATAAATATGGTTGGCCCAAAAGAACATTACAAACTTTGAGAGGGGAAACATCACACAATACCTCTTCTTTGAAGAGCTTGATGTTGTATGACATAAGACATTGTTGGATAACGCGGATGTCGCTTCCTTGGCGGAGCCATCCAATGGTGTAGGATTGCGGGTGCAGTGTTGTCGCCAGGGCGAGTTGCTTGAAAACCTCTGCTGAGATAAGTTTTTTCTGGCTACCTCTATCAACGATGAAGTGCAGCGGGGTACCCTTCACCCACATCTGTGAATTAAAAAGGTGCTCGCCTTTATCTGGATCGTCTGGTTCACTGGGCTGGAGCTTGGTGGTAACAACAGTAGCACTGGGTTTTGCATCAATGATTCTTCTCTCCCTTTCTGGTTCTGGCTCAGAGTCAGAACCCACATCTGATTCGAAGGCTTTCACCTTAGCCACCAATGACTGCTTTGAGCGACAATCAATAGTGTTATGCCAGGGGCTCTTATGGAAGTCGCACCACTTCCTGGTATCTTTCTTTTTCTTTTCGATGTCCTTCTTTGCTTGCGGCCTGGAGTAGTTGTCCCGAGGCGGTCTGTTTTTTATCTATCATTTGTTCTTTGGGTTGGGGCCGCCCTTTCTTTGCTTTTTCTGTGAGGGGTTCCTAGGCCCAAATTGTCGCATCTTTTGTTTGAGCTTCTGCTCGATTTTGACGACATATCGGTAGGTCGCGCCCAAGGATGAGATGTCCAAAAACTCCATTTCAGCCTGGATGTATCTATGCATACCACTGCGATACTTGAGCACCATATGTCACTCAGAATATTTGATACCCAGCTTGGTGTGCAAGGTATGGAAGATATTTGTGAACTCGGGCACTGCTTGGTCTCTTTCCTACCATAGTGTGGTCCATTTTGTATACAAGTCGTCATAACTTCCAACAGGGTAGTATTGTTCCTTAATAGAATCCGTGAAGGAATCCCAGGTGACCATGACTGTAAATAATGAGGGTTCATTTGTTTCCTTCTGCTCACATAATGTTTCCCACTAATCTTTGATATGGGGAACGACTTTGAGGAGCGCAAAAGTAATATTTTCTCTATTCGAGAAGTTATGGATAGATAAATACCCTTCTATCAGATTCAACCATTTGTCTACAACATCTGCATCTATCTGACCTTCAAATATAGGAATATCAAATTTGATTTGTACCTTGAAGGGGGCAGCGCCTCCATTTGAGGAAGATGTGTTGCCTGCTGGTAGTAGTCGAAGGATCTGCGCAAAACTATCCATCATTTCGTTCCTTTGTTGCGTGAGGGCTTCCTCGAGCAACATTTTGAAGAGATCTCTTGTCCCTTCATCTTACTTTTCTCCAGCCATGAGAGATCATTGGGGCGTGCGAGAGATTTTTTCCTCAAGAGAAACAAACTCGAGACCCAATTCTTTGTACCCTGACCTCGTTGGGGACATGCATTAAGAACGACAAGGAACAAACCGAACTGATACCACTGATCCAGATGTTATGAGAAGAACAAAATGAATACAGATTATTATCAAAAGATGCTTAACACAAAATAACATATATATAGTAAAATTGGTTTCTATTCAATAAGGAAATAAGCTGAAATTGTAAAATGCAGCGAAAAACAAGCTTGTTAGAATGGTGGTGGCTTATCTCTGAGAAGAGATGTGACGGTTGTGCTCATTCACTAGAAGATGATTACAATGAGTCCCTCAAGGAATTTTTACAATAAACAAGAATGTCAAAAACCCTAGACATCCAAAAACCTAACCCTAGGAGATGAAGCACCAAAAGTCATGTGGGACCCGTTTGGGTAAGTTAGTACGTCAACTTCCCAGGGTCGTAACTTTTGCATACGATCTCTGTTTTAGGCACACGATAGCCCGTTGGAAAGGTCTATCCGAGGACTAAAAATGTTTACTATGGTGAACCGAAACACATGTTGGCTATGAAGAGCCCCAAAACGTTGTTTAGGGCCTCAAAACGACCCCGAAAGTCAAGGACCCGAAAACTAGGAAAAAATTGTCGAACTAAAAAACTACCAAAATGAGCTAGTTGAAATAGGTGGGAGGCTAGTGACATCCATTTGGATTAGACTTCTTCAAGATGTTGGAGAAGAACAAAGGAAAGCTACAGTGATCAGATGTGATAACCAGAGCTCAATCAAGTTGGCAAATAATCATGTTTATCATGCAAGGACAAAGCATGTTGATGCTCAGTTTCATTTTGTTCGAGAAAAGATGCAATCTAATGATGTTGCTTTAATGTATTGTAATACCTGTGAAAATGCTGCTGATATTTTCACTAAACGTCTTGGGAAGATAAAATTTGAATTGTTTAGGGGGATATTAAGTGTGGAAGAAAATCTTTTCTCCATTAAAAAGGAGACTTAAAAATAATGGAGAAACTATTTGTTAGATAGTTAGATAGTTACGATTGTATATTTATTTAGACCTAGATCCTATTTTCTAGTGATTTTCTCATGTATCTTTATTGTGGAATTTCAATGGAGTAAGTTGTTTGCTTTGGTTGTCTCTGGGTGTAGTCTCTCACCTGAGATTCATTCAATTTGTCGTTACATTTTAAAGTGATAAACGGTGTAAGACTATCTAACATCATTAAGTTGGTGAAAAATTATTATGGCATAGAGTTAGTTAGCATTGTCATCCAATGATTATTCAACACATAACTTTACATTGCTCTTATAGAGTAAGTGGTAGTTTAAATGTTTTACTTTTTGAGTTTTTATGGGTATATTTCAAAAATTGTTGGAACGATATTTGAGTGATTGAGAGTGTATAATTCGAGTGTCCTGAAGTTTTCACCATGATCAGTTTCCGGATTTTGGTGAAACAATGTCTAGATTATGCCATTCAGTAATTAGTTGGAATATTTTGTTGACATGGATCCCTAGGAATTTGCTTCAAAATAATAATAATAATAATAATGGCTAATTCGTGGTATCCATAATGTAGTGAAGAATTCTTGTCAAAATGATCAAAGTATTGCTGAGTTGTTGTTTAAAGGGTTGATGATCACGATCTGTTGAAATTAAAAAGTGGGTGGGTGCATTTGCAATGGCGTTAAAGACAGTAAACAACTGCCTGCACTGGCTCGAGGTCGACCTGATAGAGATAGCAGGAATACTGGATTAATTTTTTGAGGCAATGATATCTTAGAAGCATACAAAACAGCCCTGTTGGCCAAGTTTGGCTCTTCAATTCCACCCCCATCCAGAACTAGATTGACCTATCGCACTATTGCTCATCAGGTGGATTTAGTAACCAGCATTGGGGAGAGACGGATTTCCATATATAGTTTTTTCTATTTCACTAATGAGAGGAGGAATAGTCCTCCTACTTCTGGCCAAGATAGAAAGGTTCGCCCAGACTTCTAATAGTTTTTCTTATAATGGAAAAATAGGTGCCACAGTGAAGAAGAAATTGATTGAGTCATATACTAGAACACTCTAATGCCTAAGGATAGTGTCCTCCTGTGTTCTATTTCGATCAGCAGAGTTTGAATCTTATAATTTGGAATGAAAAAAATAAAAGTTTGTTTGAGTGAGTTATTCCAACAATATTATCAACTCAAACAATCTTGATATGAGGGAGAGCCACCGGTACAATCGCAAACAAATACAATGTCTTAGTTAATATTATCCCTAGTCGCATTCCTGAGGCGTTCGGGAGGTCGAAGACTCATCGTAGATGTTTTTTCGTTCAGGTCATTTCTTTTCTTGGATGTGAATATCAAATTTGTACACGTGTCCATCCAATAAAGCACCTAGCTGTGAAAATTGTTCCTTAGCTGAGGGTGCAACGGTAACTCAAAKAAAAGAAAACCACCCCACTGAAATCAACAAGTTCAGGGTAAAATCATTCAAGGTTTAGGGTTTCTTGGCACGTGAAGCCCTAGCAACAAGTACCGAAAAAGATTGTATAGCTAATATGTAGTTACTATGTGTGAATAAAATATTTTGTAGGCTGTAAAACTGCTCTTGAGCATTGTTGGAAATATTAATTACAAGTCTGCTCTTGAGCATTGTTRGAAATATTAATTACAAGTMTGTTAGTTTTACATCTTCGTCAACTTAGTTCTGCAAGTTTAAAGTTCGTGAGCTCTACRTTTAMRCAAACTCAATTTTTTTTGTCAATCGGCAAGCAGKGGAGTTATTTATTGAGTCGATCTTTATCTTTCTCGAGCTTTGTTAAGTAGATAGAAGTTAGTCAAAATTTATTGTTGTATTAATTATTTGAGTCGGTTTTACTTCTACAGGAAGTCTTAGTCTTCATCTATATAAGTTTGAGTCTGTAGTCAGTCGATATACACATATAGAGAGAATAGTCGAGAGTTAGCAGCAACAACAACTGTGAGGAGTCGAACAAGTCTGAGAGCTCAAGCTCTGTGTTTTTGTAAGTTGCAGAAGTTATTCATAAGTCGTTGGAGCAGAAGCTCGTCACAGTTATTGTATTTTGTATTAGCACGCAACGTCGAAGTTCTTAATATATATCAAGTATTTTGTGTGTTGACAAATTCATGAGTATTTTTGAGCTTATGTTGTGTTTGTGAGTTCATGTGAAGAAATTATTTCATTAAGTGTTTTATCACAACGCGTAGTATATTGAGCAGTCTGGCCACTATGTGGTAAGTCCTGAGAGTTTAGTGACAAAGAATTTCACTACGCAGTCTTTGCAACTGTGTTGCACAGAGTCTATCTGCGCATTGTAGATCTGAGATTTGGTATCAGAGAAGGTTCTATCAGAGTAAGTTCTATTAGAACAAGTTAATAAAAGTAGAGTCTATGTTGAAAGAAAAAGTATGGCTTTTACTTCAAATCTGCAACCTCCCACTTTTACAGGAAAAAATTATGAGCTATGGTCCTTAACCATGAAGGGGTTATTTCAGAGTCAAGATGTATGGGAGATAGTCGAAAATGGCTATGTGGAACCAACAAATCAGACAACATACAATGCTATCACACAAGCTGAGAAGGATGTTTTGAAAGATCAATGGAAGAAGGATGGAAATACGATATTTTACATACATCAAGCCATGCATAAGAGCATACTCCCAAGATTCTTCTCTGGATCGTCTGGTTCACTGGGTTAGAGCTTGGTGGTAGCAACGATAGCACTGGGTTTTGCATCAATGATTCTTCTCTCCCTTTCTGGTTTTGGCTTAGAGTCGGAACCCGCATCTGATTCAGAGGCTTTCACCTTAGCCACCAACAACTGCTTTGAGTGACAATCAATAGTGTTATGCCAGGGGCTCTTATGGAAGTCACACCACTTCCTGGTATCTTTATTTTTCTTTCCAGTGTCCTTCTTTGCTTGCGGCCTGGACTAGTTGTCCTGAGGCGATCTGTCTTTGATCTTTCATTTGTTCTTTGGGTTGGGGCTGCCATTTCTTTGCTTTTTCTGTGAGGGGTTCCTAGGCCCAAATTGTCGCGTCTTTTGTTTGAGCTTCTGCTCAATTTTGACGACATATCGATAGGTCGCACCCAAAGATGATATGTCTAGAAACTCCATTTCAGCCTGGATGTATCTATGCAGACCGCTGTGATACTTGAGCACCATATGTCACTCAGAATATTTGATACCTAGCTTGGTGTGCAAGGTATGGAAGATATTTGTGAACTCGGGCATTGCTTGGTCTCTTTCCTGCTGCAGTGTGGTCCATTTTGTATACAGGTCGTCATAACTTCCAACAAGGTAGTATTGTTCCTTAATAGAATCCGTGAAGGAATCTCAGGTGACCGTGACTGTAAATAATGAGGGTTCCTTTGTGTCCTTCTACTCATAGAATGTTTCCCACCAATCTTTGATATGGGGAATGACTTTGAGGAGTGAAAAAGTAATATTTTCTCTATTCGAGGAATTATGGACAGATAAATACCCTTCTATCAGATTCAACCATTTGTCTACAACATCTGCATCTATCTGACCTTCAAATATAGGAATATCGAAGTTGATTTGTACCTTGAAGGTGGCAATGCCTCCATTTGAGGAAAATGTGTCACCTGTTGGTAGTCGTCGAAGGATTTGCACAAAACTATCCATCATTTCGTTCATTTGTTGCATGAGGGCTTCCTTGAGCTACATTTTGAAGAGATCTCTTGTCCCTTCGTCTTACTTTTCTCCCGCCATGAGAGATCGCTTGGGCGTGCGAGAGATTTTTTCCTCAAGAGAAACAAGCTCGAGACCCAATTCTTTGTACCCTGACCTCATTGGGGACATGCATTAAGAACGACAAGGAACAGACCGAACTGATACCACTGATCTAGATGTTATGAGAAGAACAAAATGAATACAGATTATTATCAAAAGATGCTTAACACAAAATAACATATATATAGTAAAATTGATTTCTATTCAATAAGGAAATAAGCTGAAATTGTAAAATGCAGCGAAAAACAATTTTGCGAGAATGGTGGTGGCTTATCTCTGAGAAGAGATGTGACGGTTGCGCTCATTCACCAGAAAATGATTACAATGAGGCCCTCAATGAATTTTTACAATAAACAAGAATGTCAAAAACCTTAGACATCCAAAAACCTAACCCTAGGAGATGAAGCACCAAAAGTCATGTGGGCCCCATTTGGGTAAGTTAGTACATCAACTTCCCAGGTCGTAACTTTTGCATACGATTTTCGTTTTAGGCACACGATAGCTCGTTGGAAAGGTCTATCCGAGGACTAAATATGTTTACTATGGTGAACCCAAACACATGTTGGCTATGAAGATCCCCAAAACATTGTTTAGGGCCTCAAAACGACCCCGGAAGTCAGGGACCTGAAAACTAGGAAAAAATTGTCGAACTAAAAAACTACCAAAATGAGCTAGTTGAAATAGGTGGGGGGCGACTGACATTCATCTAAATTAGACTTCTTTGAGATGTTGGAGAAGAACAAAGGAAAGCTACAGTGATCAGATGTGATAACCAGAGCTCAATCAAGTTGGCAAGTAATCATGTTTATCATGCAAGAACAAAGCATGTTGATGCTCAGTTTCATTTTGTTCGAGAAAAGATGTAGTCTAATGATGTTGCTTTAATGTATTGTAATACCTGGGGAAATGTTGTTGATATTTTCACTAAGTGTCTTGGGAAGATAAAATTTGAATTGTTTAGGGGGATATTAAGTGTGGAAGACAATCTTTTCTCCATTAAGGAGAAGACTTAGAAATAATGGAGAAACTATTTGTTAGATAGTTACATAGTTACGATTGTATATTTATTTAGACCTAGATCCTATTTTCTAGTGATTTTCTCATGTATCTTTATTGTGGAATTTCAATGGAGTAAGTTGTTTGCTTTGGTTGTCTCTGGGTGTAGTCTCTCACCTTAGAGCATCCACAGATTCATTCATTCATTTTGTCATTACATTTTAAAGTGATAAACGGTGTAAGACTATCTAACATCATTAAGTTGGTGAAAAATTATTATGGCATAGAATTAGCATTGTCATCTAATGACTATTCAACACATAACTTTACATTGTTCCTATAGAGTAAGTGGTAGTTTAAATGTTTTACTTTTTGAGTTTTTATGGGTATATTTCAAAAATTGTTGGAACCATATTTAAGTGATTAAGAGTGTATAATTCGAGTGTCCTGAAATTTTCACCAAAATCCGTTTTTGGATTCTGGTGAAAAAATATTTAAATTATGCCATTCAGTAATTAGTTGGAATATTTTGTTGACATGGATCCCTAGGAAGGAATTTGCTTTCAGAGAAAACAAAAAAATAAAATAATAATAATAATAATAATAATGTCCAATTCGTGGTCATCCATAATGTACAGTGAAGAATTCTTGTCAAAATGATCAAAGTATTGCTGAGTTGTTGTTTAAAGGGTTGATGATCACGATCTGTTGAAATTAAAAAGTGGGTGGGTGCATTTTCAATGGCGTTAAAGACAGTAAACAACTGCCTGCACTAGCTCGAGGTCGACCTGATAGAGATAGCAGGAATACTAGATTGATTTTTTCAGGCAATGATATCTTAGAAGCATACAAAACAGCCCTGTTGGCCAAGTTTGGCGCTTCAATTCCACCCCCTTCCAGAACTAGATTGACCTATCGCACTATTGCTCATCAGGTGGATTTAGTAACCAGCATTGGGGAGAGACGGATTTCCATATATAGTTTTTTCTATTTCACTAATGAGAGGAGGAATATTCCTTCTACTTCTAGCCAAGATAGAAAGGTTCGCCCAGACTTCTAATAGTTTTTCTTATAATGGAAAAATAGGTGCCACAGTGAAGAAGAAATTGATTGAGTCATATACTAGAACACTCTAATGCCTAAGGATAGTGTCCTCCTGTGTTCTATTTCGAACAGCAGAGTTTGAATCTTATAATTTGGAATGAAAAAAATAAGAGTTTGTTTGAGTGAGTTATTCCAACAATATTATCAACTCAAACAATCTCGATACGAGGGAGAGCCACCGGTACAATCTCAAACAAATACAATGTCTTAGTTAATATTATCCCTAGTCACATTCCTGAGGCGTTCAGGAGGTCGAAGACTCATCGTAGATGTTTTTTCGTTCAGGTCATTTCTTTTCTTGGATGTGAATATCAAATTTGTACACGTGTCCATCCAATAAAGCACCTAGCTGTGAAAATTGTTCCTTAGCTGAGGGTGCAACGGTAACTC
>ML786399.1:0-11074 GCA_009831015.1 Picea engelmannii | reverse complement strand
CATGGTGTATTGTGGTGTATTGGTGTAACTCTTATACTATTGTTCATTGCTCATTGGATATAGTTGAATGGTTTAAGTATAAGTTGAAAAAGGTTTTAAATTGTACTTGATACTGATTCACCCCCCTCTCAGTATCAACACTCGACACACATCGTCGATATAGTTTTGACAAATGTGCCTTTTGGCACACCTCGACCCCTTTTCATCTTGTTCATAATGACTTGTGTGGTCTGCTTTCTTCTCCTTCTTTTTTTGGGTGCAAGTATTTATTAATTTTCATTGATGACTTCCCCAGATACACTTGGGTTTACTACTTAAATATTAAGAGCGAAGTGTCTAACAAGTTTTCGTCCTACAAGGCCCTTGTAGAAAAACAATATGGACATCAACTTCAAAGGTTAAGAACAAATAATGGAGGTGAATATGTAAACACCAATTTTACTAGTTATTGCACTACACATGGCATCCAAATGAAACACATTATTCCATATACACCATAACAAAATGGTGTTGAGAGAAAGAATCGTACATTAAAAGATATGGCTAATTATATTATTCAATCTAAAGGATTAAGTCTTAATTATTGGGAGGAAGCCATTGAATATGAAAATTAAATAGTAAATCACACTCCCACAAAGGATCTAAAAAACATAACATTGGAAGAAGCATGGAATAAAATTAAACCAGATGTAAGCCACTTCTGTGTATTTGGTAGTGTAGCATGGGCTCACATTCTTGATGAGAAAATGAAATATTTACATCATAAAAGTGAGAAGTGTATTTTTGTTGGATATTCTAAAGATGTTAAAGGTTGTTGACTTCTTAAATATCATTAGAATGAAATTATTATTAAAAAATATGTTAAATTTGATGAAAATCTCTTGGCCTACGAGTCTAATTCAGTGCTTATGCCTTCTTCGGTCTACGAGCCATCTTCGATGCTTATGTCATCTTTTGTTCCTATTCTAGTTTATTCTTCTTAAGATGATGACAATGAGGATGAAAATCCACCTTCGCCTGCTCACCTTCCACCAAATGAGTATATTGAACATGAACATGTACCAACACCACAAATTCCGAGACGGGTCCATTCAACTCGAGAAGAAACTAGTGATATTTCCGATAATCCTTTAGATCGGTGTCAGACATGTTTATAGTTCCAATGAGATTCTTATTTTTTGGCTCAAGTTTTAGAGGCTAGTGATCCAAAAACATTCACAGAAGTTTCAGGTCAATCAGATTGGGATACAACAATGAATGAAGAGTATCACTCTTTAATGGAGAACGATACTTGGGATCTTGTACCTCTTTTGAAAGGAAGAAATTTTTTTAGATGTAAATGGGTATATAGAACTAAGTATGCATCAGATGAAAGTGTTGAAAGACATAAGGCTCGGTTATTTTCCAAAGGGTTCTCTCAAGTTGAAGGCATTGAATATAATGAAACATTTTCCCCTGTCGCCAAAATGAATTCCATCTGCTTTGTTCTAGCCCTTGCAGCCTAACATAAATGGGAGGTCCATCAGATGGATGTCAAATCCACCTTATTGCATGGGGATTTGCAAGAAGAAATATATATGGAACAACCTCCTAGTTATGTCCATAATGACTCAATCCTTGTGTGTCACCTTAAGAAATATCTTTATGGTCTTAAGAAATCTCCTCGAACTTGGTATTCCAAAATGGACAACTTTCTTCTTGATATTGACTTTTCTAGATGTCATTTTGACCCTAATGTCTATACCAAGAAAGTACGAATCCATCTCATAATACTTGTTCTTTATGTTGATGACCTTATCCTCACTGGTAGTGACCCTAAACTTTTAAACCATGTGAAAATCATCCTTAAGAATAAATTTGAAATGACCACCTTAGGTTATTTGCACTATTTTCTTGGCCTCCAAGTTTTAAAAACCAAGGAATTTTTCTTTCTCAGTCTAAGTATGTTTGTGACCTTCTTCAACGCTTTCACATGGATGATTCTAAACCAGCCCCTTTTCCTTTTCGGTCTGGAGTCAAACTTGTTTTCACTTGTACTTCTCATGAAGTTGATGCCACCTTGTACCATTAGTTAGTTGGTAGCCTCTTATATTTGAATTATACCCTTCCTGATATTTACTTTTCTATTGGTCTTGTTTCCTGGTATATGCAATCACCCCATGAAATCCATTAGAAAGAAGCTAAAAGGATACTTTTGTATGTCCTGGGTACAATTCAGTTTGGGATACATTACAAATAAAGGGGGACTCCTTTATTGGTTGGTTTCACTGATTCAGATTGGGCCGACAACCCTTATGATTGAAATTCTATTTTAGGTTGTTTTTTCAGCCTTGGTTAAGGACCTCTCACTTTGGCGTGTACGAAACAATATGCTATTTCTCTTTCTTCAACAAAAGAAAAGTACCGAGTAGTAGTTAATGCAAGTCAAGAAATAGTGTGGCTTCGAATGATCCTTTCAGATTTTGGTTTCTAGTAGCATCATCTTAACACCCTTTGGTGTGACAATCAGATTTCCATCAAGCTCTCCAAATATCTAGTTCAACATCAACGCAACAAACACATTGAGATACACATTCACTTCATCATAAAACTCATTCATTATCGAGTTATTGAAGTGTTATTTTTCCCTATAGAATATCAAGTTGCAAACATTTTCACAAAGTCTCTTACAGAAGTGAATTTTTCCAAACTTTGATCTATGTTAGGAGTTCATGAAGTTGTCATTAAGGGGAGTATTGTAACATAGATTAAAAAAAATTAAATAAAATTAAGAAGTTTGCTAGAATAGTCATTTTGGATTATTTCTTTGTTTTTGTTTATATATTTGTTATTTTTGGGGGGCTTAGTCATATTTATCAAATCTCATAGGTGATTTATTTAAGTTTATAACTAATTAAAAATAATGTTAATCTACAAGTATATCTTAATGAATGTGAAGTGTTGATCAAACAATGTTGAAATCAAATGGTTAGCACAACCACAAAATGAACAATATTTAATGTGTGATCCTATCAACTTTGAACTCGCAGAACATAGATTATAAATTGATCTCAAGTGGTGAATTGATCCTTCATGACCTCATATCGATTTCAAGTACTTGCAAAGTTCGTGCAAATTCATGGAAAAACTTCTTCCATAACTCAAACTCTGGATTCCACAGGGGACATCGATTTTCTTTCAAACAGATGGACTTCTCTGAAAAAATTGTTTCGATAGTCATTTAATTGTGACCGTTTATTTATTGTTCGATGGATGGTTGGATGAAAATATTGCAACAATAGTCCATCAAAGTCGACCTTTTTGGAGTTCATTCAGCATTACAACTCTGACCTACCATACTCCGATGGATGGTTCAAATAATTTGTTGGAAGTAGGACTGATCAATGGTCTAGAGTTAATTTCGCAGTCTCTCGTTGGAGTTCTACATTCACCTACAGCTCAGAATTGACTACTCCAATGGACGATGTGGATTGTCTTATAGCTTCTCTAATGGATGGTCGGATGAAAATCTCGGACTCATGTCAATTGAGTCAAATCGACGAATGAAACTAGATCTCGAAGTTCCTTGTCGGACTTAGAAATCCATTGTGGCTCTAATGAATGCATACCAATGGACGTTCCAGATTTGATCTCAGAATCATGTCAAATGAAATAAATCAATGGTCCAGATTCATTCTTGGAACCTAAATTTTTCATCTAGATGATGTGTCAGCATGTCATCAAAACATTACTGGGGCCAACCACTCACTGCCACATATACATTCTGAAACCCCCAAAGGTACAAAACAACACCCCAAAACTAGGTGACACATGTGATGTCATTTTTCCACATGTACATATGATATTAGCATGAAATCAAATGGGTTGAATTCATTTAGTTTTACAACACATTAGATGAATGGTCCTTTTTTTTTTTTACAGCTCTGACCGATAGTTCTAATCTATTTTCAAAGTCCCATAGATTTTGATTACACAGGTGTACAACCTATATGGGCGCCTTTCCAATCAACAACCAATATCCAATCTCCCACTTCGATTTGTCAAAGTCTCAAGCCTTAGATCATTCCGAAAAGGACACTTCGATGAATGGTTCAAATGACTCCGATGGAAAACTCATATTAAATCACAGGTCTCAAAAGCATGTATGTCAGTGCACATTGTCAGAGCTAATCAATTATTTCCATGTGTTCAAACAAGGATGAACTAGTAGATATGGACCCACTTCTAAAAGGTTTTGTAGCTTCTTCGGGTGTTTTCAAATCAATTGAGAAGGATTATTCAATATAAATCCATGTAAACTAAATTTCATGAGAAATGTGGTATTAAACAAGGATCGCTAAATATTATTAAAGTGAGATATATGGTTGCAGTGACACATGGAGTTTGATCCAACGGTTTTTGCATCTCACGACTATTGAAGATTTATTTTGAGGTATCCGATCAGTAAAGAAATGGTGTTGATTCACCTCAGTTGAATAAAACTAGGGATCATCGTATCCAATCGATCAATTTTAAGAAATCAAAGTTCATATCATAGTTTTAAAACCATAAAAAGAGGACCAAGTAATCAATTTTGTTATGATACTTTCTATATAAATGTTGATATAATTTCAATGTAAATGGGGACTTTTTTGCACCCTAAGAAAATACACAGCTTTCAATAAAAATTATTTCTACAAAAGATAGAGAGATTCTGATTTTGATTTCTAGGGTTTATGTGCTTTTGTTCTATTTTCCAGAAACCATTATCTTCTAATCAATTTATCCATGCCATAGTTGTTTCAACTTGGTACAACCTCCACTGCAGTAAATTACAGAACAATTATACAAGTACAAAATTTCATTTGCTTTGTTGTGAGTTAAGTAAGGCATGTGCTTTTATATTTTGTTTAAATTCTTCATATTTCATGACATAGGTAAGTCCTTTGTTATTTCCTCTATTGGAGATGAAGCAATATTTATCAATATTGGACACATTACTCCTTCTTTCAATTATTGTTTATCTCAGCTCTGCTTTCCATCTTATTAATTTTGAAATAACTTTATGATGATATTAGGCCTATTTATTTATGATTATTATTCATTGAAAGCTCATATTAAATAAAGGGTATTAAAAGGTCATTTTAATCAATTGAATTATTATTATGGGATGCCTGGACATTGTTCTTTGAACCTAGAACAATCTCAGGAACAACATATTGTTGGCTTTGTTGCCAGGGAATGGATTTGAAAGACTTATCTTCCCTGGGAGTATGACATTGAACATTTATGTTTTCTAATGGTGAACATAATCAAATACATGTGAACTCTTTAATTACTCTTCACCTGGCGAATTCATTGTGATTCCCTAATGACTCCATGATCTGATAAATCCAATGTGACCTTCACTAGTGATTACATTGTGAATCCAATCAGATTTCAAGACTCCACTGGTAAGTGAACCCTATTGACAAAATTGAAGAATTGTTTCAAAATGATCAGGTATCGAATGGTAAGTTTTTTTTCCAGAAATTTTTGATCTGCTATTTGGTTCTTTCGTGCTATTTATTTTATAGTTGAAAAAAGTTTTCCTCTATTTTTCAAAGGATCATAAGTTTAAAGCCTCATCTCTTTCCTTTGAAAAAGAAATCCTAATTTCCTATTTTATTCCTCAAGTAGAAAATTATGGTTCATTGTTGTCCTCTGAAAGTAATGATAAGCCTCTTGTATCAGTGTCTTTTGAGAGATTTCTTGATCAAAAATCACAAATTCTAATTCTTTCTGAGAATAGTCATTCGTGTACATCAGTTGGGAATGAAATTAATATTCCAATTCTTTCAGTCTCTCATATACTTTGTGATCAACCTGCAAAGATTCATCCTCGGGATTTAAAAAGGCATAAACCTCTCAAACTACCATTAGTTCATCGTGATCTACCTCCTAAATTTTTCAAATATATTCCTTTATTCAATGGAGAAGATGATGTTACAGTGAAAAATCACATGGTCGCCTTTGAAAATTTCACAGATTTCTTAGATATTCAACATGAATATGTTTTTATGAGGTTATTCCGTCACTCTTTATTAGGAGAAGTGAAAATATGGTTTAGAGACTTACCAGTTGAATATATTACTTCTGGGACTGACTTTCATGACGTTCTCTTATACAAATGGGTTGAGAGGAATTCTCATTATCAATATCTTTCTGATTTTTATGATGCAAGAAGAAGGAATGATGAAACAATTATGAATTTCAATAGAATATTTGAAAATTTGTATCACGGTATGCCTGTGAAAATTCATCCTTTTGAAGTTGTTGCCAAGGTATACTATGCACTAACACATCATCCTGAGTTGGCCTTTTATCTCAGAGAAAGAAATTCTCCAACTCTGGAACAAATGTTTATTGATGTCGAAGAGATTGAAAACAATATATGGGCTTGTGAGAATATTCCATTGCAAAAAGGGAATGAAGACATGAATACAGAGGAGCAGAGACAAGAAGATAAACAAGACATATCAGATATGCATATTTTTATAATTCATGTTGCTGAAAAACAAGAAGAGCCTTCTATTCCAAATCAACAACATGTTAATGATTGGGAAGTTGATTTAAGAATCAATTTTTAAGTGATTTACATGACAAGGAAGAAGAATTTATTGATAATGAATTTAAAGAACATTATCAACAAAATATAATTTCCTCGTTTTCTCTTAATGAACAAAATCATAACTTTACTAAAAAAAATCATATTTTTTCTTTTAAAACTAATGAAGATATTCAAGCAACTGTAGAGGCTTTTAGAAATCAGCAGAAGAGTATATATATTCAAATAGATTTTGTTGCAACATTATTTTCTGAAAAAATTGTTGAAGAAGAAATACTTCAAAATTTAGTAAATATTTATATATCAAATTTAGAAGATTTATCTTTTCATTATTTTCCTCTTTATGGTGATAAGGAAATACATGAAAGGAGTGAGGAAAGTAATGCTTATAAAATAGATTTTGATGAGAAGACAACATAATTTAAAGGGTTGAGTTTTTCATTATCATTTTCTGAAATTTTTAATGAACACATATATGATAATTATGATCAACAAATTCTTTATGATTCTGAGTTTTATAAAAAAGAAGTTAACATATTGTCTTATGCCTCTTCTTTATTTGGTGTACACATTGAAAAATCTTACTTTATCAAGAAAAAAAATGTTATGTAGCAACAACTCAGTCCTTGGGAACAAAAAGAGGTAGTTCCTCATAGTTTTTAAGATCATGTTGCAGTCTATTTAGGATTTTTTATCAGTTCAAAACCTTCATCATTGTTTCAATGTGAGTATGGGGTTCAATTTTATCATGAATCACAAATAGATATACTCCTTCCTCATATTCGTAAGGACTTAAATCTTGATGATCTTAAACAAAAATCACTTGGAGATGCATCAATGGAACGACCTTATTTCATCAGCAAAACAAAGATATTGGAAAAAGACTGTAGCTTATTGAACCAGGATTATAGTCTTATGGATGATTAGGGGATCATTTTCTATGAGTTGGAAGATTCGGTTGCAATTTTCTTAGAATCATCAAGTGGAGTAAATTTGTCGATATTCGTACATTGTAAGTATGGATATAAATTACATGGTAAGTTTCCCATCACTTTTTTACTGCAATTATCATTCTTGTTTTTATTGAGCATTTGCAGAGAAAGAATTTATCATTTAATTAATGAAATGCTTTCCTGGTTACATTAGAAATATGATGTTACTTGATTAAGCATTTTAAAATGTTAGAGTAGAAAACACTATATATAAATAATTTCTCATCTGAGCTTTTATTTTTAGTTTGTAGAATATATTTGGTTTTAGTGTATAGAATAATTATTTGTCCAATTTGTACAAAGTCTGTGAGTGAGTATGTGTTTTAGTTTATTTTGATTTGAATAAATAAAAATGAATTTCCTATCTTATTTAATCATTCGGATATTTATAGAAATGATAAATCTAGTCAATGGAATAAAAAGTTAAACATCTTGTTTTTAACAAGACCAATGAAATTTTTTATTCATTTCCTTATTTAATAAAAAAAAAAGTATGTTTAGGGTAATCTTTTGAAAATTAAGCTTTGATATTAGATTATAGTTTATCAGTTTTCTCAAGGTTAAACCTTAAATCATAAAGAATTCAAACATATAAATTTTACCTATAGGAGAAGGTATAGTTAGATTTGAACGAAAATTAATTTCAGAGTATTCTCAAACATGTAGACAAATCTACTTTATTTTATATAAAAAACAGATAGCATCCCTTGTGTTATATAACACATTAATTGCTCCCACTTCAAAGCAATAGAGTAAAATTTAAAGACAGATGGTGAAAGGAAATTCAGAAATGCTTGCCCCCATCTTGTCCAAAAAGAGATGATGAAAGGAAATTCAGTAATGATTTTCCTCTCAAATAAATGAAATTATAAGAATGAAATGGTGAAAGGAAATTCAATTTGGGGTATGCAGATAACTTCACCGGGGCTATGGACGCCTATTGACAATGAAACAATATATGTGATGTCCGTAAAGGTTGTTTTTTCATATCTTTATTAGTATTATGTTATTAATTATTTTTTAGTGATTTATGTATCCTTATTTGATTAGGTTTATCTAAAATAAATTTAACTATAATTTTAAGCCTTGAGTAAAGACAAAATCAGTTAGAAATCTAGTATTTTAGCTAAATTTAGATTGATTACTTTAGACATCGCTTGAGTAAATTTTAATGAGAAAATTATTTATTAGCCTTTCTTGAAATATTTATTCAAGCATGTATCAATTTTAACTATTGATAGCTTTATTATTTCATATGTAAGATTTATCATAAAAGAAAGGATTTAGTTTTAAGTTTCTTTGAATAAATTTTTAGTTTTTGAGAATAGTGACTCCATTACCCAATAAAAGGAACTTGGTCTGCATGTTGTTGTGTGCCTCGTAGGGAGACACAATCCCCATATGGAGCCTAATGTTGTTATATAGATCAAAAAACATTAAACAAAATTTAGAAGTTTGCTAGAATAGTCATTTTGGATTATTTCTTTGTTTTTGTTTATATATTTGTTATTTCTTTGGTACTTAGTCATATTTATCAAATCTCATAGGTGTTTTATTTAATTTTATAAGTGATTAAAAATAATGTTGATCTACAAGTATATCTTAATGAATTTGAAGTGTTTATCAAACATCATTGAAATCAAATGGTTAGCACAACCACAAAATGAACAATCTTTAATGTGTGATCCTATCATCTTTGAACTCACAAAACAAATATTATAAACTAATCTCAAGTGGTGAATTGCTCCTTCATGTCCCACAGGGGATTCACTCAATGAAATTGTGACATAACACATTCTTTCATGGGATATTAAAGAATACCCCTAATTTCGCTAGATATTGGAAAAAAAAAAAAAAAACCTAAAATTTGTTTTTTGAACCCCCTCCCAATATATATATAGATATAGATATAGATATATGTAATTTTAAAAACCCCTATTTTTACCCAATATCCTAGGTATCCATTATTTTCATGGAATTTTTAATACCCCTTTTTATTTATACCCTTAGTATGGAAACATGACATAACTCTTATATGCTCACAAATCATAAAAGTAATCAAAGAATAAGCAAACAAGTGCACTAGCATCCCAACATATGGATATGCTACTACAATAACATAGCCTTGGGTTCAAGGGCTCAATGTTATAATAATTTCACCTCTCTTTAGTATAATACATGGTCATGCATTTTTTTAGGAAGGGGGTTTATTTAACTAAAAAATCTCTAAGTAGAGAACCACTGTACACAAACTTGTTTTCCATCTGTGTGTGAAAAAACACATGAAATCACACCAGAATGGTGGCTTTAACTTCTTGCAAAAGAACCTTATAGTTGAAGAGCCTAGTGGTTTCATTTTGAAAAATGCACGATGAACATGAAGTATTTCCTTATGATTATTTGTATTCAAAGTTTTTTTTACTAAGTACCCAAAGGAAAGACCATTGATTGTAGCACCAAAAATCATTTTGGGTTCATGGACAAAAGAATACAAGAAATGGGGAGTGGAGAAGATTCGTGTTTAGAACCTATATGATGTAACCAATAAGGCATAAACGTTAAGATACAACCAACTTCATACATTGAGAGAATGGAAATCAAATAAGAGTATTTTCCTTGTAAGTTATTCACGATTTTCAAGTACAGTTTGTGAAAAATATGAAAATCAAATTACAAAACATTGGCAACAAATTTTTCTTGAGGAATTGGGATTGTTGGTTTTAGGTGAAGGGTGTTTCCCCAAAAATAAGGACACCAACATACTCCTTTATCTTTCACAAATACATAGAAGGATATAGGTGTCATTGTGAGGAAACCTCTTTCAAAACAACTTTAAATTACATATTTTGATGCTAGTGAGGCCTAATGTTTATATTTGAACTCTTTTTAATGCTTCGTCAATTGGTTGACTAGTATTATTATTGCAAGTAAGAGGCGTCCAAAATTAATGTATTAGGGGCATGTTCAAGACACAATGGAGAGAATATTCTATGGAGTGTTGGGTTATGCACTATAGAGTAACACTGAAGGGAGTTAAAATATCCACTCTTCATGATCTCCAAGAACTAGCATCATTATTTGTTCATTACTATAAAGGAGATGTACTAAAAGATTTTCTTAGACTTGTCGATTGTTGGTTGTGGAGCCTGATTATCTTCCTGATTCAGAGGTCCTTGCTTTCAGCCGTGTTTATACCCCATGAAGTATTTACACCCCATAAGTATGTACACTCTTCCACGCGGGGGAGTGCAGAGGGGGGGTACCCCCTCTGCGGGGTCCGTGGGGGCTATCCCCCGGCTGGGGGGTCTGGGGGCAAGCGGGCCCCCAGCGGGGGTTCGGGGGTGAAGCCCCCCAAGCAAAAATTGCCTTGTAAAAGTATATTGTAATTTCATTGTAAATCTGGACCATTCATTATAAGGTCGCAGATCTAACAGTAGAGATTATGTTAGGGTTTTTTGCCCTAGAAGGCAACCCTCTTTTATGAGGGAAATGTATT
>ML786398.1:201388-276098 GCA_009831015.1 Picea engelmannii | reverse complement strand
GCATCCTCAGTGTCCGAAACCCTGCACACTCAACGAAACTGAGTCAGCGGCACCTGTCTATATCATAGTAGTGAAATCATCCTGTCATATAACCCAATGTATCCAAATGAAAGAAAAGTTTTATCATCATATAAATCCAGATCGCTTGCGAGCAAGTGTCCTCAAATAATAGTTTGGTAAGTGCGTCAGAGTGGGATGTTACAGGAGAGATCAAGGGACATTTCCATCTCAGAATTTCAAAACCTATGTCAAGCACATTCTAGCCTCCATAATATACATGCGATCGCATGAAGAATGGGTCCCTCGAATTTTTCTTAGCTAGAGAAGTGAAGTGGGGATATATTGCCTCTCTGTTTCCATCGGTGGCTAATATGAGCCAACAAAATATGCATTATTCCTAGTCTTTTAATTTTACCAATGCTGATAGCTTTGGGTTCTTGTTAATGTTGAGAACAACAACTATGCATTTAACAAAATATGCATTATTCCTAGTCTTTTAATTTTACCAATGCTGATAGCTTTTGGTTCTTGTTAATGTTGAGAACAACAACTATGCATTTAACAAAATATCCATTATTCCTAGTCTTTTAATTGTACCAATGCTCATAGACATAGATTTTGGTTCTTGTATCCATTATTCCTAGTCTTTTAATTGTACCAATGCTGATAGATTTTGGTTCTTGTTAATGTTGAGAACAACAACTATGCATTTACCAGTCCAACAATAAAAGAACACAACATCCTCTGGCTTCATTTATTTCATGGTAGCTCACTTTATGCCACAGTGGTTTCAACACAGAAATGACTGTTCCTTCCTATACATAACACTCGACCCTCTCTCCAATGGTGGATTGATTCTTAAAGGCAACTCGACCTCTCTTCTATGCACGGCAATGACTCCTCTTCCTCAACGGCTCCTTTACATGGATACGGTCTGCAACGTTCACTTGTGAAATGGTGATTCTCTCATAATCAGTGCATGGTTCTTCTGATAGCATGTGAGTCCTACTCGAACAATAGCTCGAATCCCTCTCACACAATCTTTTGTTGACTCTTCCATTATTGACGGATGCTCTATTGACGACAGATTCTGATCTAAACAATGGCCACTGTATATTCTGATCACAGAGGACAAATTCCTCACAACCTCTCAGGAATTTTGCCCTGTATATTCTTTACTGTGGCTACCAACGTTTTCGGTTAAATTTGTATATCGTCGTTCGTCACAATGGCCACCACCGCTAAAATAAAAAGGTAATTTTCTTTGTTTGTTTGGAGGAGGGTCTAGAAGGCAAGAAAATAAAATGCTACAGCTGGAAATGGGATGTATCTATCTCTCATTATTATTTATTACATCTAAAAACATATATCTATTGACAATGGGTCCAATTAATGATTTTTTAACCTTATTTAATCTTAAACCCTAATCTGATCTTAAACCCTAATCTGATGGCTGGCATATTCTTAATCGTCCTCTAAAATCAATGGATAAGATTTATTGTTCATAACTTTCTTGTATTTATCAAGACATCCGTTATATTCCCTGTGGTTTTCAGGTCTATCTTGAACAAGAAATCCCATATGGTAGCCGCCTTAGCGACTCCGTCCCACGGCAGAAAAAAGGCGGTCACGTACGGGGTTTTCCGCTTTTTCTCGAACAAAGAAAACCAAATGTTAGAGGCGACAACAAACTCGCTGGTGCCGACTCCGTCCCACGACAAAAAGAAAGGCGGTTATCTGTTGGATTTCTAACACAAATACGCTGTCAGATTTGAATGACAACTTGAATGTACAAGTTTAAATTCCCAAAGGAGTCCCTTAAAGCTCCTCTTCCGGAAGATGAGCCCCTTACTCTATGACACTACAATAGGTGATGCCACTTCCTCATCCTTCAAATAATCAAGGAAGAGAAAGGAAAATGGAATGGCCAAATCAGCGATCTAGGGAGCTACCTCTTTTCCTATGACCGTCTTGCGAAGGAGGAGCAAGAATCATTTATGTTGGAGTAATAATTGAGAATATCTTTACCTGTGATTATGTTTCTATTTAGGGCTTAGATCTTATTTTCTAGGAATTTTCCCTACTTAATGTATTTCTTTTCTTTATATTCGTGACTAATTAATATGAAGGATATGGCATTGCTTAGGCTGCCTCAGGCATGGCTGGATTCTCTTGTAGGAGGTGTTATTTTCATTTTCTAACATTTTCTACTCATTTTTCATTGGATGGCCATGGATCAAAGTTCATAATATTATTGGGGTGTCTATTTTAATTATGCTTGAAATGAGATCACTTGTCATCAAAGACACACAAATTATTACTAGGGTACACGATGTCATACTCACAATTAGTCGTGAAAAGAAGGGAAAGCCATTCAACTTCACACGTGCAAGTGAAATTGAAGAGTTTTTAGAGAAGCTACCAAATCTATTAACTTGGAATTCATATGTATGTTTTTCTTTGATACAAGGTCTATTTCGATTCTCATGACTTGTCAATTATATTTAATAATGGCTAGCACGACACTCAAGGGAGTGAAGGTCTTTGGTTCACGAAAAATATCGGTCGAGTGTCTATAACAAACAAAAATATAGATTCCATGTGTGTTGAGAATTCTTTCATTGGGAAGGTCGGTAAAAGTTCAAGGAGATTGTAAAACTAGATTTAAGGAATTGGTTTTTTTTGAATGAGAAGTTCTATATCTTCCATTCATTGTGTTACATTAAAAAAAAATTGAGATATTTGGAATGTCAATCTCGAAATTTGAATATTTTTACAAAGGTAGGTTTTCTTATGAAAAAATGTTGTGGTTATTCTTCATAAATACAATTACAATTTGTACTCTTCCACATTAATATAACATAATATTGGATGTATTTTTATCTCTATAATAACCTAGGGGATTCATGAGGCGAAACGAGGAACTTCCAATTCCTTCGACAAACACACAATTGTGACAATTTGGTTCAACATTCAAGAGATCAATGTCACAAATGATAATTTCAATGATGTCATGGGCTTGGAAGAAAAAACAGAGGGTTGCATCAATTTGGTGGTTTAGTTCACATTTACATGAACTTTATGGAAATCACATGGGGGCTCTCAGGTTAAAGATATCTGGGTGAAAGGGGTGCTTATGGTTTAGGGAATTCTAGGTTCACATGGGAGCTTAGGGTTCCCCCATTGCGGTCTAATTGGAAGAATTTTCTACAGGGGGATAGTCATCATATCGTGGAAAGAAACACTCAAGAAGGAATAACCCTCTTTGATCTTTAGCGTTTTTTAGTGTTTGAATGGATCCCCTACAAACATTCTTTCATGCCCAGTTGTCTAGAATGATCACACATATGTTGATGCCCATGATTAGCAGTTCGTTGGAATATGCATCACTTGGAGTTGAAATTATTTTGCAAGGGGCTTTTACTATTATGCACATCAATTTTGTGGCACACATCAGTTTTCCATTTTCTTTTAAATGGAAATCAAGTTGGAATGATTGAATCGTGGTTTTGATTTCTAGGGGATTGAACTAATGACGTTTGTGTACCTTCTCTCTCCATTTTATTGGGATTCCTAACTCCAATAGCCTCTTCCATAATTTTTAACCTTGGAACTCTGTTGATTGTTTTCTTGAAGTCTACAAAGAACCAAAATTATGTCCTTCTTGTTCCACATTTTCTTTACCATGCCCCTTAAGGTGAAGTCATGGGCAATTGTGGAGTGCTTTGGTCTAAATGTTGTATGGTTTTTGGCCAACGATTTGTTTTGTGAGAGAGATTCACAAGAGATTCAATTATGTTTTTATAATCCTTTTGACATGGTATCGAATAATTCTTATGTTCTTTGTTGTGTATTGTTTATGTGAAGCTAGAGAGACATATAATCATTTTTAAGAGCCTTTTGGCATGGTATCAAGTTATAATTATGTATTTTTTGTTTGTGTTTTCTAGGTAAAGCCATATTGTGTTGATGAGTTGTTAGGGAGTAACATTAGTGAATCTAAGTTGGTAAAAATTAAGGTAATCTCCATAATGTAATTTTGTGATGTGTTTAGTTTTCAACCCTAGTCTATCTTAGTCTATCTTGCTCTTTAATATTTTAAGTAGTTTATATCTATTAATGACATTATTTAATTGGTATTTGTTTCTTCCCTTTCCATGTTATATCTAGAACGAGTAAGAAATTAACTATACTATTATCATATGGATCAAGTAGATGCTTTGTTTGCTTTCTTTGAAGAGTTGAGACTCAAGACAATTAACCTGTAACAAAAACTGTCTATAGTCTAATAGATAATTTGGTTGTGTAGAAGCTTTTGGTGTAGTTGTAATTGTATTTTGCCAATATAATCACTTAGAAAGAAAGCATTTCTTGTAGGAGTTGTCAACTCATTAAAGTAATTTGCAGGAATAAACACTCTTATTGATTTTGATAGGTGTGATAGAAATTCGATTGTCCAATATTTTTAAGTGGTCCAAAGTGAAAAAAAAGTAGAATAGTATTGGTGATAATGATCAGGATTTAGGAAAAGAACAAACTGATTAAAAAAATGAATACAATAAGCACAGAGATATCAAGAATAACACATATATCGAGTGAACAATATCTTCTATTCAATAAATGAAATAGGTTGAAACTGTAAAACTACAGAACTGAAATACTTGCTCGAATGGTGGTAGTTATCTTTGAAAAGAGAAGTGGCTGCTATGCGCATCTGTCTAACAATATTGATTAAAATGAGCCTCCAAAGGCCTTTTTGATATTACTCATGAATGCCAAAACAAAGACATCAAAAAACATGACCCTAGGAGGCAAAACACCAAAAGTCATGTGGGCCCCTATGGGTAAGTTGGTACCTCAACTTCCGGTGGTCGCAACTTTTTCATATGAGCTCCATTTTAGGCACGTGATAGCCTATTGGAAAGGTATTTCGGAGAAATACACATTACGTTGTCAAACTCTAACTTCATCTACAGTTTGACTGTAGCGAACCAAAAAAACATTGTTTAGGCCTTCGAAACAACCTTGGAAGTACAACAAGATGTGGTAACATTAACACATGCAAAATAATCTAGTTGAATTAGGTGAGAGGCCACCAGTCCACCTGGAAGATCTATAGGGATTCAGATAGCCCTAAAAGTGTAGAACCCACAATTACAAATATGTACAAAAGAACGTGTTGAACTAAAAACAAACAAGAGGAGTTTGTTGGAATAGGTGGGTGGCCACCAATATCCACCTGTATCAATCCTCCCCCTTTAGGAAGCAATGGTATCCATTGTGTTGAGTTCACCCATCATGTGAGGAAACTTTTATTGGATTTGGCCCCAGGTGAGCCACTTGACTTGGTGTAGGAGCTTCCTTGCCTTCAAAACTCGATAAAGTTAGATCCTTTGTTGGCGAGTGCCCTTGACCTGTGTGTCCACTATATGATGAGTGGATTCTTGTTCCATGTTATCCAGGTTGATCTATGTTGGTGTCAACTCTTTTACGATCTCTGAGGTGTCCAATAATGGTGGAAAATATGGCCGCAGGAGGTCCACATTGAACATTGGGTGTAGGCCAAGGAAGGTTGGAGTGTTGAGCTCAAAATCATTGCTACCCACAACCTTGGTGATAGTGTAAGGCCCATAGCGAAGTGGGTCGAGCTTTCAATAGGGACCTGCGAGACGCTCCTTCTGCAAATGTAACAAAAAAATTTTGGCAACCTGAAACTGGTGTGATACCCTGTGTTGATCATGGCATTGCTTGTACTTAGAATTGGATTTCTGCAAAATCTCCTGGACCTATTGGAGGATGTGTTGAATCCGCTCAATGAATTTGGTGGCATTGTCGGTCATAGACTTAACATGGGAAGAGTATTTTTGTGTGGTGGAAAGAGGTAGTGAAACGTCAACGAGACCCAAGGGTTGGAATCCTAGCCCCACCTGAAATGGGCTATCGTCGGTGGAGCTATGGAGAGCCATGTTCTAATTATGTTGAACATAGGGGAGACTCTCATCCCATGTACGTGGATGCTTATATTTGTACATGTGGAAGATGTGCACAATCATCTAATTGATGAACTTTGTTTGGTTTTCTGTTTGGGGTGGAAAGCAGTGGATTTAGTGAGCTTGGTGTCCAACACTGACCAGAGACTCGACCAAAATGTGTTGAGGAACCGACTATTTTGGTCGAAGATGATGGTATGTGCTATCCCAAAATGGACCCACACTCATTCGAAGAAGATATTTGAAGTATCTATCATTGTGATATTCTTCTTGCAGACCATGAGGATGGCCATGTTTGAAAACCGATCACCGACTACAAATACACAGTCATTTCCTTTCTTGGTGAACGAAAGGACAGACATGTAATCCATTGAGATCGATTCCCAAGGCTTCTCAGGAGTAGGAAGAGGGGTTTATAAGCCTTGCTTCTTGATGGTTGGCTTGGAAATGGTATAGGCAGTGCAAGATATGATATACTTGTTGACGTCCTATCGAAGTTTTGGCCAATATGTTTTTTTTTTAAGAATGACCATAGTTTCCTCCACGTCAAAATGTCATGCCATTCGACTCTAGTGGGCTTCCCAAATCATCTTTTCATGCTCACTTTTAGAAACATAGAGGTGGCCCAGATGTAATAATAATATGTCCTGAATGTGAAAATCGGTGACAGTCCTTCCTGTACCCAAGAGTTGATAGGTGGTGGTGAAGTCTTGATCTTGCTGATAAAGTTGGGGCCACTCAAATGCCTCATGTCCAAAGGAATGGAGCACAGTGGTGAGTTCATCCACAAGAGGTTGACCGAGGAAGTCAACGATACGATTTGAGATCCCTGTCTTATAATTGATGTTGAGATTCAAGAACTGTTGCAATAGGTGGACCACTTCTGATGGCAGTCATTCTACAATTTCCCCTATGTCTGTATGAGCTATAGAGGCTTGTGATCAGTGTGGATGGTTGTCTCCTTTCCTAGAATGTAATGTTTTCATTAACCATAGGCTTGTATAGTGGAATACATTTCCTTATCATAGGTGGGGTATTTTCGGATAGTATCTTAGATGTTCTCACTATGGTATGCTATCGGATGACCATGTTGAGTGATAGTTTCACCTATGGCATAGTCAGATGCACCAGTCTCAATCTCGAATGGTTGTTTCATATCAGGAAAGGAGAGTACTAGAGCTGAGAACAAGTGATGCTTCAGATTATCGAATGTTCATTTTTTTTCCTTCCCCCACATGAATTTTTCCCTGCCACCACCCTTGGTCACCTAGCTGAGGGCCCAGGTGTAGTGTACCCTTTTCACTACCGAGGTTTTCAAACCTCTCAGTTACCATTCTATACATGGATTTTTACATAATTTGTATAGACATTATAAGCACATGCATTTAAACAATTAAACACACTTAAATCTCAGAGTAAAATATATAAGTTACTGCTACAATTAAACAAGCCATAGCATTCAACAGTAATTCATTTACACAACGGAAAACGCGATAACGTATCCAGAAGAGTCATGCAAATGTGATAAAACATAATTCAGATACTTATCCTTATCAATGGTGGAATCCACCAACCAAATGCAGGCCTTCCACAAACCTCCCAGCCATAGACCGCACTGCTCCTCAACTCAACAGTGGGTCACCCCCGAGCTGGGACTGAGCTCCACCCCAGGGCAAGGAATCCAAACTCAGGTTGAGGTTACAGGGAATTCAGTCACACACAACCACCAGGAAGAACGCTTTCCAGGAATCTCCCACGCTCACTGCCCACAGACCCTCATTCCCCACATGCCTATTCCACCCTAGGAGAGTGAACCTTCTCTGTCACCTGGACAGTCCTTAGGCTACCAGTCTCCCTTACCTTGGGTTACAGGAACAGACTGGACCAGAATTCTCTGGGTTCTGTGGTAGCTACAGGGTTCCTTCCAAGAGCTCTCTCCTTCCTCTGCGCACTCTCTCACCTGGAGGGAGTCGCTCACAGGCCAACAAGCCTCACGCAGTCCAGAACTGTGCACCACAACAAACATAGGGAAAATGGACACAGGCTTCCCAAGAACCAGTTTAGCAGTCACAGGATGTTCTCTCGGTCAAGATTTCAGAATAGGGCTTCATGCACAAGCTCGCTCAGCTTTTCCTGGGAAAACAAAGACTCTTCCCCAAAATTGACATGGACATTTAGTTCAGGGAATGCATACACTGGTTTTCTCTCATAGACAGACTTCACGGCTCTGAACAAGGGTAAACACACATTCTTCAGCACCCAACCCAGGTTTCCTCTCTGTAACAGACATATTCGAGATCTCTTGCAGACTGGCTTGTACGACTCCTGCTCAGGGCAGTCGGGTCGAATGGAATGTGAGAGATCCCCCCTCACCGCTGTTCCTTTCTCGTTTTATTTGCATGCGTCAGGGTGGACATTTGTCACCCTGGGAACTGCATGAGTTCCACGAGCACACGTTCCTCCCACCACTTGGGAAATCATGTGTCCTTCCAAAAGGACTTAGGATAAAAACATATGATGCACATATCTTTTGAAATAATATTAAAATATTATTTCCAGGTTTAAGCCCCCCTAGGCTTAGCCCCTAGGCTCAACACTTAGCCCCTTTCCCACCTTCCAGCCCCTACTTCCTTGCCCACTCTATGGACGCTCAGTACCCTTCACTCATTCATCGTGGTCAGTCTGCACCTGGCGGTGTTTATATTTTATTAAATATTCTGCATACATACAAGTACAACAACAGGCTCCTGGCCTTCAAACACATAGGCTTTTTGGCCTAACAACCACATAAGCCTTCCAGCTTATACAAAACTTGGCTCACCAGCCTATAGAACACATTTACAATTCATTGCATATATCATGATCTGTAACGGGGCTCGGCCTTGGGGACACTACACCAGGCAATATGGGAGAATCCCAACATGAACCGTCAGCAAAAGTTGGCCAGTTCCAAGAAGCTCTGAAGCTCGGTTAGTGTGGTCGAGGTTGGCTAGCCACAGATGAATTGGATCTTAGTTGGATCAACATGTACCCCATTTTCATCAATAATGTAGCCAAAGTATTGGACCCTGTTCATGCCAAAAGAGCATTTTTCCAAGTTGACATATAGCTTGTGCTACCGCAGAGTGATCAAAACCTCCTGAATATGTCGCATGTTGTCCTCCCAAGTTATATTGAATATGAGGATGTCATCCACATATTCCACCATAAAATATTTGGTGAAGGGTCTCAATACATCATACATCAACCTCATGAAAGTGCCTGGTGCATCTATTAAGACAAAGGGCATGACCATCCATTCAAAGAGACCTTATTTAAATTTTAAGGTTGTCTTCCATACATTAGCTGGTTCGATGGGAACCTGGTGGTAGCCATACTTTAGGTCAATATTGCTGAAGAAATTCCCCCCCTTGAGTTAGTCAAGAAGGTCATCATTCCTAGGAATTGGGTATTAGTTTTTGAATTTGATTTTTTTTAAGGCTCTATTATCAATGTAGAGTTTCCAAGTCCCATCCTTCTTCTGCACTAGTACAATCAGGCTATTGCAAGGGGAGGATTTGGGTCTAATGTGACCCTTTTGAAGAATCTCTTGGATCTGATGCCTGATTTCATCATTTTCCATCAGTGAATGATGATAAATTGGTCCATTAGGTATAGGTTCATCGAGGTTCAAATCAATTGGATGCTTGAATTGGCAATGTGTCGATACCCTGCTGGCTGAGGAGAATATGTCTATGTATTCTTCCACAATATTTTCCACTTGATTCTATTGCAAAAAGAGGCTTTGTGTAGAGGCCACAGATGTGGAAGAGACCTTCTTACTGTGAGCATGGATCACAAAGAAGATGAACTTTTTGGTCCGTGAAATCACCTTATGGCATTTCTTAGAAGAGATTAAATAAATAGCGGTAGGTGGTGCTACCTTGGGTAGGATGTACAATTTTCTACCCAAATTAATAACAACACTATGGGGTCTAGACTCATACACAACATGACACTTCGACACATATGGTTGTCCTAAAATAACATCACAAAATTCAAGGGGATAAATATCACACAATACCTCATCTTTGAAAGGCTTGATGTCGTAGGGAATACAACATTGTTGTCTTATCTCTTCCTTGGCGAAGCCAGCCGATGGTGTAGGATTCCGAGTGTGGTGTCAATGGTAGGTCCAGCTGCTTTATGACCTCTACTGAAATAATGTTCTTATGACTTCCACTATCAACAATGAAATGAAGTTGAGCCCCATTTACCCACATATTTGAGTGAAATAGGCGTTCCCCTTCCTTTGGTTCTTCTGGTTCGCTTGGTCGGAATTTGGTGGTAGTGATAGTGGCACTGGGTTCAACATCGAAAATTCACTTCCTTCCTTCGGTATTTGATTCAGAATCAAAATTAGCCTCTAACTCGGAAAGCTTCATCTTGGCCACGAGTGACTGCTTGGAGCGACATTCTTCAGTGCTGTGCCAAGGGATTTTATGGTACTCACACCATTTTCCCTTGTCCTTCTTTGTCTTCTCATTTCCCATCTTGTATTCCATCTTGGACTGGTTGTCTTGAGAGTGGCCATATTGAATTGATCCCTTTCTATCTGGGTTGGAGCCACCTTTTCCCTGCTTTGGCTGTGAGTATTTTGCAGACCTAAACTTTCACCTCTTCTACTTAAATTTATGCTCAATAATGACAATGCATCTATAAGTCATGCCCAATGAGGTGATGTCCAGAAACTCCATTTTTGTTTGAATAAATATATGCAAACAGTCACGATATTTTATCACCAGATCTCACTCAGAGTCTTTGATACTGAATTTGGTATGCAGGGTATGGAAAATATTGGTTAAATCTGGTATTTTCTAGCCCCTTTCTTGACGTAGGGTGGTCCATCTAGTGCACTAGTCCTCGTAGCTTCCAACATGGAAACATTTTTCTTTAATAGCACCTTGGAAGGAATCCCATGTAGGGGCCACAACAAATATTGAAGATTCCTCTATGAACCTTTTCTCATAGTAAGTATCCCACTAATCCTTAACATGGGAAATGACCTTGAGTGAAAAAGTAATATTTTCCCTATCGGAAAAGTTGTGTACAGAAAAATACGCTTCGAGCATATTCAACCATTTATTTACAACATTTGTATCTATCAGTCCTCCAAATAATGGAATATAAAAAATTACCTTTACCTTGAAAGGGGTTGCATGGCCACTTGATGTAGATGCTTCTCATGTGGGAATTCGTCGAAGGATTTGTGCAAAGTTGTCCATCATTTCGTTCATTTTTCATGAGAAGGATTCTTCGACCAACATTTTAACAGGATCTTCTGCTCCATCATATTTCTTTTCATCCCCCATGGGTTGTTGTCGGGCTCGACGTGACCAATATTGCAATGACTCGATAGGTTCGAGTCACAACTTCTTGTACCCATATCTTGTCGAGGACATGCATGAAGAAAAATAAATGAAGAGAAGATCACTCTGATACCACTGATCTGGATTTAGGAGTGGAACAAAGTGATTAATAGACTAAATATAATAAACACAAAGATATGAAGAATAAAACATATATACAGTGAACAATTTCTTCTATTGAATAAATGAAACAGACTGAAACTGTAAAACTGCATAAATGAAACACTTGCTCGAATGGTGGTAGCTATCTCTAAGAAGAGATGTGGCTTCTATGTGCATTCATCTGAGCATAATGATTACAATGAGGCTCGCAAGGAATTTTAGATATTACTCATGAATTCCAAAACCCTATACATACAAAAACCTAACCCTAGGAGGTGAAATGCCAAAATTCATGTGGGCCCCTATGGCTAAGTTGACACCTCAACTTCCCGTGGTTGTAATTTTTTCATACGAGCTCTGTTTTAGGTGTGTGATAGCCCATTGGAAAAGTATTTCAGAGAGATATACATTACCCAATCAAAATTTGACTTTGAAATGGCCCTGGAAGTACAAAAATATGTGCTTACATGAAAATGTTGATAATTTGGGTTGGTTGTCATTGATGTCAAGCCTTGAAGAAAGTATTGTAGTGAATTCTAGTAGCACAAAGGTTTGGGTAATGGAACCAAGTTTGTTTGATGTATAATGGTATTCTTTTTAATATATTTTAAGGTAATACTATTCTATATGGATATTACATGTCATTCCATTTATGTTTGTATGTGGAACGTCACATAACTCTTCACAGTTAGAGAGTTATGGCCATGTGAAGTTGAAGAACCCTCATGAGTCATCTAGAAGCCCCAAAAGGTCAAAGTAGTCAAAGTGGTTGCAAAGAAGAAATTATTTTAATAATACTATTCTATATGGATATTACATTTCATGCCATTTGCGGTGGTATGTGGAATGTCACATAAATCCTTACGGTTAGATATTTATCACCATGTGAAGTTGGAGAACTTTCATGAGTCATCTAGAAGCCCCAAAAGGCCAAAGTAGTCAAAGTGGTTGCAAAGAAGAAATTATTTAAATAATAAATTGAAGTGATGAGTGTACTAGAAGTCAAAGTGGATACAAAAGAAATGATTTAAATAAAAATTTAATGGATAAATTACTAAGTGGACAAGTGGTTAGAAGTGGGTTAGCCCTAAAATAAGGAAAGTGGTTTAAGATGGTTAGAAGGTAACCCCTTGAGGAAGCTACATAAAAGTATAAATAAGAGGCAAGGGTCTCTCATTTTAATTACACTTGAGCATATTGAATATTTATAAGTGAGTGAGGTAACCAAAGGATATCTATGGATAATTTAATAGGGAAGGTGAAGTAAAGAAGGATGAAATTCAAGGGACAATAAATTCTTTTGATGAAGCTTTCTAAGGTATGTTATTTACAGTTCATCTCACCATTTTCGCAATAAATTTTTTTCTAGAATGAATCGGACTGTGAAATCTAGAGGTCGTTGAGGAAACATATCCAAGTAGTTTTGATAAACATTTCAACTTGTGGGTCGTTGTATTTTTGGAGTTACACTCCGTGGAAAATAAGGTTTGTGGCTAGTCCTGAAACTACTCTAAAACATGTGTTTCAGGTAAAAACATCATAACTTCTTCATAACAGATCTAAATTCAGTAAGAGAAAATGTATTGGTTAGAGTACAGTTTATATTATTTGTTTTACCATTTCCAAATCCATAAAACAAACATTCTATGTGGGGCACGCTCTACAAGATATCTCTCTATAATAAGCCAGAATTCAACAATGTATGCCATTTTTGTTATAACACATTTTCTGAGAGGTTCCAAGTAGTGAAATCTGAAGGAATTCCATAAAAGACACTAAAGAACATTGTGTACTATTTTCAGATATTTATTCATTATAGGTACATAGTTATGATTATTTCAAGTTAGGGTTGTTGACTAATCCAAAATTTGTCATTTGAGACTAAAGTAAAGTTTGATGAAAATGATAGTCTCTTGTTGTTAAAGTTAAGGAAGGTTTGTAGGTATGCGATCATATACACTAGCTCTATTACAAAGTTAAAAATCAGATTTGGATGATGAAATTGATGAAGGTTTTTGGTTGAGGTACATGTTGGGTACATGGTTGAGACAAATAGTTGATGAGTTGGCACATACATGAGGTGTACAGTTGATGATGTTGGTACATATTGATGATTCATAGTTTATGTGTATTTGATGCATTATTGGTACATATTTGGTGCATGGTTGATGCACTCATTGATGGTACAGGTTGAGGTACAATTTGGTGCATGGTTGATAAACTTGTTTATGGTACAAGTTGATTACAGGTTGTTTATGGTACATGTTGATTACAAGTTGTTTGGTGCAGGCTGATCAGTACATGTTTACAAAAATATATCTCACAGTGATAGTGCGACAGTGGTTCCATCATTCTACTTATATTTTAGGGTCGTTGGACGGGGAAATGATAGGTGGTTTTAGCCACCTTCTGATTGTAGCCAAAGAACATAGGGGGTTGTAGCCTACTTCTAGCTGTAGCCAGAGAATTGGGGAGTTAGATATTCCCTCAAGTTGTAGCTTGAGAAACTACGGAGCTGGAGCCTCGTTCCAGTTGTAGCTATAAAACAAAGGAAGTTGGTGCTTCCAATGAACGTAATTCTTAAAGACATATAAGAAAAAACATTTTGTGGTTTTATCCCGCTTTAGGTTTCCATGTAAAAACATTGGTGTACTGTGTATGTGTATGATTTCTCATTTGTTCATTGATTATTTACTATGTAACTATTATATGATAATTCTCAATTGATATAACATTTTCATTTTATGGTTAAAAATGATTATATTTCTCTATTATTGATTCACCCCCCTCTCAGTAGTCCATCAATTGGTATCAGATTAGGTTCCTTAAGGAAAGAGTTTAACCACTGAAAGGATATCATGGATTATTCATAGGATGAAAATAAGAAATCTAGGGTGTTAGAAAGGAAGAATGAAGAAAATAGAAAGAGTTATGTAGAAGTACTCAAAGGAAAGAATCATGGTCAACCAGAATCTAAGAAAACTGGGTTAGGGTTTTGAATGTTGTTGGGTCTTATATGTATATTGTATTTTAAACAATGTGACACTATGAATGAATATAGAATATGCTATTTTTCCCCATTTGGGTTTCCCGGGGAAAAATATCTGTGTAATGTTTGTATTTTCCATTGTATCTTTTATGTTCTTTTACTAAAAATATGTTTGCAGTAAATATTATACAAGGTTAAAATCTACATAAACCACAAAGAAGACCATTCACTCCTAGGTATGCAAATTTCCTTCATGGTAATTTTTTTTATTGTACTAATTTTGGACATAAGGTTGCAGATTGTAGGGATTATAAAAATGTTCAAGAAAGAAATGCCTATGTGGCCCCACGTAACATTGAATGTTACGAATGTCATAACCATGGAAGCATATATAGTGATTGTATACATATATGAAAGAGAACACTTATATTAGATATAAGAAAGTATGTATAAGAAAACACGAAGAACAGGTGAACAAAGACTAGGTCCCAGAGATTGCAAGATTGGCAATAAAACGAGATGAAGAAAATTCTACAGATAAAAAGAAAGATGTCAGACACATAAATGTTTGGAAACTAACTAAAAGAAAATAAGGAATAGGTTCAAGAGATTGTACTTTCAGTCATTGTAGTAAAAGATGAATGCACAAACGAAAAGAAATAAGTCAGAGCTCAGAGAGATGATGAATCTACCAATGAAAATGATTATGAATACACATCAAAGAAAGAATTGTTATGAGCCATCTGACTTAAAGACTCTCGGGTAACATGAATATTAGATAGGGGGATTCTATGCAATAGTTGTGACAGACCTAAGAACCATCCTTCAAGCATCTTGCATATTTTGAGTAGACAGATCCAGAGAAGTCAGTTAGCAGAAGTGCAGTTTGATAGTTGTAGTAGTGAAGACTTCATGATAGTATAGTAATAAATGGGTTAGCATTATGGACAATTGTACAGTAGAGTATTGGATAGTATGGACAGAGATGGATTTGTAAGAACACTTAGAAGGTTTGGACAAATATATGATAGTGGACGAGATCATGGATTCAGAGAGTGGTTCAGAGAGTAGTTCAGAGACAAAGTAACGTTATGGATGTTAATTACATAGGAAATGGCTTGAACAATGCTAATGTATTCCAAATTGATAGATATGTTTTGGACAAATGCAGTGCATACAATAGTTCACATTCAAAACAAAGTAATTCTTAGCAACAACAATGAAAAAACTCCCTACGAGCTATGGAAAGGAAGACCAAGAAATGTAAAGCACTTCAAAATATTTGAAAGAAAATGCTACATCAAAAGAGAATATCGCGGAATGGAAAAGTTTGACTCTCGTGTGGACAAAGGAGTACCTGTTGGTTATTCAAGTAAAAATAAAGCATACAAGTGTTACAATCTGAGATTGAACAAAGTTGTGGAAAGCATAAATGTAACAATTGATTAAAGAGGTGGATAAGAATCAAAGGAAGAAGAAAATGAATTAGTGGAACAACTTTACAAAGAAAAATCAAAAGATGAAGAAGAAGAAGAAGAAGAAGAAGATGACGAATATTAGATAGAATTAGAAGAGCAAGTTCATCAAGTTCATCTAAAGACACCTAGCAAAAGAATACAAAAGAATCATCCTTCAGATCATATTATCGGAAACAAGGATGCAGGAGTTGAGACTAGAAGAATAATCCATTCACCAGAACAAATGCACCTATCACTCTTATCTACGATTGAACCAAATAGTTTTGAAGAGGCCAGCAAGCATGAATTCTAGAATAAGGCCATGGATGAAGAATTGGATCAAATAGAGAATAATCACACTTGGGAATTGGTTCCAAGACCAAAGAATAATAATGTGATTGACACAAAGTGGGGTTTCATAAATAAATTGAATGAATATGGACATGTTACAAGGAACAAATATAGATTGGTATGTAAAGGATATGCACAGGTTGAAGGAATCGACTTTGAAGAGACATTTTCGCTAGTTGTCAGAATGGAAGCAATCTGATTGCTTTTATATTATGCATGCTCCAAGAATATTAAAGTGTATTAGATGGATGTGAAATCATCTTTTCTAAATGGGGATCTTGAATAATAAGTCTACATCGAACAACCATAAGGATTTTAGTTGTTAGAGAACACATATTACGTGTGCAAATTAAAGAAGGCATTGTATGGTCTAAAACAGGCTCCTAGAGCATGGTACTCTAGACTGGATAAATATCTATAGAAAACAAGGTTCAGAAAGGGAAGTGCAGGCAAAAATATCTACATCAAGGTAACTCAAGATAGTATTTTATTAATTGAATTTTATGTTGATGATATTATTTTTGGCTGAGCTTGTTTTTCTTACGGATAAGATGACAATTTCCTAGAATAGGATAAAATGATTCATATATGAGATTTGAAGGTTTGTGTACTTTGCTCATGAATTACTGTCACAACACCTTGGTGTGCAAATGATTAGCCTTGACTTAGTTATGTGGTAGCGTCCTTTTGGTACGTCATTCGGGAAAGTACCTGGACCAGTGATGTTAGGTGATCTGACCAACCGCCATTCTCCCTGCGAGATATCGACATAATGTTTTGAACCATGTGGCATCGAGGCCATAGGAAAATTGGTTTTGGGCAGTCCACCGTCTCCCCCGATGCGTGTGTAAGAGAGCCACACATTCCATGTCGAAACCAGAGCAGTTTGCCTCGGTCTTCCTTTGCGATGTTAAGTTTTATGATATTTTTTTGTTCGATGTAGGCTTCGACCGTAGATCTGAGATTCTTCAAGATCGACAGCCCACCGAGCTACTCCCTTCCCACTTCCGCTACATTCATTCATACTCTATAGAATATAGCCAAGCGCCCTTAATTATCACACCTCTATTGTGGTATAGTGTCTCGCTAAACTTCAAAAGTTTTTAGATACTGATAAAAAATGTTAGGGTGATAACACCTTCCAAGCCTTGAAATAAGTTATGTGCACTACTCCTTTCCTAGAACTACCTAAATTTACCAATACTTTTGTTCTGGATTGTGATGAATCGGGGAGAGGAATATTGGCAGTACTCATGTGTTGGCCCTTGACCAAGTTTTGAGAATCCTTGGTCATGTTTGACCAACTTTTGGGACTTTGACACGCTGTTGAAGGTAGAGGACAAGTTGAAGCGGATATCGCAGGATCTCAGACCCTTTTTAGGGATTTTTTGGGCTTTGGGATTATGTAACATGTATGCAAATGTCGACCCATGGGTGTACCCATGGTTAGGACTGATTTTGTAATGAATAAATAGATTCCTAGGTGATGTAAGAAGGGGACATCTATGTGATGCTAGGTGCTAAGTGCAAGTGGTAATTGTAATTTCTTTGTGCATACTATGTAACACTTGCAAAGATAAGTGAAAGTGATCGTAAGAGACTGTGGAAGGCTTTGTTTTGTAACTCAGGGAAGGAGGATCTAGCGAAGTGCATAGATCTCCTGTACACTGCAGAGTAAGATCTCAAGGATCTGTGCATGTAGAAGATTGACAAAAGACAATAAAGAGAGGAAAAATTGGTGGACGTAGCCCTAGGGAGGGGGTGAACCACGTATATCCTGTGTTGTGGTTTCTTTGTACATTTTGGGTGTTCTCTTGTTTATGTGATTAAATGCTTAGTGTGTTGATGTATGTTAGATGAATTTGATATGATATCTTAGTGTTGAATAATGTAAATGATTTCTAGATCTGACCTAGGTTGATGTGCTTAGTGCTTGATTATATTGGATCTGTGTGAATATTGCATCATTTTGTTATTAGGGTTTATCTGCGCTACAAGATAAAGGCAAATATTGATGAAATGTAAGTGCTAAGTGATATGTTAAAGTGTTACAATCACATATTTGTTTCCTAGCTAAGGTTGTAGACATCAGATTCCTGCAGCCACCCCTGCCTCTACCTTGGGTGAGACATCATCTGCTTCACAGGTGTTGTCGAAAGGGCCAGTAGTTAGGGTTTTTTTGGTGCGTTGTTGTAGCATTGAACCCTGGGTTTTCCCCTGTGCCAACAAATGGTTTTGTTGTCAGGATTGGAATTGTGATTGTTGAGAACTTAAGAAAATAAAAAGCTCAGTGCATAGATCTGTTTCCCTAGTGCATAGTATTCTACTTGAACTGCGAAGCTTTGTGCTAAGAATAAGAGTTAGATCTGAAGAAAAGAGGTAAGACCTGAAAGCTTTGTGCACTGATGAAGGTAAGAACAATGAAATTTTTTTATTGAAAAAGTAGGATAAGTGGAAATTTTTGTTTCAAAAGTATGGATCTAGGTATGTTCGATAAATTTTGTCCTAGCTTGAAAATTAGGTCACAACTAGATGAAATAAGGTTAGATATGAGTAGATATGACAAAAATAGTGAAAGATATGTTATTTATATGCATAGAAAGAATGTTTGGACTAACAAATGGATGTAGGATCCTAGAAAGAATTTTTTGTAGGTTAGTTACTATCCTAGTGCGCGGTACAGGGAAGGTTGGGGATCCTTTCAAATAAAAATAACACTAACCCTTTGTTACAGTTGCAGAAGACCTGGACATATTGCTAAGGAATTCCCTAGTAGAAGACCTAATTCTCTTTGTTGTAAAGATATGGATCATGAAGTTTTAGATTTCCCTAGAATGATTGCTAAGGTTGATAGAATGCATATGAGACAAGAAAACCACGAGGAAGGTTATGAGACTGAGACCATGGAAGAACCCCAGAAAGAATCAGAGAATGTATTACTACAAATGAAAGAAACCCTAAATGATCACAAAAATATAAACTTATCAGAGATCTTCAAAGGAAAATAATGCATAGAAGCAATAATAGGAGAATTTGACATTGACTTTGTTATGGATGAAGAAACACAGGTGAAAATCATGTCATAAATAACTTGGGAAACTTTAGGAAATCCTGCTATGATTCCTTCATTGGGAGGAATAGGATTATTTAGAGGAAAGTTGATAACCCTATGTGGAAGATTCACCCAGATATCTATGAGTGCTCATGGAACTTCAACAAAGGAATATTTTGAGATTGTTAAATTTATTGAGAATAACGCCCCATTTGCTATATTACTAGGAAAACCTTAGATTGAAAAGGATCAGACCAGAAGAAAAGAAGAGGAAGTATTAGAGAAGAAGAAGAAAGAATTAAAAGATTTCATGACTAGGAGGATAGCACACTTGATTGAAGAACATGATAACAAATCAAAGCTACTTAGAACCATAAACATGGATGTCAAAGTTAAAAGAACACAAGAAGACTCACAGAAGACTGAACTACCTACCCCAGAGAGAAGATGTATTACCCTCCAACCCTCTAAAATAATATCAACATGATGAAGTTACTATGCCAAAAGGGGATAAGAGTCAGAATGGAAAGAGGAATAACGAGATGAATATCATGAGGAAGAAGGTTAGAAAACTCGGTAAGAAGAGAGAAAAGATAGAAAAGTTACAGAAGATCCTAGAGGGGTCTTCGCAGAGGGAAGGTTTGCAAGACTGGAACTTCATCGAGATATCAAAACAATGCATTGCTCAAAAATAGGTCCACGCCATTCAAAGAAAATTCATGGAAGTGAATAAGAGGTTCCAACCAATACAGGATGAGTCTTGCCAACTATTCGCGAAAATTGAAGGCTGAGGAGTAGAATTTGATCAAGTCGTCACTGTATTTGAATAACACTTAGAGGGACCTGTCAATGAAGAAGTAATCCAATATTTCTCCGAGAAGTAAGTCGTGGCACAACAACAGGTCGAAGAAGCTCGAGGCAAGCTCCAGTCTTTCGAAGCAGAGCTACCCAGACTAGAGTGACTCGGGACGAGTCACAAGTGAGTGTTGGGGGCATGTTGGCCCTTGACCGAGTTTGTAGGATCCTTGGTCATGTTTGATATACTTTTGGGACTTCGATAGGCTCTCGAAGGCAAAGTGCAAGTGAAAGTGGATATCATGGGATCTCATCCCCTTTTTAGGGATTTTTGGGTTTTGGGCTTATTTAATGAGTATGGGGATGTCATCCCATGGGTTTACCCATGATTAGGCCTAATTTTTTAATGAATAAATAGATTCATAGGCTATGTAAGAAGGGGACATCTATGTTGCTAAGTGGAAGTGGTAAATGAAATTACTTTGTGCATACTCTATAAGACCTGTAGAGCTAAGTGGAAGTGATCATAAGAGACTGTGGAAGGATTTGTATTGTAACTCAAGGAAGGAGGATCTAGTGAAGTGCACAGATCTCTTGTCCTCTATGGATTAATATCTCAAGGCTCTGTGCATGTATAATATTGGAAAAAGACAATAAAGAGAAGAAGAATTGGTGGACGTAGCCCCATGGTGGGGGTGAACCACGTATATCTTGTGGTGTGGCTGCTTTGTGCATTTTGGGTGTTCTCTTGTTTATGTGATTAAATGATTAGTGTGATGATGTATGTTAGATGAATCTGATATGATATTTTAGTGTTGAATAATGTGAATGAATGTTATATCTGACCTATGTTGATGTACTTAGTGCTTGATAATATTGGATCTGCTTGAATACTGCACCATTCTATTATTGGGGTTTATCTGTGTTGTAATCTAAAGGAAAATATTGATGAACTGTAATTGTTAAGTTCTCTATTAAAGTGTTACAATCACATATATGTGTCCCATCTAAGGTTGCAAACATCGAAGTCCTGCAACCACCCCTGCCTCTAGCTCGGGTGAGACTTCATTTTCTTCGCAGGTGTTGCTGAAAGGGAGAGTAGTTAGTCTTTTTTTGGTGCGTTTTTGTAGCGTTGAACCCAAGGTTTGCCCCTGTTCCAACATCATGCAATATGTTTTACCTGTGGCTTTCACAAACAAACAATTTTCGAAGAAACATTTTGGAAAAATCAATTTATGAAAATGAAATGTTCACTATTTTGCATGTAGTGGATCTATGACGCATTTATTAATTGGGGCAGTGCTTCCAAATTAAAATGGATTATAAAATCCTTAAGTATTTTCTAGAAAAAAAGACATTATCCCTTGATAAACAAACATGGGTGACCGAGATGCTTGAATATGATTATGAAATTATTTACAGGAAGGAAAAATAAAATGAGGTGGTTGATGCCCTTTCCCATAAATATGAAGGAGAAGGATCCCTCTTTTCCCTCTCATTCATTCTAGCAGTCTGGATTTAGGATGTTAACGAGGAATGGTGGAAATACCCCAAAATTTACAACCTAATCCAATAAATAGAACAGGATCCTCAATATTAGCTAGGGTACTCTTAGCACAATGAAGAGCTTTGTTATAAAAGGTTGCTTGTAGTTAAGAATGCAGTGGAGCCTTAAATTCAAGGTGCTTTATAAGATTCATGATTCACCTACAACTGGACATTCAGGTTTTACCAAAACTTTTGAAAGGGTCAAACGTTATTTTTTCTCAAACAATATGAAACAAGACATACACAGCTTTGTGGTTGAATTTGATACCTGTCAACGCAATATGGGAGAGACTGTCAAAACTCCTAGTACACTCCAACCACTTCTGCTTCCACCTACTATTTGGATGGATGTTTCTATGGATTTCATTTTTTTCTTACCTAAATGCGACAATAATTCAATCATCATGGTGGTAGTGGATCATCTTTCCATATATGCTCATTTATGTTCTCTTCAACACCCATTCACAACATCCACAATGGCTCATTTTTTATGGATAATATATTCAAACTCCCTGGCATGCATAATTATATTGTTTCTGACCGTGATACCACTTTTAGAAACAATTTATAGAAAGAATTATTTAGTCGCCAGGGAACCCAATTGTGTCTCAACACCTCCTATCATCCCCGGACTACTGGCCAAAGTGAAGCAACCAAAAGGTGTTTGGAAACATATTTGAGGTGTTTTGTGTCTGACAGAAAAAATCAGTGGGTTTAGTGGTTACTCCTAGATAAACGGGAGTACAATAGCTCTTATCATAATTTCACTTTCATGACTCCCTTTGAAGTTGTCTACATACAAAAGCTACCATCAGTTCTCTCATACATGCCAGGTGTCTCCAAGATTCAAGAGGTTGAAAAAAATCTCACATTCCACATGACCATTCTTTGTTATTTCAAAGAAAATTTGTTCATGGCTCAAAAATGCATGATCAAGGTGTATATTGGTGGCCACCCACCTATTCCAACTGGATCAAAATAGTCTTCTTGCAATTTACTATTTTTAGCAGTTTTTCGATTCCTAAACTTTCGAGGCCATTTTGAGGGTCTAAATGAATTTTTTTTTTAAATATAACACCTCAATGATGGACAAAATATTTGATTGATCCCGCAAAATAAATCTCCTCAATGATATCTTTCCAACGATCTATTGTGCATTCGAAATGGAGATCGTATGCCAAAGTTGTGCCTCGAGGAATTTGATACATCAAACTAAGGAAAATGGGGTCCACAAAATTGTTGGCTTTTCATCTTTCGGGGTTAGGGTTTTGGAAATTTTTTTATGTTAAAAAGACCTTTAAATCCTTATTGTAATCATGTTCTTGTGAATGTAAGTAGCCATCAAATCTCTTCTCAAAGATAATTTTCCACCATTCTAGCGAGTCTTTCACTATGTATTTTTTACAGTCTAGTACATTTCGCTCATTAATAGAAATTGTGTATTATTGTATCTCTGTGTCTATGGTTGTATATGTGATAAATATATTTTATATTACTATATATATATGGTCTATATATATACATTTATTTATTATATTTTCACTCTCATTTTGTACCGAAAATTATCTGGATCAGTGGTATCAAAGCAGACTGTTCTTGATAGTTTTTTAGTGCATGTCCCCAATGAGGTACGAATTTAGAAAGTTGGGTCTTGATATTGTATCTCTTGAGGAAAATCGCTCTCCTAGGCCCAAGAAACCCTCCATGGTAAAAGAAAATAAAAACTATGAAGAGGAACATTATATTAATCTGTTACTTGAGCAAGCTCTCATGCAACAAAGGGACGAAATGATGCAGAATTTTTTCCACATCCTTCAATGACTACCAATAACAACAGGTGTGTCTTCATCAAGAAACCACTTTGGAGGCACCTTTCCTTTCAAGGTACAAGTTAATTTTGATATTCTTGTATTTGAGGGACATATAGATGCGGATGCCCCATAAAAATGGTTAAATCTGCTAGAAGATTATTCCTCTATTCATAATTTCTCCGACAAAGAAAAGATCACCTTTGCACTCCTTAAGTAAATCCCCCATGTCAAACATTGGTGGGAAAATTACTGGGAGAAAATTTCCACAGAGGATTCTAGAATATATGGGGTGGATCCCACTTGGGAATGTTTTGTGCATGCGACCAAGGAACCATATTACCCTGTTGGAAACTATGACAACCAATACATGAAATGGACCATATTGAGTCAAGAGAGGGGCCAAGTAGTGTCATAGTTCACCAATAGCTTCTGTACCTTGCACACGAAGATGGGTATCAAAGTTTATGAGCGAAATTTGGTTCTAAAATACCATGGGGCTCTACACAGGTACATCCAAACTGAAATGGAGTTTTTGGACATCTCATGGCTGGGAGTTTCCTATTGATATGTTGTCAAATTAAATAAGAAATTTTGGCACCAGAACAAACACGAGTTTGAGTCTGCAAATCCAAAAAACCAATGTACGATAAATATGAACCTAACAAAAACCCTCCCAAAAAGTAGGGTCACAGAAAGCTGAAGAAGGACATTGGAAAGTGGTGTGATTTCCACAGAATCCCCTAGAACAACACCGATGAGCGTCGCTCAAAACAATTATTGGTGGAGGATATCAAAGAGAAATACCCAAACCCAGATTCACAATATGATTCATAAAATAATGGGAGAAGACAGATCATCGACGCTGACCCCACTACTACTCTCGCAACCACAACAATTCAACTAGAAGAACCAACAGATCCATAAGAGGCGGAATGCCTCTTCCATTCACAAATGTGGGTGAAGGGGACCCCATTGGTTTTCATTGTTGATAGTGGAATCCAAAATAACATCATCTTTGCAGAGGTCATCAAACACGTAGGATTTTTCACAACACCACACCTCCATCCATACAACATCAGGTGGCTTCTATAGGGACGCAATCTCCATGTAAACCAATAGTTCCATCTGTCATATGGAATCCAACCCTTAAAGGATGAGTTATCTTGTGATGTTTCCCCTTTGTATGTATGTGATGTTCTTTTGGGCCAACCATATATTTGGAAGCATCATGTTTTTTATGAGTCTCTACCCCGTAGTATCATTATTACTATGGGGGTCATATCTACAGAACACTAGAGGTGGTTCTGATTAATGTTACACAAAAACAGTGTCGCAAGGTAATATTTCATACTGCAAACTTCATCCTCTTCACAATCTGTTCAAAAGGTGAATAGAAGGAAACTGCAACCACTGCAACCTTTTCCCAAGACCTTTCTTTCCAACAGAAGCATATTGCAGAAGAGAAAGAAGATATTGTTTCTTCACCTAAAATGGTATTCACACACTTCACAGTGAAGAAAATATACAACAAGTTGGTTGAATAGATTTTACCCCTCCAACAACATATTCTTGATAGTCTTCAAAAAGAAAATAAGTGCAACTTCTACAGCAAGTGAAGAAATTCACCAAGATTCATATTAAACAAATGCTTTATCCTCTCACCAGGGAACTCAATGCAATGGATACCATTCCTTCCCAAGGAAGGAGGACTTATCCAATTGTATATCGGTGTCCACTCACCTTTTCCAACTGGCTCAAAACAATCTTCTGGCAATTTACTATTTATAGCAGTTTTTTGGTTCCTAAACTTCTGAGGTTATTATGAGGGTCTAAATGATAGTTTTTTGGGATCCAACACTTTAATTATGGTTGAATACTTTTATTGAGCCCTCAAAATGAATCACATCGATGAAACCTTTCCAATGATCTATCGTGCGCCCCAAACGAAGATCATATGCCAAAGTTACGCCCCCGAGAGGTTGATACACAAAACTACCCAAAACGGGGTCCACAAAACTATTGGATTTACATCTTCTAGGGTTAGGGTTTTGGATTTTATTTATGTTAAAAATTCCTTTAGAGCCTCATTGTAATCATATTCTTGAGAAAGTGAGTAACCGTCACATCTCTTCTTAGAGATAAGTTTCCACCATACTAGCATGTTTTTCACTATGTATTTTTTACAGTCTTGTACATTTCGCTTATTAATAGAAATTGTGTATTATTGTATCTTTGTGTTTATGGTTATATCTATGATAAATATATGTTGTATTATTGGATATCTAATATTTCTATGTATATTTATTTATTATATCTCCTCTTTCATTTCGTATCAGAGCAGGTTTATCTTGATCATTTTTCAATGCATCTACCCGACGAGGTCTGAGTATAGCAAGTTGGGTATTGATATTGTCTCTATTGAGGACAATATATCTCACATTCCCAAGAGACCCTGCATGGTGGAAGAAAATAAAAATGATGGAGAAGAAGATTCTATTAATCTGTTGCTTGAGAAATCTCTCACGTGACAGAGGGAAGAAATGATGGAGATTGTTTTCCACATCCTTCAGTGTCTGTCGATAAAAGCAGACATGTCTTCATGAATCGACCACTTTGGAGCCACCTCTCCTTTCAAGGTATGAGTTAATTTTTATACTCTTGTATTTGAGGGACAGATATATGCAGATGCCCTGGAAAAATGGTTAAATATGATAGAAGATTATTTCTCTATTCGTAACTTCTCCAACAGGTGAAATATCACCTTCGAAGTCCTTAAGGATCTCCCCCATGTCAAACATTAGTGGGAAACTTACTGGGATAAAATTTCCACAGAGGAGTCTAGAATATATGGGGTCAAGCCCACTTGGGATTTTTTTGTCCATGCATTCAAGGAACAATATTACCATGTTGGAAACTATGATGACCAGTACATGAGATTGGCCATGCTCCACCAAGAGAGGGGAAAAGAAGTGTGAAAGTTCACCAATACATTTCATACCTTGCGCAACAAGTTAGGTATCAAAGATTCTAAGCGGAATTTGGTTCTAAAATATCGTGGGGCTCTACACAGATACATCCAAACTGAAATGGAGTTTATAGACATCTCATATATGGGAGATGCCTATCGATATGCTGTCAAAATCAAGAAAAAATTAGCCACTAGAACAAACAAGAGATAGGGTTTGTGAATACGCAACAACCAAAGTACGATAAAGATGACCCTAACAAAAAAAATCCTGAAAACCATTCTAAGACACAGGAAAAGAAGGGTTGGAAGGATGAAGAAGAACAATTGAAAGTGGTGCAATTTCAACAAAAACCCTTGGCACAATAGCGATGAATGTCACTCAAAACATTCATTAGTGGCCGAGATCAAATAGAAATATCCAAACCTAGATTCAGAATCTGATTCAAAAAATAAAAGGAGAAGACATATCATCAACGTAGACCCCACTTCTATTTTCGCAACTCCAACAATTCAACCAGAACAACCAGCAAATCCTAAAGAGAGGGGGTTCCTCTTCCATTCATAGATGTGGGTGAAGGCATTCCCATTGCATTTCATTGTTGATAGCGGAATCCAAAATAACCTATTGTCAGCAGAGGTCATTAAATAGTGGGGATTTTCGACAACACCACACTTGTATCCATACAACATCGGGTGGGTTCACCAGGGATGAGGTCCCTGTGTCAACTAGAAGTGTCTTATGTCCTATGGCATCCAACCCTTCAAGGATGAGGTATTATGTGATGTTTCCCCTTTGTATGTCTGTGATTTTCTTTTGGGACAACCATATATGTGAAAAACTCATGTTTTTTATGATTCTCAACATCGTAGTGTCATTATTACTATGGGGGGTCATTTGTACATAATACAAGAGGTGGTTCTAATTACTGTTACAACAAAACAATGTCATAAGGTAATCTCTCATACTGAAAAATTAATCCTCTTCACAATCTGTTACAAAGGTGAACATAAGGACACTCCAACCACTACAGCCTTGGCATACGACCTTTCTCTCTAGAAAAAGTAGATTTCATAAGAGAACAAAGATATTGTTTCTTCAACTACAATGGTACCTACTGTTACACATCAAAATTCCTCACTTTGATAATGTCACATTCTCATTGTCATAAGTGTCATAAGTGTCGCACTTTTTTCACAAGTGTTTTAAGTGTTGCATTGTCATCATTTAAGTGTAGCATCATGAACTACACCATGAGAACACTTGATACAACCCATAAAACATGTTAGAAGAAGAAGCCCCATCACTTGACAGTCGAAACAAAGTGTTTTTTTATGAGAATTAGTCATCTTGGAAACTTTTGGAAGATCAATGGTCCTTTCCTCATATACATGGAGCGTTAGTGTTCTTTGTCTATCTAGAAGGGAGCGTAATAGTGCTATGCTTCTCTTTCTAAAGGAGCATTAAATCAGTTGAGAAAATCTGGGAAGAAATCCCCTTTTTCTCTAATGACAACTATGAATGGATTGAGTTGGTTTGGATCGAATATAACCCTTAGGATGCATATAAGGGAGATATCACAACTGATGCAGTCATATCCTCAAATAATCCCAAACAAAACCAAGGTGATTGAGCCTTTCAAAGCCTATAAATGGAGGCATTCTCATGGTGAACAAAGAAGATAAATTATCAACAAAGCATTGTTATTCTGATCATGGATCTTTCGAGCAAGGGTTGGACAAGGAGGACTTGGGGAGGCTTCTACAACATCATCTAAAGAATGTAAGTGTCTCTCTAAAGTTCTCATCAATATACTTGGCCTATTTCCTTCTAGTATGTGTTTACATGTACTTGTCTATGCTTATTTTAATCTTTCATACATATATTGGTTTTGTCTAATCCATTAGAGTAGGAGATAGTTATTTGTCTATTGTGATCCATTGCAGGTGTTAATTGGAAATTTTGGATTGGAGTAGCGTGAATAAAATTTGAAAGTGAGGTACATCATAATATCCCTCCTTCTCTCTTTTTCAATGGGTATAATTAATCTATAGGATTGGTAGTATCCAAAGGTAGTTTTCTATCTTGGTAGAGGAGTCTGTACTCCAAGGGAAGACTCACCTGTCTAGAGGGGAATTATTCTGTAATAGAAATTGAAAACTCCACTTGGGAGTGAACTTTCAGTTTTGGTTATTTCCTTGGTTTGTCCTTGCCTTTTGTCTATATTTATATCTTGTTTGTTGATTTGAATTTGTCCTTACATCATTTTCATATTTGCTAAGTTGTTTTACAGAGTCTCTGATCGAATTTCCATGAGTTTTTGAGTTTTTTTGGTTTTTCTAAAACTTCTCTCAGAAATAGCGCCCTCTCTAGTTCAATTAAGAGCATTTATAGCCTAAGCACCACTCCCCCATAGTGTATTAGGGAGCATTGTAGTGATATGATGTTATGATTACCAGAGTGACGATTTTTCTTTCTTTTGAAATTTTGTTGGTTTCTTGCTTGTTGGGCATAGTTCTTGGGTATTTCTCTTTCAGTCAGATCCCATTCTATCAGATTTTGTCTCCTTTCTAACTTAAAACTTACTGCGTTTTGTTCTTTTAGTCTTGATTTGGTTTGTGTTGTTTTTAGTTATTGCAATATCAACCGTTGTTCTCAAACTTGGTTTCTTTTTACTGCTCTTTTCGATTATCTGATTGATTAGAGGTTTTGATAAGGAAAGGCATTGATCTTATCATTGTTCTCTTTGTCTTTCATCCCTTACTCAATCCTGTAAGACTTTTAAGTCTGATTTTTTGGTTTTTGGTGTTTTTCTTTGAGTGGATAGTTTGTTCTTCTCTTGGTTTCTCATTGACTACTGAGAGTTTATTTGTTTGTGTAATTTTGCTTCCTCTTTTCAAAATCAAAGTAGTGAAGTCATTTTTCATTATTACTGAAATCAAGAAGCATTAGATGAACATCTTAATTTGCATCTTCAATCAAACAAAGAAAACTTATATGCATTGGTTTTAGATATTGGAAAGGATTTCTTTATAATTTGGAAATTGTTTGAATTCTTGTTGAGAATGAAATTGTATAAAATTTTTCAGTCTTGAGTGCTGGTTAGTGAAAGAAAAGAAACTATACTCCTTCATATATCTAGAAGTTCATTAAAAGGAAAGTTTTCATCTCATTCTTTTCATTTATTTTTGGAGTTGAGTATAAAAAATCATCAGTTTCACTATCATTCACCTTTGTATAACAAAGAACCATGAAAATTAATGCTAATTAAAATCAAGCTAGAAACTTTTGTTTTCAGATCTTTACACCAACAATAGACTAGGAATAGAGCTTTGGAATAGGATGTGAGAATAACTCTCCAAAGAATTCAAGACAAAATTAGAATCTTGTGATAGGGAGAGTAAATCCTATTTTTGTATAAGCATAGTTGGGATCCCCCTCTCACGTAGGGTTTACACACGAGTTTGTGTTCAGGAGAGAAATGAAGATTATCCCTCTGAGGATTAACCATTCATAATAGTAAGTTCATATATTGTGGGTTCTTATTGAGGCCCCACTATCTTCATTTGGTCTCAGAGTTTCATGAATTATGAATCTGTTCGTGTTCCTCTGGAGTTTATCGGTCCACTTGTCCTCAATTCTCTTGAAGAATTTCAGATTTCATATCCTGCTGATATGTTCAGAATTGAATATCAAATGTCTCCTCCTAGAGGCTGAATGCAAGTTAGTATCCTTAGTAACCACAATATTTAGGGTCCTTACACAAGGTGATGGTGAAGGGAAGTCTTTTTTGTACCTAGAACAAACGTTGGTCAAACTCACTCAGGCTCCTTGGATGGTAACCCACTGGTAAAACCATGTGAAATCTTGCACCAAGGTGTAAGTCTATTAAGAAGGTCTTCAACATAACTAATCCACATGCTCATATCCTATCCCCTTCTCAATTTGATAACGCGATGTTGTATTTCATCACCAACTAGTACGTTCATTGAGAAAAGGCATTGTTTGCTTGTTGTTTTTCTATATTTTTAGTGATTCTTGTCTGTTTACTTTAGTTGTACTTAGAAATTTTTATTGTAGCTGATAAAGGTATTCATAGATCATGTAGGATGAAATGGTTTCCTCGAGAAGGATACGAACCCTTATCTCCTAACTAATATAAAGACACTTACCGTGAAGAGGTTGAGAACCATTTAGACACTCGGAGTGTTGCTACTCCTTGGCTAGAAAATCTAGAGAGAACCTTAGTTATGGAGAAGGAAGGTTGCCCCCTTCATATTAACCCAACTTTATTAGTTCCTCTCGATCCACTTCTAGTTCGATTGGACTCCTTAGGTAACATTGTAGTGGAATATTATCCTCATCTACTATCAAGACTGTATAATCAATTAGATATGGAACAAATACAACCCAATTTTAATGATGAATACACTACCCCTGTCCGATGTGATGAAATGGTAGAACCACATCAAAATCTTGTTCATTCTATATGGAGAACTACATCAGGATGAGCCCTTTATGAAAAAAATAATTTTAGGTGACCGCCTTTTGACCCTCCACATGCCTCTACCACTGTCGATGCTGAGGCAGGACCATCAGGTCAGCCCATCATCCATCCCCTTGAATAAACAATCAATATTACTACCACTTTAGGACAAATTCAAAGTGAAACAAGAGTCATGTTACCCAGTCAGCAGCAAAGTACCTTGATAGTTACACCTCATATCCCTCTTCAAGTTATGACTTCATATACTCCTCATAATCCTATATGGACATATTCACATCCTAGAATGAAAAATCATGCCACACACTTGAACCCAATTGTGGGTCAAGTACCTACCAAGGGGAAACCATCCTCCAACATGAAAATTTTGACTAGGAGGCAACCCCCTCTTATCATTCATGCCCCAATTTCTACCCAACCAATGGTAGGGGGACAACCTTAACCTTCATTCATTAGAAACCCCCCACAATCCTAGGGAGAACCACAAAGAGGTATGTTTCATCAAGCACATCAGGCAGGGCCATCATTCCCTAACCTATAAGGAGGAATTCCAAATACTAATCCTTCTGGGCTACATTTTGTACAACCTTTCTCGGGAGTCTTGAATCTGACTTGGGTTCCTCAAGGTCAATCATCTTTTCCTCCCCAAGGTTCGAATCCTTACCCTCCTCAGGGTAAACCTAGTTACTCTCCTCAAGGGAAACCTGTTTATCCACCTCAATATAATCAAGAGAACTATCGACCCTTAGGTTACACTGGTTATCCTCCCTAGGGGAAGATGGGTTGCCCCTCTCCTTTTATGCACATTCCTCAGCAAGTAAAGCCTACCTTTGTTGGTCAACCATGGTAGCATATGGTCAGGCCCACTGGCTACAATTATCCACCTCAACCAGTTTATGTCCCTACTGGTGTCCCTATGCCACACTAGTATCATCCTCAAGTCAATCGACAACTACCATTCTTATCAACTCTAGATCTACTAGATCTATCAAGATTGGCAAATGATCCCACATTACATTCTCCTTTTTGGCCAATTATTCATGCTAAATTTCCTTTTGATATTCTGAAATTTGACGGTAAATCTAGTGAAGACCCTAATAACCACATTATGACCTCTCATCTATGGTTTTAATAAAATTCACTAATGGATTATTCTATCTAGTTACGTCTTTTCCAATGTACACTTATAGGTACATCGACTAAGTGGTACATTAAATTACAATGTGGAACTTTTCAAGATTTTAATTCCCTTTCCATGGATTTTCTCACACACTTCTAATTACCTATCCATTAAGAGAACACACATAACTTTTGACCTCATTGCATCATACCAACTTTGTACATATCTCTGATCATATTCATGAGTGGAGACAATGACGATGGTTGATCAAAGAAGCCATTCCTGACCAATTATTGGCCAAATGGTTCACGAAATCTCTTTTACCATTGATTGCTTGTGACTTCACCATGCATGGTGACATTACAGAAGAGGAAACCATTGCTCGTGCCTAATATCTAGACTTAGTTTATTCTGATTCTTGTATTTTGTATGAATTGATTCCAAACGGTCCCCTTCCATCAACCGATCCATCAAAACCATCCTCCACTACTCATGCAGATGGAGTTATCAGTTTCGTCAAAACCTAATCCAGTTCACAGTTGACTATAAAGCCTACCTTATAGAGCCTCATATAATAAACAAATTCTAATCTCCTACTGAAATTACTGCAAATTAGTTTAGAATTTTCTTTCATGATTTTTCTATGCTAAGAAAATAAAACAATAGCATAATAAAAACAAAACTTAATAAAATACATAGAATGCTTACATCAACCTATATATTAATTGATTTAGTCCCTTTTATGCTTGTTGATGATCATGCCCAACTACCCAAACTGAATATTAACCTCCCAACCAAATAGGAACAACCTCTCCTACTCCATAGCTCTAGGAATCCTTGCGGCTTCCTGGCCCCCGAGCCCAAAATTCCCAGCAACAACAGTGCCCTGTGAGAGTTCTTCAAAACAATTCTTCCAATTTCCTCCTCCTCCTCCATCTTTTGGAAATTCTCAAACCAAAATAAAATGAGATCCCCTCCAAGTCCTCCCCTTCTTTCTTACCCTCTTCTCTCAAGTCCCCCTCATTAATATCCCAACAACCTTATCCCCCCATTAACTCCCCAACGATCATTCCCCAATAGCCTTATCCCTACATTAGTTACTTCACCCACTTTTTAATAATAAAATAATAAAATACTCATTTAATATATTTTAATAATTAATTAAATTCAAATTTAAAAATTAAGATAAAAATTAATCAATTTGGGTTGTTACATACACCCACCCTTCAAGAAACTTCATCCCGAAGTTAGAGTAATTTACAATACAAGGGTAATGACACATCATTCATACATCCACATCAAATAAGAAACATCATCAATTTAAAACACTTACACATACTAGTGTACATGTGCAAGGAAGACATGTGCAGCTAGCACATACATGACTTGTACATGTACTAATGAAAATAATTATCAAACCTAAAGTAATTCTTGCATGCGTTCAATCCAATCAACAAGAAAATTCATTTCATAAAAGATAGTAAACTATTTAAATGTTCACGAAATTCCTCATTTACAGTCATTTAGCACAAGCTTCATTCACTTAGATAATTTTAGTTTAGATAAGTAAATATAAATATACATATATACATATATTTTTCTTTTTCAAAAAGAGGAAATCAAGAAATTCTTCTATAAGGAGAAATCCCCACACACTCTCAACTACTTTTATTCATCCTTTCTCCCTAACTTACTTCCATCTTTCATCCTTATCCTTCCTCTGTTGGACTATCTTGGAGCATCAACTATATTGACCTAACTCCCAATAGAACTTGTAAGCATAAATGCCAACTCTCTTGACCAATATTCCCCATCAGGTGACTAACAATCATCATCACACGTCTAGAGGAGCGTGAGATAACACCATCCTCCCATGATTCCAGGTTTCAGAGGATACACTGTGTGAAATGACTCCACGCCTCTTAATAGGCCTAGGGTCCACATCCTACCATGGAACATACGGTGGCACTGTGTTGCTGGGAATTGTTTCATCCTATATTCAGTTTTAGGCAGTCTCACCACCTAAAAAACAAACTGCACTAGTCCACATATCATAGCAATGCATTCAAACCAACATAATTTCACATAAAAAGATTCATATCATATTGTTTCTCAATCAGTGTTCGCAACATCAACCTTTTATTATCATTATCCCTTGGCTATTTCATAGCCCATTGACGTGAAGATTAGTCTATAACACAAACTCATACATATCTATGCATTATCATCATGTAAATTCATTTAATCATACACTCAATCCGGTATCCACGTACCAACAACTTAAATGCCAAAATTTTCAAGTTAGAAATAGATTGCATAATATCCATCATAATTCAAATAAGGATAAACATTCATAGAATTGACATTAACATAGGTCCATATGTATTAAAAGTTCAAGTGTATCATTAATAATTTTACAGTGAATAGAAAATAAAGGTGCTTAGGCCTTAGGTAATTCTAGTTTTCTAAGTCAAAAGGTGGCATTACATACACCCAACTTTGAGAAAACATATTCCCGAGGTGGTCAAAAGTGACAGATAATCTCATCGTAAGGTCTCGACATTCTCCCAAGTAGAAGATCCTAGACTATACTTGTCCCACTCGACCCTTACTAGATTTCTAACACATTGAGTCTATTAATATGTTGATTGTGACTACCCTTATTTACTAGACACATTACATTTTCACAACTCTATGTTATTACCATTGATAAATAAATTAATGAAAGTACATGTTTCTCTTATATGTATTCATCCTAAGTTCCATATGGGACCCCCATATTTAAAGTATGTTCTATTTATTTGACCACAAAACCTTAGTTCATCATCTATTCTCTAGTTAAGTGCATCTTAATATTGAGTTTGATATAAATTTAATTAATTCCTACACACAATCCCACCCAAGAAATCTTTATAATTATATAAAAAAAAATTCATTATTGACTTTAATTATTACTCTAACATGACAATACATATGTCATCACTTATGAGATTGGTACACAAAATTTTTACATTCTTAGGAACATTGACTAAGACACTACTAATTGATTGTCATGTGATGTCGTCACTTCATGGTTTGGTTGGTCATTTTCCTCAATCTCACTTTTTGTTTGAGTAATTAAAATTAGATTTTGACTAAGTCAAATGTCAAGTTTAAGATTCTCTTCATCATAGTCGAGGCAATTCATGCTTTCTATCAACAATTTAGCATTACAAGCATCAATGTATGTAAATAGCACCATGTTGACTAGATGGTTGGTGAACATTTCCAAATCAAGAATACATTTATTATAAGGTTCCATTACAAAATCAAGGGACACTAGTTCTTCACAAAGCATTATCTTCAAAGAACATCGGCCCCTTTCTTTGTTTCTCTATTCATATTTGATATTCAAGCATATTCAAAATCTTGGGCACATCTTCCACACGACTTTATATTTAACATGTGTTCTTCATCAACTGGCATCTATTAAGGTACTTATCACTCCTCTTACTAAAGTTACTGATCCTTTACAAGATATACCTAAACCCCTCTACTTTGGTATAATTAAGTAAAAAAAATAAACAATTAAACACGATTTGAATTAACATCTCGTTGGTCGATAGGAATTGGTCCATATACCACATGACACATTATGATATAAATAAGCATGTTTTCATGATGTTTCCCTTATCATTCTAAACTCAAGTTCTAGATTCACAAGATAAGCCTATTTATAGTATTAATTTGAATGTTTGTATGAACTTAGAACTAAACATAAGCACCCAATATAGTGTTATGTTGTTAATATCACCATACTAACCTAGATAGTTGATTAAATACAATCCACAACTATTTATTGGCATTATAGTCTTTTTAAGTTCAAGTATCATTCCCACTCACACTTAAGTATAGAAGAAACCCAAAGTGCATAAGCTATGCTCCTAAGCTAGCTAAACTTTCAATGGCACACCACACCAAATTCTTCGTTAACTATGTAATATTTTTGTAGCCAGTGGTATATCACCCCATGAACTTCCCTCTAAAGAGAATAAGTATCACTAGAAAAGTCACAAATATTCTTAAATGAACATCATATAATACACAAGAATTAGGAGTAGGACCCATCCTTGGTCTCCACTCCTCACATAAACACTATGGAAAATTTAAATTTTCTTGACCTCCTCATGAATCCAACCTTTTCCTAACTCGCAGGTCGTCACTTTATTTCTTGTAATGACAATGTAACCTTTGTTCTTAGTATTGCTAATGTTATATTTTCTTTAAAAATTACAATACAAGCCATAGTTATGGCTATTTTTTCACTTCAAATCAAGTTTACTCACGCGAGTCTCCCACTTTCTTACTAAGTGGAGGATGACCACTAGACCATACATCATCCATGTTTCTTGTGTCAACAAATAATTTTCTAGGCTACAAGATTTGTTTCACTAGTTACCCAAAACCTTAAAGCATGTCAAGTTGGACTAAAATGGATAAAACAAGTTTGATTAAAATGTGCACTTTGAATTCTATATTTTACATTCTAAGAATTCAATTCCACATTATAGCTTGTAGGAGTTAAATAACGGTATGACATCATTGTCTTTCTCACATGTCATGCACTTTTAGGATACTTTGAATGCATTGAAAATCATTGCTCTTTTTATGCAATGGAATTATACTTGTGATGACATATTATTCCCATAACGAGGTAGCTAAACAAGCTATAGGCATAACTATACAATGCCACAGATCACAACTTAAATTATATATATATAGAGAGAGAGAAAACCTACTTAATTACATTGAAACGTTTAAATTTTCTTACTCTTTTATTAGGCAAAGGTTTCCTTAATGTACTTAGTGATTCTCTCAACTTGATGGACTTTATGAATAACATTAATAATCCCTTATTTATTTATTTAATTTATACAATATAATTTTTTAAATATACATGCTCATCCTTACTTTTTTTTTATTATGCATAAGATACATTTATTTTATATATTTTTAATTAATAATTTAAACATTATAATGTTTACTTATTAATATCATAATATAAGGTAATATCATAATATAAGGTAGTTCAAAGTCATCTTTTACTCTAGATATCCTTCAAATCCTTCTCTTCTCAAATTTTTACTATCATATATCATTAAATATCATGTTCAAATGCAGGAAAACCTACTCACAAAGTGATTGGGATTTATTTTGGTAAAGGGTTCTAATGACGCTAACAACAACCAACGCATGTGTTTTTTTAAAGGGTTCAAATTTAATAATACATTTATTTTATATATTTTTAATTAATAATTTAAACATTATAATGTTTACTTATTAATATCATAATATAATATCATAATATAAGGTAGTCCAAAGTCATCTTTTACTCTAGATATCCTTCAAATCCTTCTCTTCTCAAGTTTTTACTATCATATATCATTAAATATCATGTTCAAATGAAGGAAAACCTACTCACAAAGTGATTGGGATTTATTTTGGTAAAGGGTTCTAATGACGCTAACAACAACCAACGCATGTGTTTTTTTGTAAAGGGTTTAAATTTAATAATATAAGTGTTAATAGCTTGTCAATTCACGAATGATTAGGTTGTTTATGACACAATCATGCCACTTGCAAAAATAACTCATGAACAGATGTCTTTAATGTTCAATTTATTATGCACCAATCTATCAACTCTATCATAAACCACTCCTAATAAGTCTCTCAAAGCAAATAATTAAGTGTTAATAGCTTGTCAATTCACGAATGATTAGGTTGTTTATGACACAATCATGCCACTTGCAAAAATAACTCATGAACAGATGTCTTTAATGTTCAATTTATTATGCACCAATCTATCAACTCTATCATAAACCACTCCTAATAAGTCTCTCAAAGCAAATAATTAATTTCCATTAATATTAATGTTCGACAGAGATATCAACACATGTCTTCTAAAATTTGCTTTAAGTGTATATGATCGACAATATTTGGTCGGTGGAAATCCTCAATAATGTAGTGACAGGAGGATGACAGGAGGAAATTGAAAGGAACTTCATTCAAATTACGATGTTAGTTTTTTTGCATTCATTTAAAAATATATATTTAATAATAAAAGAAAAAGATAATGAATTTCGCTCAATATAAACGGTGACTTTCTTTGTTTTAACTAATAATAAAAAAATAAAAAAGCTCAGAAATCAAGAAAGAGAAAACCCATTCTCACTCAGTTATGTTATTCCAAATATTTAATTCCCAATAATTTTATTGTTGTCGTCCTCCTTAAGTTTCAGCGTGGTAAAATTGGAAAGTTGAGATTATTCTTCCAAATGATACCAATAAAATCCCTTTACTTACTGTTTTTTATATATATATAATAATAATAATAAATAAAAATTAATATATTCTTCTACATATGTAAATACAAAAATAAATATATATTGTAGTTCCTTCATCTAAGAGATTGGATAGAATATCAAGTCTATCTATCCAATTTTGTGCACATATATCTAGATATGCCAATACACGTGGAATCCACTAAAGGAAACTAAAATGAACAAGCCAGACTCTAAAATCTAAGATATTTTATCTTGTAGTTGGCACTCGACTTTTTCCACTGGTTAAAAAAACCAAGTATTTTAAAACGAGACAAATATTTCACATATATGGATTTATAAATATAATAAATATTTTATGGATTTATAAATATTTTTTATAAATTATTTTTAATAAACATATCAATATTGTATAAGCTATTAATAATATATAAATAATATTATATTTATATTTGCTTAATTTTACTTTATATGAATTATTGAAATAGATATCTATTGATTCTTTTCAAAAATGATATTTTCATGTTGTTTAGATAGTAATATGATTACTACAACTCATTACAGGTGAGTGAGATGTTGGTGATCAACGTTGATTCACGGTAGACAAATACAACCAAAAGAAAACTTTTATCGCTTTGCCTTAAACCATAGGAATATCGAAAGTTTGAATAATGATATGAAGCACGAGTACAAATGATCTGTCTTCATTTAAAGAAGAACAGAAGGTGTAGGCTCAGGTTGAGGTTCAGGATTAGGATCAAGCTCAACCCGGTGTGGAGGAAGTAACCGAAAGGAAAGGCAGGAAAACTTTCTGATTTGCAAGAGCAAGCAATCCAATCGAACCCATCACATGTCCTTATGCGATAGGCAAGAGATTGTAGTCATTTTCAAGGCATAATGGATATGATACGCAAGATATTGTATTTGTTTTCAAGGCATGATGGCGTTGAATTTGTAGGTGGGGCTAAATGGCGGTGAATCTGTAGTTAATGCTAGAATCCATTACTTGTTCACATGCGAACTTATCAGGTTTTTGAGGCGGCCCCAAAATTCCTGTAAAGTTGGGTGACCATCTGTTTTTTCTTAGAATTAATTACTGTAACCCCACCGACCAGAAGACTCAAGACCGAAAATATTTATTTTTACTTCTTCAAGAGTTTCAACGTATAGATCTCTAAAAAGAAAACTCCGGTTTCTATATATGTCACTGTTTTCACGCCATGTCAAATAAATTCTATTAAAACATGGGGAAAGATGCACAAACCTTATATGAAAATCTCATGGATTAATGGGCCAAAGGAGCCTCTATCTCCACAAGTTATCTACTAGTTCCACTCTTACCTTCATTTTCAAGACTACCTACCTTTTTCCCAGACTTCGCATTATCAGACTCGATTCCAGCCGAAGAAGCCGAGTCCCGATTGAAAGAACTCTAGGTACAATGCCTAGACACAATTTCAGATTTCGCCAAGGATTACATATGGCAGCACGAGTCATTCAACCTTCAACCCTCCATAACCTCATCTTGCCCCTGCACTCTCAATTCAAACTTCCGGGACTCAAACCCGTGGCCTCTCGTTCCCCACCTTCACGGCAGGCTCAAGTACAGAGACAACGTGGAGAACGAGTGGTTTGTGGTCTTTATTCTACACGAAATCACAAAATGCATACCTACTGTTTCGGCCAGGGTTTGGGACACAAACGACGAATTTCTTCTCATCGAGGCGGCCTACGCGATTCCGCGGTGGTTTAGGCCAGAAAACAATCGGTACAGGGTTTTTATCCGGCGGGGAGAGCTCCACGTACTGTCGTTGTTGAAGAAAGTGGAGAGAAAATTACTATGACATTATGTGGATTTTGTATGACATCCACAGAAAGACTATTGGTTTATCCATACATGCTCAACGAAAGTTTTGCATCTCGTCTGAGAGATACCATTCATGGAAATCCTGCATTGGATTGGGATACAAGGAAGAGGGTGACTTTGGATTAGAAAAACTTCTGGATCACATGGATTCACATGTGACTACAGTTGTTGGGGGTATTGTTGGCTATATATGATAAATTGTGAAGCAAGAAATGCAGAGAGAAAAGAATAAAACAGAAAAATAGTATATTAGAATATATGAAGAAGAGTACAAAACGAGTACATGAAGAAGTTAATGAAGAAGTACTATGCAAAGGGAAATAGCTGAGCTAAATAGGCTCAAGCAAATCAAGAATAGAAAGTACAACTGGCCAGGACAGCTGGTAATGTACAGTCAGTCTGTTGAGGTTACATTATATTTAACACTCCCTCTTAAACTCAACAGTTACAGATATCAACACTGATTATACCTAAGTGTTGTCTCTGAAAATCAAAAACCGATTTTCCTAGTGGTTTTGTAAAGATATCAGCAAGCTGATCTCGAGAACCACAAAATTGTAGTGCAATATCACCACTATTGACTAGCTCGCGTATGAAATGAAAACGAATTTCAATGTGTTGAGTTGGATCCTTTTATGTATGTGACATATCTTTCAATATTCTTCTTAGCCACACAGCTTGACAGGAAACCGAGGTAACAACGACATACTCTGCCTCTGTAGAAGATATTGAAACAATTGGCTGCTTCTTTGATGCACATGGGATCAGGTTCGTGCCTAGTTGAAAAACATGTCCAGATGTGCTTTTCCTGTCATCTAGGTTGCCTGCAAAATCACTGTCTGTGTAACCATAAAGTTGATTACTATTAGATTTATTGTACCATAAGCCAAAATTGAGAGTTCCTGCAACATATCTCAAAATTCGTTTCACCATTTTCCAATGAGAATCTTTGGGCGATTCCATGAATCTGGAAACAAGGTTGGCTGCATACATAATGCCAGGCCTAGTTGTTGTAAGATATAACAAACTGCCTACTAAACTTTTGTACAGGGTAGAGTCCATTGTAGGACCTTCATCATTCTTGCTCAATTTTGTGCCTAGGGGTATAGGGGTTTCTGTTGGATTGCATTCTTCCATGTGAAATCTTTTGATGATGTTTGCTGCATACTTTTTCTGACAGACAAAGATGCCTTTGGTTGATTGATCAACCTCAATCCCTAAAAAATATTTCATGATGCCAAGATTTGTCATCTCAAACTCAGATTGCATGGCATGTTTAAAACTGGTTAACTCAAGATTTCCAGTATAGATCATGTCATCAACATATAAACATACAATCAAGATTTTACCGTGCTGATCTGTTTTGGTGTAAAGAGTTGGCTCATTTTGGCTTCTGCTGAAACCACTTTTGATCAGGTAAGTGTCAATTCTGTTGTACCAAGCTCTTGGAGCTTGCTTTAAGCCATACAAGGCTTTCTTCAACCGATATACTTTGGTTGGCTGCTCTTGGACTTCAAATCCAAGTGGCTGATCGACATACGCCTCTTCTTCTAAGAAACCATTTAGGAATGTTGAATTGACATCCATCTGGTATACTTTCCATTTGTGTTGGGCTGCTATGGCCAATAGAGTCCTTACAGTGTCTAATCCCGCTACCGGAGAAAAAGTTTCACCATAATCAGTACCTAGTTGTTGTGAGAATCCTTTGGCAACAAATCTTGCCTTGTGTTTTTCAATCTACCCTTTTTCATTGAGTTTAGTTTTGTAAACCTACTTGACACCAATACTTTTCTTGTGACTTGGAAAATCAACAAGATCCCATGTCTAATTTTTCTCAATGGAGTCAATTTCTTGGTTCATGGCTTGAACCCAATGTGGCTCCTTAGTTGCTTCCTTAAAAGATGTAGGTTGACATGACATTAAAGAAAATAAGTTGTGTTGTTCAAAGTCATCCAACTGTTGATGGATTTCTCTCAAACTTCGAGTTCTCTTATTGTGTGGTTTAGAGAATGATTCTCTGCTGGAAGTTGAGTTATCCTGAGAATTTTCAAGTTGTCTTTGTACTTGAAATCTTGGAAGAATAGTTTGAGGTACTTGTTGTCCTAAATTTTCTGTGTTTTCAAAACTTGGCAACAATGGATTTTGACTGTCCATTTGCTGATTTTCTGAATCATTCCAGAATTGATTTTCCAAAAATTTTACATCTCTGCTGAGAATTAGTTTCTTGGTGATTGGATTGTAAAGCATGTAAGCTTTAGATGTTTCACTATATCCAGTGAAAATACATTTCTCACTTCTGTCCTCAAGTTTCTTCCTTAATTTGGAAGGTATGTGAGCGTATGTTATGCATCCGAATGTCCTTAGATGCACAACATTGAGCTTTGTCCCACTCCATGCTTCTTGGGCGACTTTTAGCTTTAGTTTGGTGGTTGGAGATCTATTCAGGAGATAAACTGAGCATGCTACTGCTTCAGCCCAAAAAATATTTGACAAACTTTTCTCTTTGAGAAGTGTTCTTGCCATATTCATTATTGTCTGATTTTGTCTTTCAGCCACTCCATTCTGTTGTGGAGTATACCTCGTTGTTGTTTGCATGCTAATGCCTTGTGATTTGCAGAAATTTGCAAATTCTCTGGAGTTGTAGTCTCCTCCTCCATCTGTCCTGAGTGCTTTGATATATTTGTCACTCTGTTTTTCATCTTCTGCCTTGAATTCTTTGAATTTTGCAAAAGTTTCATACTTGTGTCTGAGAAAATAGATCCATATTTTTCCTGCTGAAATCATCAATAAACGTTAGAAAATAAAAGCTTCCACCTATGGACTCTATTTGCATTGGTCCACATAGGTCAGTGTGAACAAGTTCAAGATGTTGTTTGGCTTGATTGGAAGGCTGTGGAAAACTAGTTCTCTTATGTTTTCCAAGTATGCAAGGCTCACATGGGGGAATTTGCTCTTTAAAGATGGGAAGACCTTTGACCATGGAGTGCTTATGAAGAAGACTTAGACTCTGAAATGGTAGATGTCCAAATCTTGTATGCCAAACCATTGTTTCATTCAGGATTGATGCACTTTGTGCATATGGTTGACTCAGATTTGCAGTTCTGAGGGTAAGGGGAAACATCCTATTTGGAGTCATATGGATTTCGGAAATTAATTTTCTGTTGGGGTTTTTGTCATATATTTTGCAAGATGCTCCCTCAAAAAGTACCTTATATCCATGTTCAATGAGTTGTCCTACACTTAGCAAATTATGTTTCAGATCTGGAACATGATAGACATTGTTTATGTCTTTCTTTACATTTTGTTTAGTAAGAATATGAACAATGTTTTTTCCTTGAAGTTTGACTAAAGAATCATTTCCAAGTGTAATATCATATGAGAGTGAAGAATCAATGCATGAAAGTAAATCTTTGTTACCTATCATGTGATTGTTGCATCCACTGTCTAGCAACCAGAGATCTTTAGGTTGTTCTTCAGTCTTGTGGCATGAGAGAAACATACCTCTTGAGGTTTCTCTCATATGATTTGACATATTTTCTCTGCCTGAGAGCTAATCTGCTTTCTTCTTCCTGCATTCAGATTCATAGTGCCCATACTTTTTGCAGTAATAGCATTGTATGCTTGATTTCTCATTTGATCTTCTCCCTCTGCCTCTTTGAGGCTGGAAATTCTAGTGTTGATTTTGTTGTTGTTGTCTTTGACCTTGGAAATTTTGATTCAGATACTGTTGTCTAGTACCTCCACTGGAGTGAGGGTTACTTTGATTTCTCCCTCTTCCTTGGTGACCTCTGCTTCTTCCTCTGCCTCTCCCTCTGCTGAAGGAGAATTGAGTTTTGAAAGCATTAGAGATTGACTCATCTGTGAGATGCAGTCTGATCTCAGGTGTCACCAGAGAACCAATTAGTTCATCTGTTGAAAAACATGACAGATCCTTGGATTCAAGGATTGTTGTTACAACCATTTCGAATTTCTTTGGTAAGCTTCTGAGGATTTTCTCAACAATTTGTTGATCAGTGATGGTTTCACCAATCAGTTTGATCTGGTTCACGATGCCCATGACTCTGGTCATGAACTGATCCACATTTTCGGACTCTGTCATCCTTAGAGTCTCGAATTGCATTCTCAAGGTCTGTAGTTTAACTGTTTTGACCCTATCATTTCCTTGGTAGGAATATTTAAGGATGTCCCAGGCCTGTTTTGAAGTACCAGCACCTGTGATTTTTGAGAAAATCGAGTCATCCACAGAATTTTGAATCCAAAATTTAGCTTTATTTTCTCTGTTTCTCTGCGTTGCCTGAGCAATTTTTTGTTGATTAGTCATGGCAGACAGGTATGCTGGATCTGGTTCCACATATCCATGATCCACTGGATCCCAACACTCTTGTGCTTGCAAGAAGGATCTCATCCGAAGAGACCAGAACTACAAGTTCTTTCCAAGAAGAATCAGACCCTAAGTTGGTCTTAAATTGGTAGATGTCGCCATCTTTTAAAGAATTCAGCAAAACAGAAAAAAAAATCTTACTTACCTGTCTCTTGCATGTAATTTGCAGTGGTTTCAGAACTCTGCGATTCGAGATTTCGCGAGTTTCGACTTAGCGATTTTTGGCTTCGTGATTATGTCTTCGGGACTTCGTTATTCGAGTCCTCCAATCTCTTGTCACTCCAACCTCCGATCGTCGAAACGTCGAAGAGGGCTTAACAACCTTAGATTGGCCCTTTGTCTCCGAACAATGTGACCACACGCCTAAAGGTTAGAGCGCTGCTAGATTTTCATGAATCAGAGAATAGCGATGCCTTTGTCGGTTCTCTGTCCCTCAAATCGCAGAAATCTGAAGTATCCTGGCGCTTATTCAAACAATTTTTCAGGATTTCGCGTTTCAGGACTTCGATAGTTTTGTTGCGATGATCCTTGATCCTTAGGACACCTGGTATGCGAAATGCCGAAATTTCTCCTTTGGACAATTTCAACGGTCCAGATCCTTTCAGGATTTTGGGATTATGGGTTTCGCGACTTCGAGAACCCTGTTAGCGAGCTCTTCTGACTCCTTGATTCCCCAATCTTCAATTTACCGAAATGTCAATGGCCCTTTCCTTTCGAGACTTTCCCCGAAGGCCTAGCTTGTTTCCAAGTGTCCCCTTAAGATGGACAGTCCTCGTCGTTTTGCGATTTCGTGACTTGCGACTCCAAATCCTATGTCTACTTGAAACCCCGGTAGCCGAGATGCTAACGGTTTCCTCGATCTCCACCACGTGTTCAAACGAATGGATGGCTGTGATCTTTTCGGGATTTCGAGACTTTCGCCGTGGAGTGTTGTGACATTTCGTCAACAAGACCTACGATATCCCGAACTCCGAAATGCCAAAATGATGGCACTTGGATCTGATGCCACCTGTCCTCTGAGATGGACGACTCACAATCCTCTTGGGATTTCGCATATCGGGGTTTTGGAGAGCAGTCTCAGTCACTCATCCAACGCCCGATCCCCGATTTTGTGATTGGATCAGATCGATGACTCACGATCTATCTCAATCCAACGGTCCAGAATAAATTGTGATTTCATGATTCACGAATTCTCATGGCAGTCTTGTGACCTTTACACCTTGTGAGTCAGCGAAATGCCAATATCTCGCCATGTGTCTTTTGATGGATGGTCCAGATGATTTTGTGACTTCGCAAGTCAAATTTCTCCTGTGCGCTCCAAAGGACTAAACCTCATGCACTTTCTTGTTGATCCAACGGTTGTCGGTCCTCTGCGCAAGATATAATGGCTAAAATTCTTTCGCCTTTTCTGCGCTCTCTTCGTCCCTTATGAACTGAATTTCCGCCTCGAATCTGTTCACAGGACAAATCTTACAGCCGCGACGGTTATTCTTTGAACCTGAGACGCATTCTTTACTGCCTTTGCAAGGATTTTCTTCTGCGGAAGAAAAATTCGTGAATCTTTCAAAGATTTGAAAGAATTTCCCGAGTTCTTTGTTCTCTGCTGCAATCTTTGACAGATTTGAGCGATTTCCGAAATGCTTTAAACGCTTCTTCTTTCTGCAACTATCTTTCACGAATTTGAACAAATGCTTTGAATTCTTCAAGAGTTCCCACCTCCTGCATCTCTTCTTCGTGAATCTTTGATGATTCTTTGAAAATTGAACAAGAATCTTTACTATTTCTTCCTTCTCAGTCTTTGCTTCCTTCTCGTGTTTCTCCTCCTTGAAACTTTCAAGCGTAGTACACTCTGCGACCTCGCATGAGCTTCTTACGCTGATATTTTGAGCGTATGACGGTCTGCTTCCTCGTGGAAGTTTCTTGCGAGGATCTTTCGAGAGTATGATGGACAGCTCTCCAAGCCTTGTGAAAAGTTTGTGTCGAATTGTCTCAAGATCTGTGTAAGCTCTGTGCTTGTTTGAGGATCGTGTTTCTCTCCAACCTGTGTGAAGAGGCTTACTGTTGTAGCTCTGATACCATGATAAGTTCTGAAGCAAGAAATGCAGAGAGAAAAGAATAAAATAGAAAAACAGTATATTAGAATATATGAAGAAGAGTACAAAACGAGTACATGAAGAATTTAATGAAGAAGTACTATGCAAAGGGAAATAGTTGAGCTAAATAGGCTCGAGCAAATCAAGAATAGAAAGTACATCTGGCCAGGACAGCTGGGAGTGTATAATCAGCCTGTTGAGGTTACATTATATTTAACAATATATCCTTGGAGTACTTGTCAATGGGCCAGTCCTCTGAGAAGAATGATGTATTTGGTTTTGGTATATTATTGCTAGAACTAATAACTGGGCAAAAGGATTTTGATTTTTGTCAGGCAGCAAACCAGAAAGGAGTGATGCTTGATTGGGTTAAAAAATTATATTAGGAGAATAGGCTTGACATCATCATAGACAAGGATATTAAACCCAACTATGAAAGATTTTAAATTGAGGAGATGGTGCAGGTAGCGTATTTAGGCACTCAGTTAAATCTTGGTAATCACTTGAATATGTCTGAAGTGGTTAGGATGCTAGAAGGCGATGGATTGGAAAAAATGTGGGAAGCTTCACAAAAGGATGAAACTCCTAAATACAAGGGGATGGAAATTACATCCAAGAGGTATTACATCTTTATCGACGAATATTCATCATTGGTTTTGAAATAAAAGGAACTCTTGGGTCCAAGGTGAATTTTGTGAAATGTTGATCTCATGTTTGGAATTACGCTGTTGTGACATATTGAAGGCTTTTTTATCTTGGAGCATCTTGAATTAATCTTCAGGCAGGGTTGTGTTGAGGAAAATATATGAATTGATCTTACTCAAGCATTTTTTAGACTTTACTTGGCTAAAGAAAAGTAGATGGGAATATCACCCTATGTTTATAGCCAACAAAACTAACATCCTAACTCACAAGTATTAATTACGAGTGCTTATGCTAGTCTTTTATCAACAAAAAGCTTGCTGGAAATTCACTTTTTAAGTGATTTTTTGAATATAGCAGTTGCTAAAATAAATGTAAGAACAGAATTAAATACACCAAGATGATAATCAAGATAGATGAGACATAAAAAAATCCTTTATTTCATTCCAATTCACCAAAGATTCATTTTATTTACAAAATCTCATACAGAAATCTTGGACCAAATCCAAACTTAGACATCCCCGATGGAACATACAAAAGGACCTTTGACAGAAAACCAAAAATGAACTCTAAAAGATGGATCAGATTGCCACAGATTGTTTCCCACTCGACTCTGCACCATAGAATTTATCAATCATGAAAATTAATTCACAAACATACAAATCTACATAGACTATCAAAGATAGATCAACACCTCTGAAGAACAAGTGTTTGAATGATTTGATTCAACCCTGAATATTGATGTCTACAATAAGACTCTGCTATCATAAAAGAGAATTAGGTTGTGATGAATATATGAATGAATTAAAACTGAACTATATACACATAAACCGAAAGATCAAACCTTAGCATGCTTCTACTTCTATCATCTTCTTGTTCCTCCCTTTCCTTTTGCTTGTAACAAATTAGAATTGGTTGAAGTAGTTAAACCAACTCATTAGTTAAGTTAATTAAAGACTCAAATAACTTAGTTTAGGGGAAAAATAATAATCATAATAAGGGTCATAAATAAATAATAACCAGTAGGTGGGAACCCTTGTGACTCCCTTTAGTTCATAACAATCATAACATAACTATTAGTTAAGAAAAACCCACCTCCTTGTGTCTCTCATCAACATGTTTACTTTGTCAATTTTAGCTCATGAAATTAGGAATTATTTCAAAAATAATACACATATATCCAAAATAAAACATGTTTTGCAAAGATCCATGAAGTCAACTGTCATGAAACAATAGATAACATAAAACACAAAAGCCATATTTCCCAGTCTACGATGCAACCTTTCTTTGGTTGCTGCTATCACCTCTTGGTTTTCTTGAATTTGCCTTAGGCTATGCAGATCCTTTAGGCTTAATCTCGCTCATCACATGGGAACAATTGTCCCTCAAATACATCTGGGAAGACATGGATTTGTCAAAGTCATTGGAGGGTGAGTAAGGAGCAACAATGGCTTTTCCTTTATCAAGTTCATGGTGGGCTTCAGTCTTCAATTTATTGCTACCATGGGAGGATTTTATTGGAAAGTGGTTAGGGGCATCTTGGACAATGTGATTCAAAGGTGCAGGAGAAAGAAAAGACAAGTTGGGATAGCCACGATGTTGGGAGACTACCGGGTGGACAATATCCTCCTATCCATCATTTTCAGGGACCTCAGGTTGTAAGGAGAAATGGGGAGGTACAGGGATACCAGGGGCTTGCGAGTCTTGGAAACGAGGCCTTTCAGGACTAGTTTGGACTATTCCCTTCCCAATCCAATTAAATAATCCAACATGAAACAATTGGCCAAGATCTTCTGAATCAACGTCAAAATCTATGGAGAAACTGGGCCTTCTTGGGCCTCAGTTCTAGTTACCTCTACCTCTGTTTCCTCGGCCATGGCTTCCTCGACTAAAAAAACTCATCCTGCATGCATGATCAATTAGAAAATAGTATTTTAAATAACCATACATGACAACTCATAAAAATATGAAATATATTTGGCTCAGAATGTATCACACTCATGCAATCCAATCCATATAAATTGTTTTACTATTAATCAACGAGCAGGGGGGTGAAACAGGGTTTTGGGATATGTGAGGGGTTTGTATTGAGAAAAAATATGATATAATGAAATGGGAGAAGCATTTCCACTACTCAATGACAACAACAATCAACTATACAGAAAAACAATAAAACCTCACTACAATCCACACGAGACACTGCCACTTTCATCCATTTGAACACATAATTTCTCCTAACTGTAATCAATCTCAAAACATGGAGTGATAAGGGCATATGGGAGGTAAAGGGGTTTGTAATAGAGGAAAGTGAAATAAAGGGAAGAAGTACGATTATTATTCATGGAATTGATTAAGTGATCCATAAAACATTCTGTGAAAGGATATACATCAACCATCAATCACTTGACTAAATAATAATTTTCGTGTATTTAAAACGTTCACTGTTCATAATCAAATGTACAACATAGTGCCATCACCACACAATAGGCATCCTATACAATCTATAAACAGATTTTGTTCCCTTATTTGCATTTTATAACAATTTCCAAACAGTATCCATCCCACTCTGTTAACCATCGAAAACAACCACTACCAATGTGTTTCTTCAATCCACAACTATACTCAAAAGTCATGTTTTCAAAATAACAATGAATCCACTATTACTGCAATAGAGCCCATCAAAATGCAATGATATTCATTAACATATATATAGGCAGAAACTAAATAACCAATATCAAACTGCAACTCGTATTGATATTCAAATATACAACCAACAACCACTTTTCAGACACAATCTATGCACAGGGTAACTTGCCCAGGCAATGTAATATTGCCACTATAAAAAAAAGAATTCAGTATGGCCTAAAGAAATGGGCTATCTAACTGACATGACAAAGCCTCGACAACATGCCCTTCATAACAAATTATCGATAAACATGATTAAAACTCTATGAAACCCAAGCTATCCATACTATACATAGTGCAAAGCCACCCAAAAAACCACGATGTAATATTTCCATTTTACCAAACCAAACACACAGTCATGGAAATAGTTCAATTCATTGTTGGGTCATCAACCCAACACAATATTACTTCAATTTAGCCCAACTATGATCAACTATGTTGTGCAATTTCGAGCTTAAAAAATCAAGCAATCATAAGGATATAGTTCCCAAAGTCATATGGTTCAATAATCATTTGGCCCCAAGAGAAACCCACAGTTACCACGACAATTATCTATTTTTCACACACACAACGCGACATGAGCAATGTCAAGCATCTTCACCAATGGTAGCTAAACATTTAAATAATCATTAGTGCAAAAACTAGTGTCTATGTATCTACCAAACAACTTAACAAGTTGTAGCAATGATGCATACCCATGCATCCAATCGAATCAGGGTAGAGGACCTTTCCATTAACAACACTGAGCGATCGAAATAAGGAGAGTAATTGTGTGCTTTGAAAGTGTAACTGGTAATGTAGGGTTTACCAGTATTATAACCATGACAATGACTATATACTAACCAACACGAATTTCATACGACCAAATGGGTGAGATTGTTCTCAAAATCGTCGACAATTATACAACCATCCAATCAAAAACCGAGTCGTAAACGACAGGCCATGTTGGTCTTCTTAAACAATTTCCAGAATGGAGGGCCAAGGTTGTTCCGTAGTCAAAAAAAGGAGAGCAGAGACACTCTTTGAAATGGAAAAAACTCCAAGGCCATGGTGTATACAGGATGAACCGTGACTCGTTCGTGGTCATGCACAAATCCATGATAGAAGCCATAACTGAAAAATAGGGCTCTAGTTTGGCCTGGAAAAGGTTATTTAATGCACGCAAGGTATAACCGTCGTTCTCTTTAGTCAACAATAATGGAAAAGAGGTGAAGACAAGGCCGAGGAAGAACAAGAACCTCATTTTGTGACCCCTAGTGGTGCAATCAACCAATGTCGAAGTGAACAAAACATACTGACGCAGAAAACCTCTAACCATTAAACCCATGAAAGCTAGAGTCTAGATTAGTGACATTGTGTGAAGATAGCTATCCAACCAAGAATAAACAAAAACCCTCCAACCAAATGACAGTGATAACAAAGAGATATCACCTAGGATGACCAATAACCTCGACGAACTCAAAATTGTTACAGGAAGAACCATTCACTCTTCATTTCCAGAACCTAAATTTCACACAGTTGCAACACTTAGGAAAACACAAACCCATACACCTAAGCCAGTAATCATTTCATAACTAGAGAAAAATCAAGAATGGCCAAAAAAAGATATACCTATAATCGAATTCCTTAAAACGAGAGTTGGTCGAGTGGTTCCTCCTTGCTAAAATTTCGGAGCATAACCACAACAACAAGATCAAACAATAGCCTGACTAGGGTGGTGGGAAACCAGAAGAGTAAAGGTGACGTGTAGTAAATGCACGTCGCCTCCACCCATATCTCATTAACTCAACATTACATGCCAACAAATTCTCCATTAACACGATTAATCAACATGTATTGAAACCATCACCACATTAAAAGTCAGTAGCGCAATCACCATATCCCATTTCACATGATATAACTCAAACAAAATCGCATAACCATCAACATCCATTACTTGGTCAAATGTGCCACGAACATTCAATATATCCAAATACACCATATATATATCGACCACATAATCCGATTAATCATTTCACAACCATTTACTTGTTATCTAAGATAATTGTTATGTCTTTCATGCATGTAGTATAGTGAATAAGATAACTTTGAATTCTTCCCTTTTGCAATTGTTTCTTATTTATTTCCCATTTTTCGCATGTAGTATAGTAAAAATGCAACATTGGATTCCTTTTCTTTTCACTAATAGTATTTTTTCCTTTCTCGAAAACTATCTTTCATGTAATTTCACTAACATGTTTGTTTTTCAGGTGCGATAAGAACAAATGACATTAATGAATAGCATAGGTTGTAGTAACATGAAGAATCAACATCTCAAAATCTCAACTCATACCAACAACAACAATATCTCATTGACCATGTAAACTGTGTCGCACATCATCACAACACAAAAAATGAGCAAATTTAATCTTCAATAGTTCAAGGGGGTCCCACCTACTAGTATTATTTAGTTTTATAATAATAGGATTTAGCAACACTTTGCGGGCGAAACTACATTGACATTTTTAATCGTCAAGAAATTGGAAAATCCATAGGGAAAATTTGTTTCCAACAGATTTAGAACTCAAAACTCATGGTTTCGCAGACCAAGAACGACAGGCAGGAAGATAAAACTCAGATGATTATGCAACAGGGGGAAGTGAGTGGATTTAATCAAAATTTGACCGGGAATTTGGGAATAATTCATGAAAAGTGCTAAGTATCAGGGGGTTTTACCACCGTATGCATAATCATTTGACTGGAACCTTCTATATAACCTTTAGGGAGTAAAACTTTAGACTTTCTCTTAAAATATCGATGGATGAGGAAATGGCAAGAAGAAGTGGGAGATAGTTGATTCTTTATAAGACAACAGTGAAAAAAATGTAACAATTTCAAGGGTCCTTCAGAGGAGTATCTTGACACCTATGTAAGCTTGGTTGTTATTATCTAACAATGATTTGCAGGAGTGTCACTGTAGAAATTCTGATCTGACATTTTGTCTTGACCAAACACTAAAAGATGATAAAGACAAAAATCGCAACAGAAGTAAAAATGCAGAAATTAAAATAGCAGCAGTAAAAGACTCAATTGAAAACATCAAGGAAAGAAAACTTAACTTAGAAGGAAGAAATCAAGGTACTTTAAGTGTAGAAAACAAGAATGGTAGAAAAATGAAAGCAGAACTAGACTACTAATAACTAAGAACTCAATGTATTATTTATGTACAAAAGGAAGGGAAATTTTTTCTTGGAGTGAGGTAGGATGGAATTTTGCAAAGAGAAATGCATCATATATTTTATATGTATGATTCATGAATTTAAAGACGATGCATATGGAATAATAATCACCTTTCCAACCAACAAGTTCATGTAGTAGGGGTAATAAGCCTATTAAGATCAAGAAAAAGCAATTACCATCTTGTAGGACCTGCCAACCAACAAGACGAGGCTCCAGCTTGATATTGAAAACATGAGCATCATAAATACCATTAGAATGATGGTTAGAAGTTTTGATGTTGAGGATAGAGTTAATGGGCTCTTCAAGCATTATAAGGTCATCATTTATGATCTCTTGATCAAGAAAAGGACTACCATGCACCGAGGGAGAAAAAAAAGGATTCAAATGCATAAGAATTATTTTAAACTTATCATCATCAAAAGAAATCATGCATGCAAGGGAGATATGTATATCATCATTGAATTCCTCAACCCTTTCGAACCGAAACAATGGGTTTGTGAAAGAACTCTGTAATGTAAAATATTCATTATCCTTGTGGAAATTTTAGAAAGGATAGTCAACATATGAACCTATATGGCCACTTGAATCCCCTCTTCCATATTCTTTAGGATAGTCATGAGAAATATGAGGAATAGTTCTATCCAAATTAAGAGAATCTTCCCTATCAGATTCATCCCTTAAGAGTACTTCATTGGACACAAGTTGATCTTGAGTGGGGTATGTTCCGAAAAGGTCATCATTAAAGGCGAAGGCATAAATAAGGTATTTTAGAAAGTAGGATTAATAGACACATTTGGACAATAATCCTTACAATCCTCTACGAATATAGCACTACGATATTCATGATTGTTCTCCTACAGGCTTGTCACGAAGAGAGAATGATTTGTGCGATATTCATTCTTATCTTTTAAGAACAAACCACAGGTCAATCGTTCATGAGGACCATATAAGAAGTCACATCGAGGAGGGTCATTGATGCTTTCAAGTAGAAACTCAAAGTGATAAAAGATAGGTGGAGGGGAAAAATCAATAAGAAACTTTACAAAAATTGATTCTCCCGTGAAAATTTGACTGGATACTTTACGTCTAGACCGGTATCTTGCTTTACCATGGAGGGGAAGTGGAAAACAATTTGCAGAAGTATGTATATCATAAACTCCAATAGAGTGACAGAAGCTAAGGGAAGCATCAATATGGTTCTGAGGAGATTCCCATAAGTTACCCTCGAAAAGAGGACAACTAATCATTGACGATGAGATCGAACTAGATTTATGCATGATCATGCAAGATAGGGATTGATAAGATCATGAAAAACAAAAACAAAAAATAAAAACTAACAAAAAAGAGAAAAATAAAGCATATAAACAATAGATAAAAAAAACAAAGTCAAAATACAGGAAACCAGGGAAATAAAGATAATGAGTTGTCCCCTGTATGGCTGCCAAATAAATGTTGAGGAAAATATATGAATTGATCTTACTCAAGCATTTTCAAACTTTACTTGGCTAAAGAAAAGTAGACAGGAATATCACCCTATGTTTATAGCCAACAAAAATAACATCCTAACTCACAAGTATTAATTACGAGTGCTTAGCCTAGTATTTTATCAACAGAAAGCTTGCTGGAAATTCACTTTTTATGTGATTTTCTGAATATAATAGTTGCTGAAATAAATGTAAGCACATAAGTAAAGAAACTAAGATGATAATCAAGATAGATGAGACATAAAGAAATCCTTTATTTCATTCCAATTCACCAAAGAATCATTTTTTTTACAAAATCTCATATAGAAATCTTGGACCAAAGTTAAACTTAGACATCCCCGATGGAACATATAGAAGGACCTCTGACAAAAAACCAAAACCAAACTCTAAAATTTGTATCAACTTGCCACAGATTATTTCCCACTCGACTCTGCACAATATCTTTTATCAATCATGACAATTAATTCACAAACAGATAAGTCTACAAAGACTATCAAAGATAGATCAACACCTCTGAAGAACAAGTGTCTGAATGATTTGATTCAGCCCTGAATATTGTTGTCTACAATAAGACCCTACTATCATACAAGAGAATTAGGTTGTGATGAATATATGAATGAATGAAAACTGACCTATCTCAACATAAACTTGAAGAGAAAACCTTAGCATGCTTCTGCTTCTATCCTCCTCTTGTTCCTCCCTTTCCTTTTGCTTTTAACTAATTAGAATTGGTTGAAGTAGTTGAACCAACTCATTAGTTAAGTTAATTAAAGACTCAACTAACTTTAGTTAGGGGGGGAAGTAATAATCATAATATGGGTCATAAATAAATAATAACTACTAGGTGGGACCCCTTGTGACTCACTTTAGTTCATAACAATCATAACATAACCATTAGTTAAGAGAAACACACCTCATTGTCTCTCCCATCAACATATTTACTTTTGGCGATTTTAGCTCATGAAATTTGGAATTATTTCAAAAATAATACTCATATATCCAAAATAAAACATGTTGTCCAAAGATCCATGAAGTCAACTGTCATGAAACAATAGATAACATAAAACTCAAAAGACATATTTCCCAGTCTGTGATGCAACCTTTCCTTGGTTGCTGCTGTCACCTCTTGATTTTCCTGAATTTTCCTTAGGTTGTGCAGAGCCTTTAGGCTTAATCTCGTTCATCACGTGAGAACAATCGTCCCTCAAATTCATCCGGGAAGACATGGATTGAGGCATTGGAGGGTGAGGAAGGAGAAGCAATGGCTTTTCCTTTATCAAGTGCATGGTGGGCTTCAGTCTTCAATCTCTTCCTAGCATGGGAGGATTTCACTACCGAGTGGTTAGGGGCATCTTGGACAATGGGATTCAAAGGAAAAGGAGCAGGAAAAGACAAGTTGGGCTAGCGATGATGTTGGGAGACTTCTCGGTGGACAATCTCCTTCCATCCATCATTTTCAGGGACCTCGGGTTGTAAGGAGACATGAGGAGGTACAAGGATATTGGGGGCTTGCAGGGATTGGAAAGGATGCCTTTCGGGCCTAGGTTGGACTATTCCCTGTCCAATCCAATTAAAGAATCGGTCATGAAACAATTGGCCAATCTCTTTTGAATCAGCGTCAAAATATATGGAGAACTTGGGCCTTCTTGAGCCTCGGTTCCAATTACCTCTACCTTTGTTTCCTCGACCATGGATTCCTCGACTGAAAAAACTCATCCTGCATGCATGATCGATTAGAAAATAGTATTTTAAATAAACATCCATGAAAACTCTTTAAAATATGAAATAGATTTGGCTCAGAATGTATCAAACTCATACAATCAAATCCATATAAATTGGTTTATTGTTAATGAATGAACATGGGGGTGAATCAGGGTTCTGGGATATGTGAGGGGTTTGTATTATGAGAAAATATGATATAATGAAAGGGGAGAAGCATGTTAACTACTCATTGACAACAACAATCAATTGTAAAGAAAAACAATAAAACCTCACTGCAATCCACACAAGACACTACTGCTTTCATCCATTTTAAGACGAAAATTCTCTTCACTGTAATCAATCTCGAAATATGGAGTGAAAAAGGAATATGGGAGGTGGCGATGTTTGTAATTGGCGTAAATTGAAATAATGGTAGGGAAGAAGGAATATTATTATTCATGGAATTGATTAAGTGATCCATAAAACATTCTGTGAAAGGAGATGCATCAACCATCAATCACTTGACTAAATAATAATCTATGTGTATTTAACAAGTTCACCATTCATAATCAAATATCCAACATAGTGCCATCACAAAACAATAGGCATCTTATACAATTTTTAAAAGGATTTTGTTCCCTTATTTTCATTTTATATAACAATTTCAAAACAATATCCATCCCACTCTGTTAACCATCGAAAAAAACCATTACCCATGTGTTTCTTCAATCCACAACTATACTCAAAATTCATGTTTTCAAAATAATAATGAATTCACTATTACTGCAATAGAGCCCATCAAAATGCAATGATATTCGTTAACATATATATAGGAAGAAACAAAAGAACCAAGATCAAACTGGAACTCATATTGATTTTCAAATATACAACCAACAACCATCTTTTAGACATAATCTATGCACAGGGTAACTTGCCCAGGCAATGTAGTATTGCCACTGTAAAAAATAAAAATCAATATGGCTTAAAGAGATGGGCCATCTATCCAACATAAAAAAGCCTCGACAACATGCCCTTCATAAAAAATGATCGATAAACATGATTAAAACTCTGTGAAACCCAAGTTATCCATGTTATACACAGTGCAGAGCCACCCAAAAAAACACGATGCAATATTTCCATTTTACCAAACCAAAAACACATTCATGGCAATAACTCAATTCGTTGTTGGGTCATCAACCCAACACAATATTACTTCAATTTATCCCAACTATGATCAACTATGCTATGAAATTTCAGTCTTAAACAATCAAACAACCATAAGGATATAGTTCCCAAAGTCATCCAGTTCAATAATCGTCCATCCCCAAGAGAATCCCATAGTTACCATGACCATTATCTATTTTGCACACACACAACACAACATGAGAAATGTCAAGAATCTTCACCAATGTTAGATAAACATTCAAATAATCATCAGTGCAAAAACCAGTGATTATGTATCTACAAAAAAACTCATCATTGTCTTAAAAAATCAAAAACCTAACAAGTTGTAGCAATGACGCATACCCACACATCCAATCGAATCGGGGCAGAGTCCCTTTCCATTAAAAACACTGAGCTATCGACATAAGGAGAGTAATTGTGTGCTTTGAAAGTGTAATTGGTAATCTAGGATTTACCAATATTATAACCAAGCCAGTGACTATATACCAACCAAGACGACTGTCATACAACCAAATGGGTGAGACTATTCTCAAAATCGTCAACAATTATACAACAATCCAATAAAAAATGGAGTGGTAAATGAAAGTTTAGTCTGGTCTTCTTAAACAATTTCTAGAGTGGAGGGCCAAGGTTGTTTTGTAGTCAACACGAGGAGAGAAGAGCCACTCTTTGAAATGGAAAAAACTCCAAGGCCACGATGTATACAAGACAAACCATGACTCGTTCGTGGTCAGGAACAAATCCATGATAGGGGCCATAACTGAAAAGTAGGGCTCTAGTCTGGCCTAAAAAAGGTTATTTAACACACTCAGGGTATAACCCTCATGACCTTCGGTCAACAATCATAGCACAGAGGTGAAGATAGGGCCAAGGAAGAACAAGAACCTCATTTCGTGACCCCTGGTGGTGCAATGAACCAATGCCGAAGTGAACAAAACATATTGATACAAAAAACCTCTGACCATTAAACCCATGAAAGCCAAAGACTTTATTGATAGTGCATGAAGATAGCTATTCACCCAAGGCTAAAAGAAAAACCTCCAACCAAATGACGGTGATAACAAAGAGATATCACCCAGGAAGACCAATAACCTCTATGAACTCAAAATTGTTACAGGAAGAACCATTCACTCTTGATTTCCAGAACCAAAATTTCATATAGTTGCAACACTTAGGAAAACACAAACCCATACACCTGAGCCAGTAATCATTTCATAACAAAAGAAAAATCACAAATGGCCAAAAAAAGACATCCCTACAATCCAATTCCTTAAAAGGAGAGTTGGTCGAGTGGTTCCTCCCTGCTAAAATTTTGGAGCATAACCACAACAACAATATCGAACAATAGCCCAACTAGGGTGGCGGCCAACGAGAAGAGTAAAGGTGATGTGCAAAAAATGCACGTCCCCTCCACCCATATCTCATTAACTCAGCAGTACATGCCAAAAAATTCTCCATTAACACGATTAATCAATATGTATTGAAACCATCACCACATTAAAAGCCAGTAGCATGATCACTATATCCCATTTCACATCATATAAATTAAACAAAATCGCATAACTATCAATGTTGATTACTTGGTCAAATGCACCACCAACATTCAATCTATCAAAATACACCATATATATATATATATATATATATATATATATATATATATATATCGACCACATAATCCGATTAAGCATTTCACAACCATTTACTTGTTAGCTAGGATAATTGTTAAGTCTTTCATGCATGTAGTATAGTGAATAGGATAACTTCAATTTCTTTCCTTTTGCAATTGCTTCTTATTTCTTTCGCATTGTTCGCATGTAGTATAGTAAAAACACAACATTGGATTCCTTTTCTTTGCACTAATAGTATTTTTTAGCTTTCTCGAAAACTGTCTTTCATGTAATTTCACTAACGTGTTTGTTGTGCAGGTGCAATAAGAACAAATGGCATTAATGAATAGAATAGGTTGTAGTAACATGGAGAATCAACATTTCAAAATCTCAACTCATACCAACAACAACAATATATCATCAACCATGTAAACCGTGTCGCACATCATCACAACATAAAAAAGGAGAAGATTTGATCTTCAATAGTTCAAGGGAGCCCACCTACTAGTATTATTTAGTTTTATAATAATAGGCTTTAGCAACACTTTGTGGGAGAAACTATGTTGACGTTTTTAATCGTCAACAGGTTTGTTGTTGTAGCTTCTTTGCAGTTTCACCATGAGGCATACTATGATGGCATTATTGTTTTGGTTGTTTTCTTGTAAAATTATTGTAGTCTACGCTCTTATATCAACTCCAAGTTCCTTTTCCAACATGGTTTTTCTGCACCATAGTGAGGAATATAAGCACAACTTACTTGTATGTAACTTGTCAAACTTTGAGACGATGGATTTATGCTAAGATTGCTTGCGAAATTCTAGAAATTTTACAATGGCTAGGGCTGGTTTTTTATTTTGAGTTGGAAAAGCTCTAGATTCGGATGTTACTCCATTCTTATTAGGCTCCCACATGCCCATGTGGCTGGCTTTTCTCAATAGTTTAACAACCCAAATTGGCACAAAGAAATTTTTTTGCTATGGGTGGTTAAGCCATAGCAAAAACATTTCTATGGAAAAGTTTCAGTCTTGAAACCGGGCTCTGATACCATATGTAAAGCCTACCTTATATAGCCTCATATAATAAACAAATTCTAATCTCCTATTGAAATTACTGCAACTTAGTTTAGAATTTTCTTTCATGATTTTTCTATGCCAGGAAAATAAAATAGCAGCATAATAAAAACAAAACTTAATAAAATACATAGAATGCTTACCTCAACCTGTAGATTAATCGATTTAGTCCCTTTTATGCTTGTTGATGATCATGACCAACTGCCCAAACTCAATATTAACCTCCCAACCAACTAGGAACAACCTCTTTGGCTCCCTAGCTCTAGGAATCCTTGCAGCTTCATGGCCCCCGAGCAAAAAATTCCCAGCAACAACAGTGCCCTATGAGAGTTCTCCAAAACAATTCTTCCAATTTCCTCCTCCTTCTCCATCTTTCAGAAATTCTGAAACCAAATAAAATGATATCCCTTCCAAGTACTCCCCTCCTTTCTTATCCTCCTCTCTCAAGCCCCCCTCATTAATATCCCAACAACCTTATCCCCCCATTAATTCCCCAACAACCTTATCCCCCCATTAATTACTTCACCCATTTTTTAATAATAAAATAATAAAAGACTCATTTACTATATTTTAATAATTAATTAAATCCAAATTTAAAAATTAAGATAAAAAATAATCAATTTGGGTTGTTACATTGACCGACATGACCAATCGTTCAATCATTTCCCCCACTTCTCGATTGACTTCACTCTCGGAAAAATCCCTCTGAATGAAATATATGAGGTGAATGCAGTTGAATCTGCTTCTCCATGACAATCTGAGGGGAAGAAGAAAACTAAGAATAAACCCAAGAAAAATAATCAAACAAAAAATGCAAAAACACAAATGAAACCACATTCTACTGAGAAACAACCACAATGCAAATCAAAATTTCCATGTCTCATTTGTGGTGAAGATCACTACACACAATATTGTCCTCATCGAGACAAAGTTGCCAAAAACTTTAAAGGAAATTCTCAACCCTTTGTATTAATACGTCCTTTTCAATAGCAACAGTCATTAGTTTCCCAAGCTCTCGCACCTCCTATAGGAGGTAATCCAAACCATCCTCCTAAAGAGGAAGCTTCATCGAGTGGACACATTTACATGTTTAATGGGATAGATTGACCACTCATACTATGACATATGACATGCCTCCAGGTAAACCTGATAAATATAAAGTAATTATTAGTGCTACACCAGATCCACTTCCTACTACAGTTACCACTCCATCTAGGCCACTCCATATTGAGAAAGAGAAATTTTCCTCTATTCTACACCCTCCCAAGAGTACAATTTGAAAGTCAACCTTTAATCCTAACTTGTGTGCTGCTCAAAAGTACAACATCCTTGAAGATTTGGCTCAAGCACCTTGTGCTATGTCAGCTCTTGAAGTTCTACAACATTGGCCTAGACAATGTAGGACTCTCTTGGAAGCCATCATAGCTATAGATCTCGAGTCATCTAACCCTATCATGTTTAACCTAGATAACTTCAAATCATGAATCTCTCACCAACTCACTTTTCAAATCGATGTTGTTGTCCATCATCAACATATTCATCACACAATCTTGGATCAGGGAGAATCCACATGTGTCATGTCCTTGGCTTGCTAGAAAGGCCTTAAATCACCTAGTCTCAATCAATCTCCCACCATGTTATGAGCATTCTATGCAAGAGGTTTTCAACCTCATGGATTATTACAATCCTTAGAGGTTCAATTGGGAGGCAAAATTTTTTCTATAGATGTTGAAGTAGTCAATGCTCCCATTGATTTTAACTTGTTTCTAAGGATAAGTTGGTTCTATGCTATTACTTTCATCAATTCATCACATTTTCGATGCGTCCAATTCCCTCATCAAGGTAAAACTGTGACCATCTATCAGTTAGATTACTATACCCCTGACGCTCGCACTCAAACAACCAACAACATTCGATTTCTAGGAGATTCCAAAATCACTTATGAAAACATTGGAGTAGGTCTCTTTTCTCATGGGTACCTTCCCTACACCTCTCCCTCCCACTACGCAACACATTGAAATGATTAACATGATCTCGACTATGGAACATCAATCCTTTGAATCATATGATCCTTGGATTGCGCCTAGTCCCTTAGAATTTGATACACTAGGTGACACCATTCCATTTAGTCCTATAGAGGTTGAATATGATACCATTCAGTCTACCTCTCATTCACCGAAGGACCAATATCTGCTGGCATCTATGACTTATTCATTACCATCCTGGTTAGATTCCCTATCCTCTACTTTCGATTACATCCTACATATTTTTCCATCCAATGAATCTATTATGGAAATGATTAGTATCGAGGAGGCACCATGGGATGACAACCATCATTGATCATCCTTTCTTCCCAGTTTGGATGACATCAAGAAATATTTTTCATCTATATTTTCTAGCAATATTGTCGACTCCCCCCAATATCCAATACTCACTCAAGATATGATATCCAAGGGGAATTTTGGAAACATCTCTGCCACTCTTACAGTTGATGTAGCCATTAAAGAAGGTATTGTTGAAAACATACAACTAGGTGCAAATTGATCAGTTGAAGAAGTTGAAACTTATACCTCCTTGTAAAAATAATTTGGTGACATCTTCATCTGGAGTTACGAATAAATTCCAAGGATTTATCCATCGATCATTGTGCATGAAATCAAAACTTACCCAAGAGTTAAACCTGTGAGACATAAACTTTTCTCAGTCCATCCTAACAAAACTGTACCAATCAAGGTAGAAGTAGAAAAACTTTTGAAATATGGTTTTATTTATAATATACCTTTGACCAAATGGGTTTCCAACATCGTCCTCGTGGCCAAAAAATAGGGGACCATTCATGTTTGTTTCGATTATCGGGATCTTAATAAGTCTTGTCCATGAGACAATTACCCTACACCCTTTATCAACCAAATTATCAATAATTGTGTCAGAAGGATCATCTTCTCTTTTATGGATGGATTTTCATGATATAACCAGATCAACATTTTACATGTTGATCAACATAAAACAACCTTCATCTTCCCTTGGGGGACTTTTGCTTATCATAAATTACCTTTTGTCCTTAAAAACACTGAAGCCACGTTTTAGTGGGCCATGTCATATGGTTTCCATGATATCAAAAATATTGTTGAACCTTACCTCGATGACTTACCTGCTCACTTGTCTCATCAATGAGACCACATTAGTCACCTATGAGATACCTTTCTTCGATGTTGGTTTTACAACATATGTTTGAACCCCCATAAATGCATCTTCGATGTCGAATTAGGGAGACCCCTCGGCTTCATAGTCTTAAAATAAAGGATTAGGGTGGATCCCTTAAAGTCAAAGACATTCTAGATTTACCTCCTCCCAACAACCTCACTCGAATGCAAAGTTTGCAAGGGAAGGAAAGCTCTCTTCATCGCTTCATTTGCAATTACGCCAAAATCACTAAAGGATTCATCAGATTTATGAAAAAATATTCCCCTTTCATCTATTATGACACCCCTCAACTCTCATTTGATTCTCTTAAGCATGCCTTAATGAATAAACCTCTTTTGCATCCACCAGATTATGCAAGGGATTATATCCTTTATTTTGTTTCCTCTAATTCCACTATTGCTACGGTGTTAGTACAAGAGGATGATGACAACGCAAAACATGTGATTTAATATGTGAGTAAAATTATATCAGGTCCCGAACTCCAGTATTCCCATGTCAAAAAGTTGGCTTTGGCAACAATTATTTTCATCCAAATATTTCTCCATTAAATTTTTTTACACACTACCACGATCATCGCAGACTAAAACCCCATGTACCACATATTGACTCGTCAAGTACTTGGGGGAAAATATTCCAAATGGATCATCATTCTCCAAGAATTCAATCTTGAGTTTTCTAAAACAAAGGCTAAGAAATCATTGGTTTTTGGGGAATTAATTTGTGATCTTCCCCATACTAATGAGGATACTGAGCCTAGTGATTCTCTTCCTAATTAATCCATGTTTCTTATTAGTATGTCTGATCCTTGGTATGGAGATATATTTCTTTTTCTCCAAACCCAAAAATTTCATCCCAACATTTCACGTGATGAACGACATCGCATTAGACACCACTCAAAATGCTACCTTATGATTGGCGACACCTTGTACCATCATGGCATTGATATTGTCTTACAATGTTTCTTAACCCATAAAGAGGTTGAAAAAGTTTTAAATGACTATCACCTTGGATCTTGTGGCATTCATATCTGGGATGGCTACAACCCACAAAATTCTACGTTTCAGTTATTTTTTGCCTTCCATATTCAAATATTGCATTGAGACCATTAAAAAATTCCCACCCTGTCATATCTTTCAGTGGAAATCACGTACCCACCTATATGCACTTCATCCCATTGTCATCTTCGGCCCCTTTGCAAAATGGGGCATCGATTTTATGCAATGTAAGCCTACCTCAGCTAGGGGCACAATTATATCATCATTATCGTCGATTATTTCACTAAATGGGCTGAGGATATGCCTACATTTCTTAACTATGGTCGCACTGCAACATTGTTTGTGTTCAATCACATCATCACTCAATTCAGTGTACCACAAGCTATTGTAATTAATCATGGATCCCATTTCCAGAACCATATGATGGGTAAATTACGCACCAAGTTAAGTTTTCACCATGATAACTCATCCCCCTACTATTCACAGGCCAATGGACAAGTTGAATTAATCAACAAAGTCCTAAAGACCATGCTCCAATGCATGGTGGGAGCGAACAAAACCTCTTGGAACTTGCAACTCTTCTCCACACTTTGGGCTTATCAAAATTCAGTTAAAACCACAACTAGATTTACACCCTTCTAGTTGGTATACAGGATAGAAGAGGTATTACCGATCAAATGTGAGATTCCTTCATTGAAATTCACCGTAGAACTCTTATCCCACACTACTAGTGAAGATGAGCAATTCTTATATCTAACCAAGTTGGATGAAACCCATCGTGATGTTTCTCTCATCAATGAGACATATAAAAAATGCATGAAAAATCAATATCATAAATCCATCCAACCTCACACTTTCACAGAAGGATATCTAGTCCTAGTTTATGATCAATATCATGACAAAATGGGGGCAAGAAATTTAGAACCCATGTGGCACGGGACATACATCATAAAATGCGTGTTACATAGAGGCACGCATGAGTTAGTATATTATGCTTAGAATATCTTGCATGTGTGATTTGTACATTACTGTACTATATACTTTTGACTTGGTGTGTCTTTTATTTTTCATGCATGAGTTTTGTGTCAGTTGTTTCTTATACTTTTCTTTTTCATTTCATGTGCATGTGACATCATCCTTTCCCATCTAGTTCGATTTTGCGGATGGCTCACTTTGTGAAATCACTTATGCATCTTGGCTCATTTACCACTCTAGCGACTTAGCAAGCTCGGGAGGGATTTTCCTCGGAGCTGCAACTGATAATGTTGCAGAGTATAACTTCGTCATCCAACTCTTAACCGAAGCCTCCTCCCTAGGTATATCTCAATTGATTATCAACCTTGATTCTCATATTGTGGTCTATCAACTAAATCATAAGTACTTTGTTCACAACTCAACTTTACTACGTCTCCATCTGAGGGTTCACCGTCTCGAAAGAGTTTTGAATTTCTTGAGTACAAGCACATATCAAGAGAACTCAACATGATTTTAGATTCATTAGTGAATTATATGTTGTATTGGTATATTTTTCATATATAAACATTTTGAAACATAAATCATATGTACAAAAACATCACATAAAACAAAAAATGAAACATAGGTCGGCATCACAAAACTCATATATATATATATATGTGTGTGTGTGTGTGTGTGTGTGATAGATTTTTTGTTTTTGAAATACATCATACAAAAGTAAATGACGAGGAAAAACATAGTCCTCCATGCCCCATAATATCATCATAAGGACTACAAATGACCGAGGACTCTAATCATCCTCCTATATCATGTTGTTCTCTACAAAGTACACTATTTCTCATGTCACCCATCATAGCAAATGATTGAGGCCTTCAGATACCCCAACCATATGTTGCTAAATATGTAAAGGCACATCTTGTCTCCTCAAAGGGGGAACACCCATCGTCAAAGCCGTAGGTTCATCTCCACCACTCGTAGTCCCCCCACTACAAAATCATGCTCATTTGTCGCATGTGCATCCCCAAGATGCCCCTATGATGGCATCTCCACAAGATGTGACGCAACTATGTCTGCATGATGAAAAGGATATGGTTTAGATCCCTCATTGTACAAAAAAAACCATATAAAGGATGAACAAAAATATTGGTTCCAAGGTTATGCTTATCTTTTGTATTTGATGCATCCCATTGTATTCCCTTGGTAAGTACCAAGTCAGCACTTCCTCTAAAAACTACCCCAACATAGGGGAAGTCCTCAATCACCACTAAATACCTCCTCCACCATGCAAAGAAGTCTACATTGAATATGAAAGTTGAGGGATCATTCCCCAACCTAGGGGAAAGACTGGTCCACCTCTCCATATGAGGCTCGATCATGGGACGTGTTATCATTGCAACCTATGGCTGCATCTAGGGGATCCACTCTAATAAAAATGAAACCAGGAAAGAACCATATTCAAATTGTTTTTTCCTACCAGTTCTGCATTTGGATATCTTCTCTTTTACATTCCTCAGGAACCCTGCACTCCAGTTGAACAATATTGGTTCCAAAAACTGAATGGCATAGAGACTTGTGATTTTGAAGAAAGATAAGCACTAGTTCTCCCCACCAAATTGGTAATGGAAAATAGGACAACTCGAACTAATAAGTATCTCACATCTTTTATCACTATCCTTCCACCCACCAACCGTGAGCCTCATATGTAGTGTTCGACAACATATGCCTTAGTTGGTTGTGGAGTATCCCAGTGCTCAAACAAGAGTATGGGTGCCCCTATCCTCGAGAGCCCCGTCAAAAAGTATACATCATCCATCTCAATTTCAAGCATATCCGGCCCTATTTGGAATGCTTTCTCAGCAGCATCCCATATAAAAATCAAGTATTCAAGAAATAATACTTCTTTTCTCATGTTATGAAGCTATAAATACTTGAGAAAGCCACAATTGTGTAAATCTTCACTCACTTGAGGGTATTGAAGAGTGGTGATGTCATCAAACTTGTGCTCACATTATTTCCACTCAATCATGGATAGCTATAGATGAAACCTGCAAAAACATCAATTAATCATCATTAGATAAACCCTCATGGAAATAAATTACATCTTTTTAGCCTTAAAAAAAAAAAAAAATGTTATGCACCTAGAGCTCCCTAAAATAATGTAACAAAGTGCTATCACCCCTCAGCGCGCACACCAACGATTTGAAATCACAATTGGTGCTCCCCTAGATACTTTGAGGGAGCATCGATCTACTTCAGTGCTCTAGGGCTTCCCAAGGAGCCTAGAACACCTAAACTAAAGGCTAAAATGCAGTAAAAATTCATGAAAAAGGATGAGTAGAAGGAAACAACCAACCTAGTTTGGACGGTTTAGAAAATGGTCACTCACAACCCCCATAATAAATGCTTGAAGAATTCTCCAAAAGAGGTAAAAATCCAAAGACCACAGGAGAATAGTAAAAAACAAATGTAAAAACAAATTTTTGACCTAACTTGATATTTGATAGGTTCATTTTGGTCATTTCTCCTTATTATAAAGTCTATTTTTGGGTTTCTTATCAGTTTTTCGAGAAATTACTAATGTCTTATGCCCAAAACAACTTGATTTTACAGGAATTTGAGAAGATTTATTTCAATGACCTTGTAACACCAATGAGCTTAGTCTTTTTTCTTTCTCTCACTCAAAAATACATGAGAATGTAATCGATTATACTTTTATCTCTTTTCTGGACTCATAAAGGCGATACAAAAAATGAACCCCCTTGGAGTCTCGTTTAAGCTCTTTTCAGACTCTCTAATCATGAAAATATTTTCGACTGATCTTGCTTCCTTTTTCATTCATTAAAAGGTTTGAACATGTGTCCTCGTAGTAATAGTTTATCTATTTTTAGGACCTCAAAAACTAAAATTACGAAAAATGACAACCCTAGAGTCATCTTTAATTATTTTCAGACTCTCTAAACATAAAAAACCATTGAATTTTCTTTCTATGGACTCTTTAAACTACACATTGAAGGGCCCATATGGGGACAAATGCTCACTTCTTCCAGTTCGTTAAACAAAGGAAGAGGAAATTATTGAAGGTATGTTCTATCGAGCATGTGTTATGCTCCTCAAGATCGTTAAATTAAAAAGAGGTACTCATCTATCTAGATGGGGGAAAACATTGAAGGAATTGGGTCAAGTTTCTTGAAAACGTTTTTAAACAGCTCTTGTAGTCTCCCTTGAACACGACACTTGTTTTAACATCCACACTGAACACTTGGATAATACGCTAAACCTCTGCACTGAACCAATCCTATGAGTCTTTCCACTCCTTTTAAACATCCAAAGAATTCCTCATGACTCACTACATTATTTTTTGGTCCACTCTCCCTTTATGCTATCAATTCTCATGTTGTTCTTCATTGTTCAAGTGAAGTATCTTCCTCAAGAGTTAACCATCTACACAATTACTAGTTTCCATACCCATGCCAATCTATGTTCATCTGTTGTATCTTATCAATTTCATGTGTCAGTTTCATGTCTATGATGGGGTATAAATCAAGGTCCTCCTTCGACGAGTCTTTTCCTATCAACTTCAACATATCATCCAAGAGTTAGACATAGAAACTAGTTAGTAACTTTCAGCCTGCATGCCTCAATGGAAGGACTCCTCGCTTCTGACAATAGGTTTACATCATTGAACTCTAATCGGATGATTCCAAAAATGTTCAACCTCAGCTCATCTATTCACATTCGTTGGAATGTACTAGGGTACCTTAGGAGTCATTGACATCATTGACGATTTTCCTCGCACTTGTTAACAGTTTACCTCAATGAATGATAATCAAGTGGTTTCTACTATGTTCTACATCAAAACATCTATTCACATGGTTATATTCATACCACATTGAGATTGGGATGAACACCCTAGGCTAAGTATTCATTCTTATTTTTGCTTTACGTAGGTTGCGAAGGAAGTCGTTTGAACATGTTAATTCTTATGTTATCACATAGATCCACATTGTATTGGTATGTGGCTATGTTTTATCATCTCGTATCTCCACTGTGTATTTTCAAGTCTGTGACCAGTTCATGTCATATAATTATGGATCCACGTTGTATCTCTGGTGGCCATACCCTTAGTCAATATCATCATGAATCCATAGTATATTTATTGACGACAATACTTTGACTTATTTATAGCCCGAGCATAGCTATGACTTCCTCAGGAATGGAACACATATTAACATTGTTTGATGGTTGTCTTCAACTTCTATGAGGTTCCCAAAATCCATACCCTTTCTTCAAAGAATCCACAAAGTGTTTCGGCCATCAGCTTTAATTTTCTAAATTCACACTTTGGGGGGCATTCTGTTACACATCAAAATTCCTCACTTCGATAATGACACATTCTCATTGTCATAAGTTTCATACTTTTGTCACAAGTGTCGTATTCTCATAACATAAGTGTCGCATTACAAACACCACTATGAGAAAACTTGATACAACCCCTAAAACATTTTAGAAGAAGAAGCCCCATCATTTGACAACTAGAACAAAGTATCTTCTTATGAGAATTAGTCATCTTGGAAACTTTTGGAAGATAACCGCTCCCTTGATCATATATAGGGAGCGCTATCACTCTTTGTCTATCTAGAAGAGAGCATTATAGCGCTTTGTTTCCTATTGTAAGGGAGCTCTGAATTTGTTGAGCAAATCTAGGAAGAAATCCCCTTTTTCTCTAAGGACAATTATGAATGGATCGAGTTGGTTTGGCTCTAATATAACCCTTAGGAAGCATCTAAGGGATATATCACAACTAATGGAGCCATATCCTCAAGTAATACCAAATATAACCAAGGTGGTTGAGCCTCTCAAAGCTTATAATTGGAGATTCTCATGGTGAAAAAAGAGGAGAAATTATCAACAGAGCATTGTTATTCTAATCATGGATCTTTCAAGAAAGGGTTGGATAATGAGGACTTGGGGAGGTTGTTGCAACATCATATGAAGATTGTAAGTTTTTCTTTAAAGTTATCATCAATATACTTGTCATATTTCCTTCTATTATGTATTTACATGTACTTGTCTATGCTTGTTTTAATCTTTCATAGATTGATTGGTTTTGTCTAATCCATTAGATTAGGAGATAGTTGCTTGTATCTTGTGATCCATTGCAAGTCCTAATTGGAACTTGTGGATTGGAGCAGTTTGGGAAAAATTCAAAAGTGAGGTACATCATAATATCCCTCCTTCTCTCTTTTAAGAAGGGCATAATTAATCTATAGGAATGGTAGTGTCCAAAGGTAGTTTTTTGTCTTGGTAGAGGGGTATATACTCAAAGGGAAGATTCACCTATCTGCAGGGGAATTATTCTGTAACACATACATACTACCTAGTCAACACAAGATACAATAGGTTGGTTGAACATATTCGACCCATCCAACAATAGATTTTTGAAATTCTTCAACAAGAAAAGAAGCACAACTTCTCCAGCAAGGCAAGAAGCTCACCAACATTCAGATTCAACAAATGCTTTCTCCTCTACCCCAGGAACTCAACGCAATAGAGACCATTTCTTCCTAAGGAGGGAGGATTGATCTAAGTGGATAATAGTGGCCACTCACCTATTCCAACTGGCTCAAAAAAGTCTTTTGGCAATTTACTATTTTTAGTAGTTTTTCAGTTCCTAAACTTACGAGGCCATTTTGTAATATACCAGATATAAAAAGTATGCAGAACAAAAATAAAATGCTAGAAATAGTAGAATAACAGTAATATAACCAACATAATCTCCACAATAACACATAAATGATATAAGAACAACAACAAAAATAACACTTTGACTCTAAAAGCAATGTTCACGGGCCTCTTCGAGGGGGCAACCTCCAGTCAACCAATGCTCTATTACAATAATATACAAGCTAGGGTTTTCATACCCTCGACCCTTATTTAGACTAAATATGTCTATCAAGAGAAGCATATAGAGGAAGATCCTTCTAGAAGTGGAAGCTTCTATTAGGTCTTCTTACATACGCCTTATTCTATTTTATTGAAAGGCCTTATTAATATTGACCTTTATTACATCCGAATATATTGACCTACCTTTGTGCTAGTTAGGACCCTAGCATGTCCGCCCCCTTAAAAACAACCTTGTCCTCAAGGCTTGAGATGTGGAAACTGCTACAGAATGGTAGCTGGTTCCCAAGTGGCATCTATTGTTGTTCGTTGATGGTTCGTTGATGTAGGCGACACTCATGTTGGTCCAAAACTGCTTCTGGATGTAGCCAAATGGATCCTTCTTCAGCTAACTCAGGAAGGTTGGTTTGAATTTGGCACCTAGATCCAATCACCTTCTTTAAGCATGAAACATGAAAAAAAGGATGTAGCTTTGACTGACTGGGCAGAGATAACTAATAGGCGAATTGTCCCACATGCTTGAGAACTGTATAAGGAACATAAAATTTGGGTGCTAGCTTCTGAAACTGCTCGGCCTTGAGGGAAGTTTGCTTGTATGGTTACAGTAGAAGGAACAACTAATCCCCTTCTGCAAATTGATGTTCAGAGCGACCTTGATTTGCTTGTTGCTTCATGCGATTTTGTGCCATGACCAAGTTCTCTTTAAGGGTATGAAGAATATCCTCTCGAACTATAAGTGTTTGGTCAACCGCCTGCACCTTCGAGGTACCCGGTTAGTATGAGAGAACTGAAGGGGGCTTGTATACATATAACACTTCAAAAGGAGTCATGTGTGTAGCTATATGGTAGGAAGTGTTGTACCACCATTAAACTAGGGGTAACCATTGAGCCCACTGATTTTCCTTTTCAGAGGAAAAACACCTTAGATATGTTTCCAAACACTTGTTGACAGCTTTCGTTTGACCATCATTCTGGGGATGATAAAATGTTCTTAGATGCAATTGGGGGCCCTGTAGCTTAAACAGTTCTTGCCAAAAATTTATTGTGAAAGTTGGGTCACGATAAAAAACAATAGAGTGCAGCATGCCATGAAGCTTGAAGACCTGGTCCATGAAAATTTGAGCCACCATGGATGTAGTAAATGGGTATTGAAGAGTGCATAAATGAGCATACTTGGAAAGGTGATCCACAACCACCATTATGATTTATTTATTTCCCGATTTGGGTAAGTGGGTAATAAATTCCATAGAGATATCCTTCCAAATAGTAGGTGGAATCGAAAGAGGTTGTAGTGTGCCCAGAGATTTGACTGTTTCTCCCTTGTTGCGTTGACACACATCACATTCAATAACAAAATTACGGATGTCCTGTTTCATACCATCCCAGAAGAAAGAACGTTTGACCCTGTCATAGGTTTTGGTGAACCCGGAGTGCCCCGCTGTGGGTGTAGCATGAAGCTCAGAAAGTACCATGGATTTAAGCTTTGATTGTTTACTCAAATACAAACGACCTTTGTATCGAAGCTCATACTAGAGCCAAGCATACCCTGGGGAAGCTGTAGCATTGGTCTGCAATTGCTGGATCAGATGCGAACTTTTGGGATCTTATATCCATTCCCGGTGCACATCTTGGAGCCAATATGGTACAATGAAGGAAACAGAAAAAAGGGATCCTTCTTCTTCATATTTTTGGGACAGTGCATCCTCCACCACATTGTCTTTTCCCTTCTTGTAAATGATCTCATAATCATATCCAAAGAGCTTAGTCACCCAATTTTGTTGCTTCGAGGAGGAAATGTGTTGTTCCATAAAGTACTTGAGGCTTTGATGGTCTATTTTAATTTGGAAACATTGGCCCAAGAGATAAGGGCGCCATAGATCAATGGCATGCAGAATAGCCAACATTTCCTTTTCATAGATGGGTTTGCCCATATTCCTTTCAGATAGTTTCCTGTTGGTGAAGGACAAAGGTCGACCCTCTTGCATAAGGACAACACCTATTCCTTTCCTTGAGGCATCACATTCCAACACAAAGGTCTTTGTGAAATCAGGAAGGGCCAGAACCAGAGTGGTGTACATGTCCATCTTCAAGGTTTGAAAAGCTTGAGCAACGATTGGAGTCCAAGTGAAAGAGTTCTTTTTAGGAGAGTTGTGAGAGGTGCTGCAATCTTGCCATCATTCTTAACAAACTTACGATAATACCTTGTTAAGCCCAGAAATCCACACAATCTTTTGAGAGTCTTTGGGTGCAGCCAATCTTGCATAGCTTCAATATTTTTCGGATCCACCCTGACGCCATCCTTGCCAACCAGACGACCCAGGTATTCTACTTTTGAGGCACCAAAAGCACATTTAGACTATTTCATGAAAAGTTTTTGTTGAGAGAGTAGATGGATAACTCGATCCACATGAGTAATATGGTTTGTCCAGGTTTTTCTATAGATTAGGATATCATCAAAGAAAAATAATACAAAATGACGAAGAAAATGACGGAAGACATGATTCATGAGGCTTTGGAAAGTGGAGGGGGCATTACACAAGCCAAAGGACATGACCAAAAACTCATAGTGGCCCTCATGAGTCCGAAAGGCCATTTTGGGAATGTATGCCTCCTTCATACGTATCTGGTGATAGCCTGAGTGAAGATCAAGTTTAGTAAAGAATTGGGCGCCACTCAATTCATCCAGGAGTTCATCAATGACAGGAATGGGAAATTTTTCTTTAATGGTCAGTTTGTTGAGGGCACGAAAGTCAAGACACATTTTCCAAGAACCTTCTTTCTTCATGACCATGACTACAGGAGAAGTGTAAGGGCTCATACTAGGGTGGATAACGCCTACAATAAGGAGTTCCTAGACCATTTTCTCAATTTCATTTTTTTGTGAAAAGGGGTGGCGATACAGACAAATATTGGGAGGAAGGCTTCCGGGTACAAGGGGAATGGAATGATCATGAACACCATGGGAAGGAGGGAGTCCTTGTGGAGTGGAAAATACCATTTGGTGTTTAGAAAGGAGGGCTTGTAGGTATTCTGGCACCGTGGGTGTCTTTATTGCTTGTTTGGCATGGAGTTGGGCAATGACACCAGAAGGACCTTTTTTGAGCAGCTTTTCCATGTGATGGGAACTAATGATCTCAGGTGAACCAATTGTGATGCCTTGGAATTTATAAGGGTGGACTTCATGGTTGAATTGCATGGTTAATGCCTTAAAATCCATAATCATGGGACCCAAAGTCCTTAGCTAGTCTGCACCCAACACAATGTCACAACCGCCCATGTCGATAG
>ML786398.1:106332-201338 GCA_009831015.1 Picea engelmannii | reverse complement strand
CACAATGTCACAACCGCCCATGTCGATAGCAAACATATGGGATTTTAGGTGGTAGTCACCGATTTGGAGATGCACATTTTCACAACGCCCTCCACATTTCATGGAACCACCATTGGCAATCATGATTTGGAAATTGTTGACGGTATGGATGTAGCAATGAGTTTCTTGGGTAATGCAGTGATGAATAAAATTATGGGTGATTCCACTATCAACCAGAATCATGACCTTTCAATGCTTGATGTAACTGATTAACTTGAGGGTTCGGGGGGCAGCGAAGCCAGTGAGAGCATTGAGGGAAATGATCAGTTCCACTTTGGGAGGGTCTGAGGGAGAGGTTATGTCAGTGATTTCAGGTGACTCAGGCACAAGGGGAGTTTCAACATCCTCTTCCGAAATATCCTCAGAGATGGCCATAAAAATCTTTTGTTGCTTACACTTGTGGCTCGAGAAATATTTGTCATCACAATTATAACAAAGGCATTTGAGTTGGCATTCACCCATTTCATCCCTGGTCAATTTTTGGATCTTTAATGGGGCAGAGGGAGTATTGGGATTTATGGGTTTAGGGTGAGTGATAAAGGAAGGTTTACGGTTTTGAGAGGATACAACCTGTTGTTCTTCTTTATCTTTTTTAGTAGCCTCCACCCAACTCGAAGGTCGATCCATGAGGACATGGGCCCAAATATCCTCCTTGAGGCCACTGATAAAACACTCTCGAAAGAAAGAATCAGTCATGCCCTTTGTTCTAAAAGCCAAGCGCTCAAAGGCAGCTATGAAGTCTTCTACTATTCCTGATTATTTCAACTTGGTGTCAGTGTCAAAGCATTCATAAAGCTCAGTCACAAATTGGGTCCAAGCAATATACCCTTGACGTGAAGTTTTTCTCCATTGCCACCATTGCCAACATTCTTGATCTAGATGAAGAAAACCATACCATAATTTTTCCAAGTCATCTGTAATGTCGTATAAAGAGAAATAATGTTCCATTTGGGTGACCCAACCAGTGGGGTCCGAGCCATCAAATTTGGTCACATCCACCTGCGGAAGGCATAGGTCATGTTGAAAGTGATGGGGCTAAAAGGTATGGGAATGGGAGGAATTTTCACCTTCAGTCTTTGGAGGTGCATCAGAGAAAGGGTCATCTGTAGGGATCTTCAGTTTGGTGCAGAGTAATGCAAAGATAGATTCAAGCTGGGTGGTCAGTTCTTGTTTGACTTCTTCTATTTAGGATTGGATGGTTGTATTTATGGTTGTATTTATGGATAAATCGATGGAGGAAACAATAGCACTCAGTTGTTTCACTTCTTTTTGGGTTCGAGGAAACCAAATTGCAAGGTGGTGAAGTGAGCTTCCAGGTCTTTGCTACGGGTATGGGCCATGAGGATGGGTGAACTAAAAAGGGGCGGGCGGGGTAAATTTTTTTTCCAAAAAATGATATGGATGAATTTGATAAGGGAAAAGAGATGAATCCAATGGAATAAGTCTCAAATAATGGTGAAAAAATACTGCAGCGATGAAATCCCCAAATGCTTGACCAGAAAGAAATGTGTATTTACTTGGCAACCCGAACACACTTGCGTAGAAATAGATCTTGTCTGTTTTAATTTGTTTATGTTTCTGTCACCCAAAGGTTAGGTATTCAAGGGTTCTACAAACAAGGGTTTTCCCTATGTTATATCTCTCTGATATACATGCAGGGTCCAACAGTAGTACTCGGCCTAATATCTCAGGACACTAACTAAGGAGGATAGATCGTACCCTTAGTTGTACTACCCAACTACCTATGTACTAGAGTGTATCTTCCTGAGTGTTGTTCTCAATGGAACTATAGTAGTTAGGAGGCCAATAGGTTTATCTAAAGAGGGCTTCAGGAAATCTAGGTCAATCCGTACATAGGTGTTGTCCGATGTGCTACCACTCAAAGTGGTGCCAGGGTGGCCAACAGATGTGCACTTAAGAACCACTTGTATTTCCTGCATGTATGAACCCCTCAATCATGGGTTTATGCACATAACGACAGATCCTTATGGATTAAAGATGTCAGAATACGTCTCTACACTGAAAAAAAAATTCCCACAATTTCTGCCAAAGAAAGTGCTCTGATACCACTTGTAATATACCAGATATAAAAAGTATGTAGAACAGAAATAAAATGCTAGAAATGGCAGAATAACAGTAATATAACCAGCATAATCTCCACAATAACATAGAAATGATATAAGAACAACAACAAAAATAACACTTTGATTCAAAAATCAATGTTCACGGGCCTTTTCGAGGGGGCAACCTCCATTCGAGCAGCGCTCTGTTACAATAATCTCCAAGATAGGGTTTTCATACACTCGACCCTTATTTATACTAAATATGCCAATCAAGAGAAGCATCTAGAGGAATATCCTTCTAGAAGCGGAAGCTTCTATTAGGTATTCTTACATCCGCCTTATTCTATTTTATTGAAAGGCCTTATTAATATTGACCTTTATTACATCCGAATATATTGATCTACCTATGTGTGGGTTAGGAACCTTACACATTTTGAGGGTCCAAATGACATTTTTTCGGGATCGAGCACCTCAAACATATTTTAAGGCTCTGATTGAGGTCCCTAAATGAATCTCCTTGACGATACCTTTTCAACGAGCTACGTGCACCCCAAACGAAGATCGTATGCCAAAGTTACGCCACCGGGAAGTTGATACACCAAACTACCCAAAATGGGGTCCACAAAATTGTTGGCTTTTCATCTTTTGAGGTTAGGGTTTTGTATTTTATTTATGTTAAAAGGGCCTTTAGAGCCTTGTTTTAATCATATTCTTGTGAATGTGAGTATTCATCATATATCTTCATAGAGATAAGTTGTCAGCATTCTAGCGAGTCTTTCACTTTGTATTTTTTACAATTTTGTACATTTCACTCATTAATAGAAACTGTGTATTACTGTATCTTTATGTTTATGGTTATATATCTGATAAATATATATTGTATTATTGTATACCTAATATATCTATGTACATATCATTACTATATGTCTGCTCTAATTTCATGCCGAAAATAATTTATATCAGTGGTATTAGAGCAGGCTTCTCTTGATCATTTTTCATTCCATGTACCCAAAAAGGTCCGAGTATGGCAAGTTGGGTCTCGAGCTTGTCTCTCTTGAGGAAAATATCTCTCACATGCCCAAGAAAACCTCCATGGCCGAAGAAAATAAAAATGTTGGAGCAAAAGATTCTATTAATCTATTGCTTGAGAAATATGTAACGTGACAGAGGGACGAAATGATGGAGAATTTTTTCCACATCCTTCAACACTTGTCCATAGAAACAAGTACTTCTTAATCAGAAAACCACTTTGGAGGAACCTCACCATTCAAGGTGAAAGTTAATTTTGATATTCCCATATTTGAGGGACAGATAAATGCAGATGCCCTTGAAAAATAGTGAATTCTGCAAGAAGGTTATTTCTTTGTTCATAATTTCTCTAACAGGGAAAAGATCACTTTCACACTCCTTAAGTCTCTCCAGCATGTCAAACATTGTTGGGAGAAAAGTTCCACAAAGGAGTTTGGAATATATGGGGTTGATCACACTTGAGAGTTTTTTGTGGATGTGATCAAGGAACAATATTATCCTGTTGGAAACTATGAAAACTAGTACATGAGATGGACCATGCTGCACCAAGAGAGGGGCCAAGTAATTTCAGAGTTCACCAATACCTTCCATACCTTGAGCACCAAGATGGGTATCAAATATTCTGAGCGGCATTTGGTTCTGAAATTATATGGGACTCTTCATAGGTACATCCAAACTGAAATGGAGTTTCTCAACATCTCATCGCTAGGAGTTTCCTATCAATATGTTGTCAAAGTCAAGCATAAATTAGGCACCCAAAAAAATGTGAATTTGGGTTTGAAAATGCACAAAAACCAAAGTACGATAAAGACGACCCTAAAAAACAACCTCCCAAAAACCAGTCTAATCCACAATAAAGGAAGCATCATAGAAAAGAAAAGAAGGAAATTGGAAAGTGGTGTGATTTCAACAAAATCTCATGGCACAACACCGATGAATGTCACTCAAAAAATTCATTGGTGGAAAAGACCAAAAGAGAAATAGTCGAACCCAGATTCATAATATGATTCAGAAAATAATGGGAGAAGACATATCATCGACACAGACCCCACTGCTACTGTTATGCAGAGGCACCTCTTCCATTCACAAATGTGGGTGAAGGTGAGCCCATTGCATTTAATTGTTGATAGAGGAATCTATAATAACCTCATCTTAGTATAGGTCATCAAATAGTTGGGATTGTCGACAACACCACACCAACAACCGTACAACATCAGGTGGCTTCACCAAGGATGATATCTCTGTGTCAACCATGTTATACATAATTTTGGTCACCCTAGTGATGATTTCACAAACATGTGTTTAGGCTCCCAACATGACTTTTTTCCTGTGAATATCAACTTCTTTCCTCCTCTAGAAGGTTGCTTTTTAGAAAGGGTCCGCAGGCTGCTCATACTACACAGTACGGAAATCTATCATTTCCGCAGGCTACTCTATGGCTAGCCTACGGGATTTCCACAGGCTGCTACATAGGCAGGGTGTGGTGGCATTCCAGAGCTAAAAGAGGAAAGAGGTTTCATGAAGTTTCTAGAAGGGGAATCTTCTAGAATGTGAGGTAGCGTCAGTATGGTTGCAATCCTACTGGTTTCTCTGATTTGGTGGGATCATCCTCATCCTTTTAACCATTTAACCTTATCCTATATAATCATGGACTTCTCATGGAAAAGGTTAAGAAATAAGAAGTAAGATTAATTAGAGAATTGATGAAAGAATAGGTTGAAGACTATGTGAAGGATCCTGCTCTTACTGATGCTTGAGGCCTCCATTTGTCCATCAATCTTTTTTGGATTATCTTCATGCGAATTCCGGAGCAAGTGAATGTGTGTGTTGGAACAAAGGACCACTAAAAGGGAACTTGTGACATCAAGGCGATTTGGTTGTATCTTCTACTTTTCATTAATATAATATGGTGGCACATCTCTTTCCCATAAATTGATTAGTGTTTTATTACATGACTCCTTGATCACATGTTTAGGTTGTCATTGAATTCTACTACTGTTGCTTTCACATTGGTTGGTTTGTGTTGCCATAGATTTGATTCTATAAGAGCACTGGAGTGAAGAAGGGACAACAAAGATATAAGGAAGTGATTCATAAGGTATGTTATCTACTCCTCTTTGGATAGTAAACTTAATGATTGCAACTTAGGGAAAGAGTCTTGTTCCGTCTTGTTTTGTTCTAGATCCAGGTGGATCTAGGGGGATCAGTTCATGTCCGCATCTACCAATTTACCCAATAAAAAACCACCAGTGTCATATGTATTATGGCATACAACCCTTAATGGATGAGGTATTATGTGATGTTTCCCCTTTGGATGTCTGTGATGTTATTTTTGGCCAACCATATATGTGGAATTGTCATGTTGCTTATGAGTCTTGACCCTGTAGTGTCATTGTTACTCTAGGGGGTCATCTCTACAAAATACCATAGGTGGTTCTGATTACTGTTCCACCAAAATAGTGTCACAAGTTCATCTCTCATACTGCAAAATTCAGCCTCTCCACAATTTGTTCAAAAGGTCAACAAAAGGACACTACAACCACTACAACCTTGGCCCAAGACCTTTCTTTCCAATAGAACCATATTACAGAAGAGAAAGAAGATATTGTTTCTTCACCTACAATGGTACCTACACACTACCCAGTCAAGCGAAGATATAAAATATTGGTTGAACAAATTCAACTCCACAAAAAATAGATTTGTGACAGTCTTCAACAAGAAAATAAGTGCAAGTTCTCCAGGAAGGCAACCAACTCACCAAGATTTAGATTCAAAAAACGCTTTCCCCTCTCCCCCGGGAAATCAAAAAAATATATATCATTGATTCATAAGGAGGGAGGATTGATCCAGGTGGATATTGGTGGCCACCCACCTATTCTAACTGGATCAAAATAGTCTTTTGGCAATTTACTATTCTTACTAGTTTTTCGGTTCCTAAACTTTCGGGGCCATTTTAAGGGTCTAAATGAAGTTGTTTCTGTATAGAGAACCTTAATGAAAACCAAAGGCTTTGATTGAGCTCCAAAAATGAATCTCCTGGACTATACCTTACCAAAAACCTATCATGCACCCCAAACGGAGATCGTATGCCAAGGTTACTCCCCTGGGAAGTTGATACACCAAACTACCCAAAATGGGGTCCACAAAATTGTTGGATTTTCATCTTCCAAGGTTAGGGTATTGTATTTTATTTATGTTAAAAAGGCCTTTAGAGCCTCATTGTAACCATATTCTTGCAAATGTGATTATTCGTCACATCGCTTCATAGAGATAATCTACTACCATTCTAGTGAATCTTTGACTCTATATTTTTTACAGTCTTGTACATTTCACTCATTAATAGAAATTTTGCATTATTATATCTTTCTGTTTATGGTTATATGTTTGATAAATATCTGTTATATTATTCGATATATGATATATCTCTAAAATTTATTTATTATATCTCCTCTCTCATTTCATGCCGAAAATAATACGGATTAGTGGTATCAAACCAAGTTGCTCTTGATCATTTTTCAATGCCTGTCCCTGATGAGGTATTATTATAGAAAGTTGTGTCTTGATCTTGTTACTCTTGAGGAACACCACTCTCACATTCCCAATATTTTTTTAGTCTATTACTTGAACAAACTCTCACGCGATAGAGGCATGAAATTATGGAGAATTTTTCCCACATCCTTCAATGCCTGTCGATAACAACATGTGAATCATCATCAAGCAGCCACTTTGGAGGCACCTCACCTTTTAAGATATAAGTTAATTTTGATATTCTCATATTTGAGGGAGAAATAGATGTGGATGCCCTAGAAAAATGGTTAAATTTTCTAGAAGGTTATTTCTTTGTTCATAATTTCACTGATAGGGAAAAGATCACCTTCACACTCCTTAAGGCTCTCCCCCATATCAAACATTGGTAGGAAACTTAGTGGGAGAAAATTTCCACAAAGGAGATTGGAATATATGGGGTCAAGCCCACTTGGTATTTTTTTGTGGATGCAGTCAAGGAACAATATTACCTTATTGGAAACTATGATGACCAACACATGAGATGGACTACACTACGTCAAGAGAAGGGAAAAACAGTGTTGGATTTCACTAATACCTTTCATACCTCATGCAAAAATTTGGGTATTAAATATTCTAAGCGGCATTTGGTTATGAAATACCGTGAGGCTCTACATAGGTACATCCAAACTGAAATGGATTTTTTGGACATCGTATCACTAGGATATTACTATCAATATGTTTTCAAAATTGGAAGAAATTTAGGCACCAGGACAAATGGTAGTTCAAGTCTACAAATGCACAACAACCAAAGTAGGATGAATAAGAACCTAACAAACAGCCTCTTGAAAACCAGTCTAAGACACACTAAAAGAAGGGTAACAGAAATATGAATAAGGACACTAGAAAGTGGTGTGATTTCCACAAAATCCCCTGGCACAACACTGATGAATGTCACTCAAAACAGGCATCGGTGACCAAGATCAAAGAGAAATGTTTGAGCCCAAATTGAGAATCTAATTTAGAAAATAATTGGAGAAGACATATTATCAACGTAGACCCCACTACTACTATCCCAGGCACAACAATTCAACCAGAAGAACCAACAGATACTGAAGAGGGGGGGCACCTCTTCCATTCACACTTGTGGATGAAGGGGAACATGTTGCATTTCATTGTTGATAACGGAAGGTAGAAGAACCTCATCTAATAAGAGGTCCTCAAACAATTGGGATTGTCAACAATACCACACCGACAACCATACAACTTTGGGTGGCTTCGCCAAGGATGCGATCTCCATGTCAACCAGCAGTGTCATTTGTCCTATGGCATCCAACCCTTCAATGAATAGGTATTGTGTAATCTTTACACTTTGTATTTCTGTGATGTTCTTTTGTTCCAACTAGATATGTGGAAACGCCATGTTGTTTACGAGTCTCAACACCGTAGTTTCATTGTTACTCTGGGGAGTCATATCTACAAAATACTAGAGGTGGTTCTGATTACTGTTCCACCAAAACAATGTCGAAAGGTAATATATCATAGTGAAAAATTCATCCTCTTCACATTCTATTCAAAAGGTGAACAAAAGGACACTGCAACCAAGATAGCCTTGGCCCAAAACCTTTCTTTCCAATAGATGCAGATTGCAGAAGAGAAAGGAGATATTGTTCCCTCACCTACAATGGTACCTACACACTACCCAATCAAGCCAAGATACATGTAGCACCCCATATTTTGGCCTTAGGCAATTAGAACATTGTTGTTTACTCATCTTAGTAATTCAATGCTTGACATTTGTTTGGAATCAATTAGACTGAGTTAGACATTGGGACGTGCACATCTATACCTATTTATGTGTTACATGATATATGCTCATGACAAAGATAGTTCTCTAATTGTTTAAACATTAAAATTAAAATGGGGAAGTTCGATACATGGATACCAGTTCAGGTTATGGTGTGAAGGTATAATAAATGCAACACATGATGTAAATAAACATACATTTATTAATTAAACATAAATGCAAATTATGGATTCTTATATATTATGATGTATCTGCATGGATATGAGTTATTGGTGAACTAACCTACAGGTTGATGAGATATGTGATAGCCAAATGAATATAGTGATGAGTTAACTTGATTTTTGTTAACATCGAGAATATAACACATGTTATAAGTTGTACTTATTATTTAATTTATAATTCAAAATATTGTTATGATCTATGGTAAGTGTGGTTCTGGCAGGACAAACAACTTGCCTAGAGTGGTTATTTGATGACATGACTCTAAGAATAGTAGTTTCACAATAGGGATTGATGTAGGGTGTTGACCCTAGATCTATAAGGAGGGGTGGAGGTATTTAAAACCATTTATCCTCTGAAACCTAGAGTCGTGGGAGGTCTGTGTGAAGTCATGCTTCCCTAGACATGTGATGGCGACTGCTAGTTTCCTGTTAGGGAAGCTTGGTCTAGATGTATGACACTTATGCTTATGGGTTCTATTTGGAGTTACTTCAATATAGTTGACGCTCGAGCTTAGTCCAATAGAGGAAAGGATAGGATGGAAGATGGAAGCAGGTTAGGAAGGAGGGATGCTTCGATGTTAGTTGAGAATACTAATTGGGGATTAGAGATGCCACTATTGTTTACTCATTGGGTTCCTACCATGTTTAAAACCCTCTTGGATTTAATTTTGATATTTTAAGTGTGATAATGAGTTATTGATGAATTGGTGTAATTTTGTTCGTTAAGATTATTAAATGATGCATTACTTGATCTATTGTCCTACATGTCTTGGTGATCATATAGGAACTATGCACTAGAGGAAATGATTTTTTATCATTAGTACATACATGAGATATGTGTCCTCTAGCTACGCACACATACCCTAACCATGTACACTAGTACAATTAATTAATGCATTAATTATTAAAGAAAATTATTAACTATTTAATTGAATGTTTATTGAATATGTAAATTATATTGTATACAAAATATCTAGAATCATTAAATACCTTCTTAAATTTGATTGATGGTGGGTATGATGAATCAAATGAGCATGGTGGGTTGTTATGTACATTTTGGGAAAATTTGTACAATTACATTTATTAGCTAGCACGAGAAGAAAGACTTTGCATTTTATTTATTGTTGTTTAATGCAAGTCATTTATATTTTAGTTTTATTTTAATCTTTTCCCAAAAATCTAGATAAAGGAGGTTGATGGATAATAATGATGGTGGTTGAGGAGATTTGGGGAAGGGGAAATGAAAACTTGATAAATAGGAGAGGATGTTGAGAGGTTTTGGGGAGGTTGAGAGGTTGGACAATTCTTGGAAGATATATTTCTTATGATGGTTTTCTTTGAGCCTTTGTGCTTTGTTATTCTTGGAGTCACGATCACGGAGGGCCAATAAAATGAAAGGTTTCTTGGAGCTAGGAAGTCATCTAAGCTCCTAGTTGGCTGGGAGGATTTCGTTGTTTCCCTCTAGGAAAGTGGAAAGAAAGGAATGCTTGGAAGCATCTTCCTACTACTAGCAGGACTACATCACAAATGGCCATCTTCAACACACTAGGGAGGACGTATTTCACTTGGTATATTTTGTTATGTTTCTATTGAAAAATTTTAATGGAAAAGTTAACTTCTTATTTATCTCATCCTCTTATTTAGATTTTTGTAATTTAGATTCAAATTTAGAATATTTAGCATTGGAAAAATTGTAAATGAGTTATGAATATGTTGTATGTTATTCCATCTATGAAAGAAGAAAATATTATTTATACTTAATACATGTGTTTAAATTATTAGATATTATTTAGCATAATAGTGTGGATAGTTGTTACAATACAATAGATCGGTTGAACAAATTCAACCCTGCCAACAACATATTCATGAAAGTATTCAACAAGCAAATAAGTGAAACTTCTCCAGCAAGGAAAGTAACTCACCAAGATTCATATTCAACAAACTCTTTCCCTTCTCCCCTAGGAGATAAACGCAATTGATACCATTTATTCCTAAGGAGGTAGGATTAATCTAGGTGGAAATTGGCAGCCACCCACCTATTTTAACTGGCTCAAAAGAGTCTTCTAGAAATTTAGTATTTTTAGCAGTTTTTTGGTTCCTAAACTTAAGGGTCCATTTTGAGGGTCGAAATGAAATTTTTTCGGGATCGAGCACCTCAAAAATAACTTGAGGCGTTGATAGATCCCCCAAAATGAATATCCTCGACGATAAATTTCCAATGAGATATTGTGCACCCCAAACGAAGATCATATGCCAAAGTTACGCCCTCGGGAAGTTGATACACCAAATGACCCAAAACGGGGTCCACAAAATTGTTTTCTTTTCATCTTATGGGGTTACGGTTTTGGATTTTATTTAGGTTAAAAAGGCCTTTATAGCCTCGTTTTAATCATCTTCTTTAGAATGTGAGTATTCATCACATCTCTTCTTAGAGATAAGTTGCAACCATTCTAGCGAGTCTTTTTACAGTCTTGTACATTTCGCTCATTAATAGAATTTGTGTATTACTGTATCTCTGTGTTTATGGTTATATCTATGATAAATATTTGTTGTATTATTGGATATCTAATATATCTCTTTACATTTATTTATTATATCTCCACTCTCATTTTCAATTGAAAATCATCCAGATTAGTTGTATCATAGCAGGCTACTCTTGATCGTTTTTCATTGCATGTCCCCAACGAGGTCTGTGTATAGAAAGTTGGGTCTCGATCTTGTATCTGTTGAGGACAATTTCTCTATCACGTCCAAGAAACCCTCCATGGTAGAATAAAATAAAAAATACAAAGCATAAGATTTTATTAATTTGTTGCTTGAGAAAACTCTCACGTGATAGAGGGACTAAATGATGGAGATTTTTTCTTGCGTCCTTCAATGCATGTCGATAAAAACAAGTATGTCTTCATCAAGAGGTCATTTTGGAGGCAGCTTGCCTTTGAAGGTACAAGTTAATTTTTATATCCTCGTATTTGATGGACAGATAGCTGTGGATGCCATAGAAAAATCGTTAAATCTACTAGAAGACTATTTCTTTGTTCATAGTTTCTCCAATAGGGAAAAGATCACCTTCGCACTCCTTAAGGCTCTCTCCCATGTCAAAAATTTGTGGGAAACTTAGTAGGAACAAATTTCCATAGAGGATTCTGGAATATATGGGGCCAATCCCACTTAGTATTTTTTTGTGGATGCGGTCAAGAAACAATATAATCATGTTGGAAACTATGACAACCAGTGCATGAGATGGATCATGCTGCGTGAAGTGAGGGGATAAGAAGTGCTAGAGTTCACCATTACCATCCATGTCTTTCACACCAAGTTGGGTATCAAATATTATGAGCATCATTTGTTTTTGAAATACCATGGGGCTCTACACATTTACATCCAAACTAAAATGGAGTTTCCAGAAATATCATCGATGGGAGCTGCCTATCGATATGTTTTCAAAATCGTGAAAAAAATTAGGCACTAGAAAAAATGGCAGTTCAAGTTTGCAAATTCGTAAAATCAAAATTACGATAAAGATGACCCTAACAAAAAGTCTCCCTAAAACCATTCTAATCCATAGGAAAATAAGGGTCACACGCAGACGTAGAAGGACATTGGAAAGGGGTGCGATTTCCGTAAAATCCCCTGGAACAACACTAATGAATGTCGCTCAAAACAATCATTGGTGGCTGATATCAAAGAGAAAGAGCCTAACCTAGATTTAGAATCTGATTCCAAAAATAATGGGAGAAGACAAATCATCAACACAGACACCACTACTACTGTCATGATCGCAACAATTCAACTAGAAGAACCAGTAGATCCTGAAGAGGAGGGGTGCCTCTTCCATTCAGAGATGTGGGTGAAGGGGACCCCGTTGCATTTCATTGTTCACAACAGAAGCCAAAAGAACCTCATCTCAGCAGAGGTCTTAAAATAGTTTGGATTGTTGACAACACCACACCTACATCCATACAACATCGGGTGGCTTTGCTAGGGATGATATCTCCATGTCAACCAGCAGTGTCGTATGTATTATGGAATTCAACCCTTCAAAGATGAGGTATTGTGTGATGTTTCCCCTTTTTATTTTTGTGATGTTCTTTTGGGCCAACCATATATATGGAAACGTCATGTTATTTATAAGTATCGACCCCATAGTGTCATTGTTACTCTAGGGGGATCATATCTATAGAATACCAGAGATGGTTCTCATACTGCAAAATCCATCCTCTTCACAATCTGTTTAAAAGATGAACAGAAGGACACTCCAACCACTGCAGCCTTTACCCAAGACCTTTCTATCCAATAGAAGCAAATTGCAAAAGAGAAAGAACATATTGTTTCTTCGCGTAGAATGGTACCTACAAACTTCCCAGTCAATCCAAGATACAATAGGTTGGTTGAATAGATTCAACCCTACCAACAACATATTTTTGATAGTATTCAACAAGCAAATAAGTAGAACTTTTCCAACAAGGAAAGCATCTCGCCAAGATTAAGATTCAACAAATGCTTTCCCCTCTCCCTCAGGAAATCAATGCAATGAAAAAAATTTATTCCTAAGGAGGGAGGATTGATCCAGGTGGATATCGGTGGCCACCAACCTATTCCAGCTGGCTCAAAACAGTCTTCTGGAAATTTACTATTTTTAGCAATTTTTCGGTTCATAAACTTCTGTATCCATTTCGAGGGTCTAAAATAATTTTTTTCTTGATATAGAACCTTGAAGGAATCCTAGGCTCTTATTGAGCCCCAAAAATGAATCTACATAATGATACCTTTCCAACAAGCTATCGTGCTCCCCAAACAAAGATTGTATTCCAAAGTTACGCCCCCAAGAAGTTGATACACCAAACTACCCAAAACAAGGTCCACAAAGTTGTTGGATTTTCATCTTTTGGGGTTAGGGTTTTGGATTTTATTTATGTTAAAAAGGCCTTTAGAGCCTCATTGTAATCATATTCTTATGAATGTGAGTCATCATTACATCTCTTCTTAGAGATAAGATGTCACCATTCTAGTGAGTCTTTCACTCTGTATTTTTTACAGTCTTGTACATTTTGCTCATTAATAGAATTATGTATTATTGTATCTTTTTGTTTATGATTATATATCACTGTACATTTCTTTATTATATCTTTTCTCTCATTTTGTTCCGAAAATAATTTGGATCAGTGGTATCAGAGAAGGTTTCTCTTGATCATTTTTCAGTGCATGTCCCCGACGAGGACCGATTACAGAAATTTGGGTCTCAATATTGTCTCTCTTGAGGACAATCTCTCTTGGAAGCCCAAGAAAACATCCATGGTTAAAGAAAATAAAAACAACAAAGAAGAAGATTCTATTAATCTGTTGCTTGAGTAATCTCTCACATGACAGAGGGACTAAATGATGGAGATTTTTTTCCACATCCTTCAATGCCCGTCGATAACAATAGGCATGTCTTCATCAAGAGGCCACTTTGGAGGCACATATCCTTTCAAGTTACAATTTAATTTTGATATTACAATATTTGAGGGACAGATAGATGTGCTTTCCCCCAAAAAATGGTTAAATATGATAGAAGGTTATTTATTTGTTCATAATTTCTTCGACAGGGAAAATACCACCTTCGCACTCCTTAAGTCTCTCCCACATGTCAAACATTGGTGGGAAACTTACTAGGAGAAAATCTCCAGAGAGGAGTTTGCAATATATGGGGCCAAGCCCACTTGGAATTTTTTGGGGATGTGGTCAAGGAAACATATTACCCTATTGGAAACTATGATGAACAATACATGAGATGGACCACGCTGCGTCAAGAGAGGGGCAAAGCAGTGTCATAGTTCACCAATACCTTTCATAACTTGCACACCAAGATGGGTATCAAATATTTTGAGCGACATTTGGTTCTCAAATACAATAGGGATATACATAGGTACATCCAAACTAAAATGGAGTTTATGGAAATATCATCGTTGGGATATGCCTATCAAGATGTTGTCAAAATAGAGTATAAATTTACGCACCAAAACAAACAGTGGTTTGGGTCTACAAATTCGCAACAACCAAAGTACGATAAAGATGACCCTAACAAACAACTTCCCAAAAACTACTCTAAACATCAGGAAAAGAAGGGTCACAGAAAGACGAAGGACATTAGAAATCCACTGGTGGTCGATATCAAAGAGAAAGAGTCAAACTCAGATTTGAAATATGATTCAAAAAAAAATTGGGAGAAGACAGATCATTGGCATAGACCCCACTGCTATTGTCATGACCACAACAATTCAACCAGAAGATTAACCAGATCCTGAAAAGGGGAGGCACCTCTTCCATTCACAGATGTGGGTAAAGGGGAATCCATTGCATTTTATTTTTGATTGCGGAAGCCAAAATAACATCATCAAAGGATGTTGTCAAATAGTTGGGATTGTCCACAACACCACACCCACAACCATACAACATTGGGTGGATTCACAGGGATGCGATCTCTATGTCAACCAACAGTTTCGTTTGTCCTATGGCATCCAACCCTTAAAGGATGAGGTATTGTGTGATGCTTCCCCTTTGGATTTATGTGATGTTCTTTTGGGCCAACCATATATGTGGAAACATTATGATGCTTATGAGTCTCGACCTCATAGTGTCATTTTTACTCTGGGGAGTCATCTCTACAAAATGCTAGATCTGGTTTCGATTACTGTTCCACCAAAATAGTTTCACAAGGTAACCTCTCATACTGCAAAATTCATCATCTTCACAATCTATTCAAACGGTGAATAGAAGGACACTGCAACCACTACAGCCTTGGCCCAAGACCTTTCTTTCCAATAGAAGTAGATTGCAGAAGACAAAGAAGATATTGTTTCTTCACCTAAAATTGTACCTACACACTACCCATTCAAGCCAAGATACAACAGTTCCATTGAACAGATTCAACCCCACCAACAACAGATTCATGACTATTTTTAATAAGCAAAGAAGTGCAATTTCTCAAGCAAGGCAAGCAACTCACCAAGATTCAGATTCAACAAACATTTTCCCCTCTCCACCGAGAAATCGACGCAATGGATACCATTTCTTATTAAGGAGGGAGGATTGATCTAGATGGATACCAGTGGCCACCCACCTATTCCAACTAGCTCAAAACAGTCTTCTGACAATTTACTATTTTTAGCATTTTTCGGTTCCTAATTTCCAAGGTCCATTTTGAGGGTCTAAATGGAGTTTATTAAATATATATCACCTCAATTATATCCAAAATATCTAATTTATCCCCCAAAATGAATATCCTTTATGATACCTTTCCAACGAGCTATCATGCACCCCAAACAGATATCGTACGCCAAAGTTACGCCCCAGGGAAGTTGATACACCAAACTACCCAAAACATGGTACACAAAACTGTTGGCTTTTCATCTTCCGAGGTTAGGGTTTTGGATTTTCATTATGCTAAAAATTACTTTAGATCCTCATTGTAATAATCCTCTTGTGAATGTGACTAGTTTTCACATATCTTCTCATAGATAAGCTGCCACCATTCTTGTGAGTCTTTCACTCTGTATTTTTTACAGTAGTGTACATTTCGTTCATTAATAGAAATTGTGTATTATTATATCTATGTGTTTATGGTTATATATTTGATAAATCTATGTTATATTATTAGATATCTGATATATCTTTTTACATTTATTTATTATATCTCCTCCCTCATTTTGTGTTGAAAATAATTTGGACAAGTCGTATCAGAGCAGTCTACTCTTGATCATTTTTCATTCCATGTCCCCAACGAGGTTCGATTATAGAAAGTTGGGTCTCAAACTTGTCTCTCTTGAGGACAATTTATCTAGCACGTTGAAGTATCCCTCCATGGCAGAGGAAAATTTAAACGATGGAGCAGAAGATTATATCGATATGTTTCTTGAGCAAGCTCTCACGTCACAGAGGGACGAAATGATGGAGAATTTTTGCCACATCCTTCAACGCCTTTTGATAACAACTTGAACATCTTCGTCAAGTGACCACTTTGGAGGCACCTCACCTTTAAATTTATAATTTAATTTTGATATTCTCGTTTTTGAGGGACAAATAGATGCGGATGCTCTAGAAAAATGGTTAAATCTGCTAGAAGGTTATTTCTCTGTTCATAATTTCTCTAACAGGAAAAATATCATGTTCGCACTCCTTAAAGCTCTCATCCATGTCAAACATTGGTGGGAAACTTATGGGGACCAAAGTTCTACAGAGTACTCTGGAATATATGGGGTAAAGCGCACTTGGGAGTTTTTTGTGGATGTGGCCAAGGAACAATATTACCCTATTGGAAAATATGATGACCAATGCATGAGCTGGACCACATTGCGTGAAGTGAGGGGCCAAGAAATTTCAGAGTTCACCAATACCATCCATACCTTGCACACCAAGCTGGGTATCAAATATTTTGAGTGGCATTTGGTTTCTGAAATATCATGGAGCTCTACACATGTACATCCAAACTGAAATGGAGTTTCTAGAAATCTCATTGTTGGGAGTTGTTTATCAATATGTTGTCAAAATCGAGAAGAAATTTAGGCATAAAAAAAAACGGGTGTTAATTTCTAAAAATACACAACAACCGAAGTACGATAAAGATGACCCTAACAAAGAGCCTCCCAAAAACCAGTCTAATCCAGAGGAAAAGAAGGGTCATGAAAAGACAAAGAAGGACATTGGAAAGTGGTGTGATTTCCACAAAATCCCCTGGAACAACACTGATGAATGTCTCTCAAAACAATCATTGGTGGTTGATATCAAAGAGAAAGAGTTGAAACCATATTCATAATCTGATTCAGAAAATAATGGGAGAAGACAGATCATCGACGTAGACCCCATTGCTATTGTCACGACTACAACAATTCAACCAGAAGAACCAACAGATCCTGAAGAGGCGGCGAACCTCTTCCATTCACATATGTGGGTGAAGGGGAACCCATTGCATTTCATTATTGATAGTGGAAACTAGAAGAACCTCATCTAAGAAGAGGTCATCAAACTATTGGGAGTATCGACAACACCAAACCCGTAGCCATGCAACATCGAGTGGCTTCACCAAGGATGAGATCTCCATGTCAACTAACAATGTTGTCTGTCCTATGGAATCAAACCCTTAAAGGATGAGGTATTGTATGATATTTCCCCTTCGGATATATGTGATTTTATTTTTGGGCAACCATATATGTGGAAATGTCACGTTGTTTATGAGTCTCAGCCCCATAGTGTGATTGTTACTATTGGGGGTCATCTCTATAGAATACCAGAGATGATTCTGATTATTGTTCCACCAAAACAAATTGGTAAGGTAATCTATCATACTTCAAAATTTAACCTCTTCACAATATGTTAAAAAGGTGAACATAAGGATATTGCAACCATTGCAGCCTTCGTCCAATACCTTTCTTCGCAACAGAAGCAGATTGTAGAAGAGAAAGAAGATATTGTTTCTTCACCTACAATGGTACCTACACACTACCCATTCAAGAAAATATACAACATTATTGTTGAACAAATTCAAGCCCACCAACAATAGATTTGTGACAGTCTTCAACAAGCAAAGAAGCACAACTTCTCCAATAAGGCAAACATCTCACCAATATTCAGATTCAACAAAATATTTCCCCTCTCCCATGGGAACTCAATGCAATGGATACCATTTCTTCCTAAGGAGTGAGGATTAATATAGGTGGATATCAATGGACACCCACCTATTCCAACTGGTTCAAAAAAGTCTTATGGCAATTTACAATTTTTAGCATTTTTTTTGTTCCTAAACTTTTGGGGCCATTTTGAGGGTATAAATGAAGTTTTTTTGGTATAGAGCACCTCAATAATAACTGAAATCTCTGATTGAGACCCCAAAACAAGTATCATCGATGATACCTTTCCAACGAGCTATCATGGGCCCCAAAGGAAGATCATATGCCAATGTTATGCCCCTGAGAAATTGATACACCAAACTACCCAAAACAGGGTCCAAAAATCTATTGGATTTTCATCTTCTAGGGTTAGGGTTTTGTATTTTATTTATGTTAAAAAGGCATTTAAAGACTCATTGTAATCATCTTCTTGCGAATGTGATTAGTCATCACATCTCTTCTTAGAGATAAGTTGCCACCATTCTAGCGAGTCTTTCACTATGTATTTTTTACGATCTTGTACATTTCGCTCATTAATAGAAATTGTGTATTACTGTATCTTTGTTTTTATGGTTATATATTTGATGAATCTATGTTATATTATTGGATATTTGATATATCTATGTACATTTTGTTATTGTATGTCCTCTCTCATTTCTTGCCGAAAATAATCTAGATCACCGCATGAAGCAAGAAGCATATCGGGGTTGTTTTGAATGTCAATTTGTTGCAGGGGGGCGTGTGTTTCTCCATATGCAACCATACAAGTAGAATTCACTCAAATCTCAACATAGTTAGAAAATCGGCCCCAAATTTTATGGTCCTTATACTATTCTCAAACGAGTGGGGTCAATGGCCTACCAATTAACTTTTCCCAGTCCGTATAAGCTACATCATGTTTTTCATGTCTCGTACTTGAAGAATGTGATTGGCAGTAAGTGCAAAATCCATGCCAGTCTACTAGAGTTGGATCAAGAAGGTGTCATTTGGTCATATCCACAAGCCATATTGGGCCAACGCGAGCGTCATCTATGTCAGCGCACCATCAAGGAAGTTTTAGTTCAATGGAAGGATACTCCACCAGAATATGCCACCTGGTGATGCCACATTCAACAAGCATATCTGGGTTTTTTTGTCCTCGAGGCTTGAGACAAGGCTCTATTTCAAGGGGGAGATCATGTTAGAGACCTCACCTCCCTAACGCCTCATGTAGATAGAATAATATAGTTTCCATGTAATAAAGACTAATATTTGTAAATAAATCCTAGTTAATAATGTGAACAGGTCTAATGTAAGAAGACTTAATAGACTCTTGCACTTATAGAAACACCTGCATCTAGATTGTTCTTTTGAAAATAGATTTAGTATAGATAAGAGTAGAAGGCATGAGAAATCCTTGTCTTGATAATTATTGTAAGAGAGTGTTTCTCTATTGGAGGTTTCCTCCTCGAAGATGCAATTGAACGTTGTATTCTATCGATAAATGTATCATTTTTGGTGTTGTGGTTCTCTACATTTTGTTGTTCTATTGGTATTTTCCGCACTAATTGTGTTTTTTGCTTAATATAATAAATCTGGTACCTAAAAGATTGGAGCATACTCATGACAAGGATGAACATCCTCATATCTCGAGAGGATCAACACACATTCCAAGCTTCAATGCATTTATTCTCAATCAAAAAATTAGTCATAGTTCATAATAAACAAATGATGAATTTTTTAAACATTCCAATTGTTATTAGTAGTGTCAAACACATCAAAATCCATGTTCCATCAATGAGTGAAGATAACCAATTTCAACCTAAAGTCTTATTATACCCTAGTCAATGGGTGATGTCAAAATCTAACTTATGGGTTGTAGCAAGCCTTGTTAATGGATCTCTTAGCTGAATTATTATCATCTTCTATAAAAAAATAATGATAAAACATCATAAAGGCCAAAATTTGTGGTCGTCAACTTCAACAAATACATTGGTTCTCCATGGATCCCAACAATCCAACTTATCTACCAACCACACCTATACAAAGGGGATGGTGAAGGCATACAAAATTTCTTCTTAAAATGGCACGGGCATTAAAGATACATAAATCTAAAGACATGACTTTACCAAAAGTTGCAATAGTATCATCGAACATCAAAGTTTGAACTTCATTTCAATATCAATAATTTTGTCCTTCAAGAACCTTCACATAAAATAATACAGAAAAGTTCCCACATAAAAATTAAAAAAGCATAAAAATTAAAAAAGCATGAAAAGGACTTATACCATGCAAACCTATGCCAACATACCTCATTATGTGCATTGTAATTACAACTATGCAATCGAACTCTCATATCCACATTACCAATGTATCTATTTTGTGAGGGTGATAATTCTACTTTGGTTATTATTTATTTATTAGTAATTCAATTTTTAACTCTCATCTCCACATTATCCATGTATCTACTTTATGAATGAGACAATTCTACTTTCGTTATTAGTTATTTGGTTATTAGTTATTTATTAGTAATTCAATTTTTATTATATTTTTATCTGAATGGATTTTACATAGATATCCGAATACTTTGTAGAGAACATATCTATGAGCCATGTGCTTAACTTATTTAAATATATTTTATAAATAATCAATTTATTTATTAAAAAGTATACACATTTTATTTTCCAAAATCATCTTAATTAATCATCTAATTATTAATAATTCAATGTTTTTACTCATTTTCATGATTAATCATGACAATGTTTTCATTCATTTTCATTTTTGGCCTCACGTATGTAAGGATCATGTATGTAAGGCCTTCCAAGTTATTCAAAGTGCAACAATTTCTCTACTACCTAATATTAAATAACTACAAATTACAATTTCATATATATACTTTTAGCCGTTTACAACATAGAACTTTCCAACTTCCATTTAACCAACATTGAAGAGTAACCTTCAACCAAATTAATCACGTACATACTCTTTCATATATGCTTTTGTAAACTTGTTATATTTTGAAGGACGTTAAAACCATTTCTTTCTCGTAGCATATATTATGTTTGAAAAACAAAATCATATAGATTGAATAACATTATCAGATCTAAATAGAGTGTAGATCGATTGTAGATCAATGAGAGAAACAAATTGTGTTGAGTATTTTATTTAACAAATAATTGTATACTTATATATATGTTTTAAGATAGAAATACTATATTATTACGCTAACAAATTGTTAAGAGAATATGTCAACCTCACATCAAAATAGGAAATAGTTAGTTGGAGACAATCTTTCATGTCTAATTAAATCTAACAACCACATAAAATATAGAAACATACTTCTTACATAGAGACAAACTTTACATCACAATTCCCAATACAATAACAAACCACAATCTTCTTTTATGATCAAATATTACACATTAAGCTATAATACAAGTGGGAGTTAATAATTCCAACACTCCCCCTTAATGAGTACTATATCAATCTCTGTTAGGTTAGGTCATCCATCGTCATCATCTAGTCCTTTGAAACACATGTTCCTCGAAAAACTAAAAGCACTCATTGTCAACAAATTTTGTGTTTTGGTTCAACCAAAGATTTTCTTCTTCTAGAAATCACTAGTTTGTAAAAGTCCATATAAAAGAACAATCATCATCTGCAATACATGGGTATCTAACCACTGCAAACATTGGTCTAATAAGATGTCCTTTATGTAGATGGTTCACTCATCTTCTTGATAAACTCCCCCTAAATTTGAAAACAACTCCATCAACATTCCAAGAGCTAACCAATGAAACAAATCCACCCATTCTCAAATGACACATATACCTTGAGTCTTATCTCATTATAACACACATAACAAATTGTATGCAGGTTTCTGGTCCCATAACATCACCCTAAGTCCACAACCAATATATGTCCCACTCATAGATAATTATACCAACACATGAACCACTCCTCCAAGTGCTAAAAAATTCTCTTATAGGTGAACAAACTCCCACTTTAAGGAAATATAATAGGTGGTCATTTTAGGGATTCAACTCATGTATTCCATATGTATGTGCATTAGCCAACCTCATGATCAAACAAGATCAAATGGATAGTTTGACTTATGCATTGAAGCATGAGTATGCACATCCAAATGTTCTAACTAAGGTGCACTCACCTATTCATCATTGGTTGCATCATAACTAGGAACATTTAGTTATTTTATCGGAAACACCAAGGCATCCTCAATTTAGCTAAGATATACCAAGAAAGATATCAACTCAGACACACCAATTAAGCTATCATCTTAGACACACCAAGAAAGCTCTCCATTTCATCTTAACCAAGAAAACTATCATCTCAAACACACCAACTAAGCTATCCATTTCAGCTCAGGCACACCCAGAAAGCTATCCATTTTATCTCAAACAAACCAAGCCATCAAATTCTCAGATCAAACATACTCAACAAGCAATCAACCTAGACACACCAAGTGATTCTCATACCACTGGTATCATAACCAAAGAATATTTTGATATTGTCATTCACTGTGAAACACACGACAACATATCTATGCATCATGCTCCATTTACCAATCCTTGACACACATAAGAGAAAAATAAATTCTCACCATATTTGTGTAGATCCAAGACTTATTTGACACACACATAAGATCAAAATTTGGAACAACACCACTTCTTTCATTGTTGCAACTTTAATTATACTTTCTAGTAGCACCATATCCTCCATAACTTGATGCCTTTGGGATTATCCTCATCTCCACACCAGAAAATACTTGTATATCAATACACCATGAAAAATATGGTGATGTCTTTCACAACAACACCTGATCAAGACACACACCAAATTTGACCTTTCTTCTTGATGTCATGATACATTGCCCCAAAGAAGCAAACAATGTTACCTTTTCCCACGCTTCCAAATTTCACGTTGGCATATCGAAGCACATTAATCTATGAATAATTTTTCCACTTGGCTCAACACAACATTACAAGGCTCTAAAAACTTATGCACCCCTTCATTATATATAAAATATATGGTCTTCACAAGAAGAAGAAAAAGATCTTCAATAATAACAAGCGATAACTTTTGTGGTGCAAAAATAAATTCAATCAATTGCTTGTATTCGTAATGAATGGTGCCACAATAAGCCTATTCGAATCAACTCGGAATTGAATATAGAGTGTGCACCTTAATTTTCATGAATAACCACTACAACTAATGAAAGAATGGATATAATAGTTCATTCCACAGACTGGGTTTCCATGTCTTACACATAAGAGAATAAATACTACCACATACCAAGGAATTGAAGGTAACAAAATATTGACCTTGACAATAGGTGGAAAGACTTGAGGAATCAGATAACTTGGAATGACCCAATAAATGTGTGAGTAGTAGTTTTTAGATCCAACTTTTCTAGGAGGAGGCACCAACTATGGGATCCCCCATGACATGCTGATGTGGGTAGTTGGAAGCACCCTAAAACATCCCATAATACACCTTCCTTGTTCATTGAAGGGTAGAGTAGCATTAACTTTCCAAACCATATGAAATTTTTTGGCTATATGAATCGCTAAATATTCTATTTGAGGTTTTCTAGTCTCCAAAGTTCAACTTTAAACTAACTCCTATATTTTTTATATGGAGCATAACCTTCTGATTGAAATTTCTGATAGATTCATCAAACTAGATGCAGGTTAGTGTCAACATAATTGACATACATAGAGAGCTTTGTTGGCATAAAAAGTATACAATTGGCCACATCAAAATACAAACAACCATCACTGATAAAAGATGAAGAATTCCCTACCACTTCCCCCTCCTCCATCTTTAGCCTCACAAGAGACAATGATGGTGAGCCTTTAAATCTATGCAAATCATGAGATAAATACACATTCTTAGATCTAAGAAATTTTTTATCCTTCTTACTTTCCTCAATTTCCTTTTCCAACATCAAGTTATGAACCTTCATCTTATCATTCTCATAGATAAATGCATCGACATTTTATTGAAGGCCACTATTGTTGGAGGGACCTCATTTTCATCAGTGGGTACCATATTATGTAGACATAATTCTTGATGTCCCATGTGGTCAAGTGCATCATTATATCAACATCTAGGTCATTGATCCAAAACATAACTAGACTCGAATATCTTGCAAAACAGTGACACAAAACTAACCAAATACACAATTATAGTGCACCTTCCACAATCAAAGGGAAAAATCTTCCACAAAATTAATTTGAGCAAGGAAACATTTGATTTGTAGGTAGGAAGTCCACTAGCCATAGTGGATATTCTAAATATGATCTTTCAAGTATTTCTCACTAGCACGCTGGTGTTGACAACAACAAAAGCATTTGACACGTGATTGGAGTGATTAAGGGGCATTTCCATCCCATAGTTTCATAACCCATGTCAAGCACATTCTAGCCTTCAAAATGTACAAGTGCTAGCATGAAGAATGGGTCCCTCAATTTTTTCTTAGCTGTAGAAGTGAAGTGAGGATATATTTCCTCTCCATCTCCACCAGTAGCTACTATGATCCAAGAAAAATGTATCATGCCTCGTCTTTTAGTTATACCAATGCTAGGAGCGTTTACTTCTCATTAATGTTGAGAACAACAACTATGCATTCACCAATCCAATAATAAAAGAAAAAAACATCCTCTGCCTTCGTTTATTTCGTGGTAGCTCACTCTAGGCCACGACGACTTCAACACATTGAAATGAAAACTCTTTCCTACATGCAACACTTGAACCTCTCTCCAATGGCGACTTCATTCATAAAGGTAGCTCGACCTATTAGGATCCGATCCTAACCGCTCTCAATGGGTCATTAGTTAGTACAATATGTTTTCTATGTAATAAATGCTAAAATTAGTTAATAAGGCCTAATAAATAAAGGATAATAATTCAATGTAACAAGACATAATAGAGGCTTCCACTTCAAGAAATATCTTCCTTTAGAAGTTTCCTTAGAAGGTAGATTTAGTATAAATAAGAGTAGGAGGCATTGGATATTTTTGTCGTGGAGTTTATTGAAATAGAGCTCTTCTCTGTTGGAGGTTTCCTCCTAGAAGAGGCATGTGAAAATTTCTATCTCTAATAAAGGTGTTATTTCTGGTGTTATTTTGGTATTGTTCTAGATATAATCTGGTTGTTCCGTTACTACTTGTTCAATATTTTTGTTCTGCACATTATTATTCATCTGACATATTGCAAGTGGTATTAGAGATCCTTCATAGGAAAAACTTGTGGGATAATTTATTTTTAGGGTAGAGACGTATTCCGTCGTCTTTAAGCTACAGAGATATGTTGTTTCATGCATAAACCTGTGGTTGGGGACTCATACATGCAGAAAATAAAAGTGGTACTGAAGATCACATTGCTGGCGACCTTTGTAACCCTTGCTTGTGCCCTTTCGAGTGGTAGTGTATCAGAAAAAAACTGTATACAGATTGACCTAGATATCCTGAAGCCCTCCATAGATAAACCAATTGGTCTCTTGAATTCTATAGTTCCACTGAGAACAACACTCAGGAATATACTCTCTAGTACCTAGGTAGTCGGGTAGTATGGATAAGGGAATGATCTAGCCTCCTTAGTTCGTTCCCTTTGATATTGGGTCAAGTACTATTGCTAGACCTCGCACGTATAACATAGAGATATAGAAAAGGGAAAACAATTGTTTGCAGAAACCTTGAATACCCTAATCCTGGGGAAAGAAACATAAACAAAACAGAAAAGATATGTTGTCATGCAACTATGTCTCCTACATTCTGGTTGAAAAATTCCTACACGTTTCTTCCTATTAAACATTTGGTCATTTTGTCACTATAGTATTATTTAGATCGGAGTATAACTATACAGGAGTTTTAAAAAAGAGCTTAGGGTCTATCAGCACCCTTATTTGTAACTTAGTCCATTTGATTCCTCTCTTCATTGTGATCACAATGGTACCCTTCAATTTAAAGACTTTTTTTCTCTTTGTAGTCCCACCCCTTTCTAAGACACCCTTATTTGACACATATACCATTGGAATGCTCTCTTTGTCTTGATCAACTTGGTACATCTCAATTTTTATGGTCTCAGTTTTCATCCCGCCACCTCATATACTACCTAAGTCGCTACCATGCCAACCACCTGAGCTCAGAACCAAGCAGACTGGGATACTAGACTTTCTAGCATAGAATCACGAATGGACTCCATCCCCACTACCAGAGAAATAACCATCAATGACTCCCTCCCTGCAGCAATCCAGGCAGCCATTCATGAAGCCATGCAACCATTCACAAAAGGTAAGTAGGTATAAGCCAATCTAGAGGACCCTAAACATTCCCATTGTGAGCATACTCATTCTTCCCACTCCCCTTGGGGTTCTCCACACTCTTGGAATAAGGTGCCCAAAGTTGACATGGATAAATTTGATGGATCCAACCTAGCAAGGTGGGTCTCTCAAATGGAAAAATAATTCTCTCTCCATAATATTTGGGATGATGAGACCAAACTCCATGTAGGGTTTTTGTACCTATATAAAAAACGATGGCAGTGGCGGAAGTGGCATGAGAAATTTTATCCAGGAGGTCCCACTTGGAACCTACTCACTAAAGAATTTTGTTCCCATTTTGATAGGGAATCATATTTTTTGGGTATACTCACCAAGTTGTGCTAAACTGGATCATTCACAAATTTCATCACGGTATTTGAACAGTTGGCTATCCGAACTGAGGGCTTATCTGATGCATTTTACCTTGAATTTTTTATCAATGGCTTAAAGGAATCCATTCGGGCTCATGTGATCATGCATCATCCTACTACCTAGTTGCAAGAATGTTAATTAGCAAAGGAAGCATAGACCATCCTTCAGGTCCCACCCATGAAGGCTCCAGTTCTCAACCATCTTCACCTTGGGGATCACCCAACTCCGACACAAACATGGAAGGTCCAAAAGGTATCTCCTGCTAAAATGGCAGAACATAACAAGAAAGGCCTTTTATACTATTGTAATGAAATATTCACCAGGGCATAAATGTAGAGAACACAATTTATTCCAGATTGATGCATGTGCTTCTGAAGACATCCCAACAGATGAGACTCCTAACCCATATGAGGCTCCACCAAGTGATCATGTCGAAGCTCCAGTTGTAACCCCTATGGAACCAGAAGAACCCATCATATCACTTCATTCCCTCTCAGGTATTTCGGCCCCCCAGAAATTGAAGCTCAAGGGCTACATCAAACATCGGCGAGTGGTGGTGTTGATTGATAGTGGTAGAACCCATAGTTTTCTTCATTGTAGGCTTTCTGATGAGATCCATTTTTTTCCGCTCTAATTTTCAAATCCTCATTGCTAATGGTGGTACTATGAAGTGTGGGGGTCTTTGTGAGAATTTCGAACTCCAAATGGGTGATTATACTATGAAAACCCACATGTTCTCTATTTCCATGGGTGGTTGTGATATTATATTAGGAGTGGAATGGCTTCACACTCTAGGGCCAATCACAATGGGTTATCAAGAATTATATATGAGCTTCACCCAAGACGCTCACTCCTATACCCTTCTTGGTCTCCAAGCGAGCTCTCCTGAAATTACCAGCTCTAATAGGATGGAAAATTTGTTCAAGAAAGGCCACCATGGTGTTATTGCTCAATTTAATGCCATATAGGTCACTAAACAGGTCTCTCAGGTAGTTCCTCCCAACCTGCAATGCATCTTGGACAGGTAACCTATAGTCTTTGAGATTCCCACAACCTTACCTACCTCCAAGGGTGATCATTATCATAGCATCCCTCTTCTTCTAGGAAGTCAACCCCCCAATGTATGTCCCTAGATGTATCCATTTTCTCAAAATAAATAAATAGAAAAGATGGTATAAGAATTACTAGAGGCGAGGGAAATTCACCCTAGTACCATCCCATTTTCTTCACCAGTGGTGACGGTCTTAAAGAAAGAAGGTCCTTGGTGCATGCCCCCTAATTTATGTGCCATGAATAAAATAACCATCAAATATAAGTTTCCCATTCCTATCATTGATGATATGTTGGATGAACTCCAAGGTTACTGTGTATTCACCAAATTATACCTTCACTCAAGCTATAACTAGATCCAGATGAAAGAGGCAGATATTTCGAATACTGCTTTCAAAATTGATGAAGGACATTATGAATTCTTGGTCATGCCTTTTGGCCTTTGCAATGCCCCCTCCACCTTCCAAAGTCTCATGAATAAATTATTGAAACCTTACCTTTGGAAGTTTTTCTTGGTTTTCTTTGATGACATCCTCATTTACAACCACACTTGGGATAGCCACCTTCTTCGTGTGGACAAAGTCCTTCACCTGTTATAGAAAAACCAATTGTTTGTCAAAAATACCAAATTTTCATTTGGAGCCAGTGAAGTGGAATACTTGGGACACATTTTCAGTCGAGAAGGGGTAAAATTGAACCCTAAATAGATAGAATATATGCAGGAATGTCCGCTACTCGAGACCTTAAAGAGCCTATGGGGTTTTCTCGGTATCACATGATATTAGAGGAAATTTTCCACCATTATGGAAAAATTGCTAATCCATTGACCAACCTTCTTAAGAAGAATGCATTTCATTAGACACATATTTCTAAGCAAGCCTTCACAAAATTAAAGAGGGCCATGTGCACTACTCTTGTCCTAGCAACGCCTGACTTCAAAAGAACATTTGTGGTGGAATTAGATGCTTCTGGAACTGGTATAGGCATAGTGCTCACATAATATGGTTGACCTTTGGCCTTTACTAGCCTAGTGTTGAGTGGCTACAATTTGGGTAGATCTACATATGAAAAATAAATGATGGTCATTCTCCATGCGGTGCACACATGGAAGCCATATCTCTTGGGATGTCATTTTAACATAAAAAAAAATCACCATAGTTTGAAATACTTTTTTGAGCAATCACTATCCTCCCAGAACAAAATAAATGGTTGACCAAAATGTTGGGTTATGATTATGAAATTATATACAAAAAGGGAAAAGATAATATAGTAGTTGATGCATTATCATGACAACATGAGGAAGATGGATCCCTCTTTTCCTTATTCTTACCGATCCCTGATTGGATTGAATAAGTACGCCAAGAGTGGCTAACACACTCAACTCTCTCCAAGTTAATTAAACACCTTCAGGAGTTCCCTAATCCTCCCATTGGCTACACTTGGCAGGACAATATTCTCATATATAAGGATCTCCTAGTCCTCTCACCCTCTTTAGCACTCAAGCCACAACTCTTAAATGAGTTGCACTCATCAGCTCTTGTGGGTCACTCGGGCTTCTAAAAAACATATGATCGTTCTCGTCATTCTTTTTTATGGGAATGCATGAAGAAGGATATCCTTCACTTTGTCACAGAATGTGAGGTGTGCCAACATAATAAAGGTGAAACTATCAAGACTCCAGGCTCCCTACAACAACTACCCATTCCATCTTCTACATGGATATAAATCTCCATGGATTTTATAGTGGACCTTCCTAAATCTAGGAACAAGTCCATCATCCTGGTGGTGGTTTATCGCCTCTCTAAATATTCTCATTTTTGTGCCTTACCCCACCCTTTCACACAAGCACTAGTAGCACAAGTTTTCCTGGATCAGATTTTCAAGTTACATGGCATGCCCACCTCTATTGTATTTGATTGTGACCCCACTTTCACAAGCACATTTTGGAAAGAGTTGTTTAAATAGCAGGCTACCCAATTGAACATGAGAATAGGCTATAATCCCCAATATGACGGCCAAATGAAAGTGGTCAAAAAATGTTTGGAAACCTTCTTGCGGTGTTTTGCTTTAGACAAACAAAACTAGTGGGTACAATGGCTCCATTTGGCAAAATGATGGTACAATAATTCTTATCATACGACCACTAAAATGACCCCATATGAAGCAGTGTATGGCCAACGCCCACCTACAGTCACTACCTATCTTCCAAGCACATCAAAGGTCCAATATATTCATATAATGTTGCAACATCATAGAACCACCCTCTCGATTGTTAAGGATAACCTCCACATGGCTCAAAATCGCATGAAGCAACATGCAAAGCAACATCATTTAGAAAGGGTTTTTCATGAAGGTGATCAGGTGTTTCTTAGGCTCCAACCTTACAAGAAAAAATCTCTCAAAGCCTAGGCACATCACAATTTTTCAACCAAGTTTTATGGGGCCTACCATATCATCAAGTGTATTGGTTTAGTGGCCTACAATTTCTCCCTTCTAGCTACTTCCAAAATCCATCTGGTGTTCCATGTTTCCCGTCTAAAGAAAGTGGTGGGACAAAATTGCAAGGTCCAAACCATCCTTCCAAAATTGGATGAAGAAGGATCCCTTTGGCTCCAACCAGATGTATTCCTCAATCACCGTGAATGCCATCTACATGGAAGAACTATCGAAGAAGTGTTGATCTAGTGGAGGGACACATCATGAGAGGATGTGTCGTGGGAACCAACAACTATACTCCAACAATTTTCCCACCTTGAACCTTGAGGAAAAGGCTTCTTTTGAAGGGGGAGGGCATGTTAGGATCGGATCCTAAGACCTCTCCATGGGTCATTAGTTAGTAAGATATGTTTTCTATGTAATAAAGGACGACATTAGTTAATAAGACCTAATAAATAAAGGAGAATAAGTCAATGTAAGAAGACCTAATAGATCCTTCTGCTTCTAGAAAGATCTTCCTCTAGAAGTTTCCTTAAAAGGTACAATTAGTATAAATAAAAGTAGGAGGCATTGGATATTTTTGTCTTGGAGTTATTGTAATAGATTTCTTCTATGCTAAAGGTTACCCCCTCGAAGAGACAAGTGAACATTGTTATCTCTAATAAAGGTTCTCTTTTCTGGTGTTATTCTAGTGTTGTTGTAGCTATAATATGGTTGTTCCATTACTACTTTCTAAATATTTTTGTTTTTCATATTATTATTCATTTGGTATATTGCACGACCTCTCCTCTGTGCAAGAAAATGACTCCTCTTCTTTGGCGGCTCCTTTACATGGACACAGACTGCTACCTTCACTTATGAAATGACAATTCTCCCCCAATCAAAGCATGGTTCTTCTAATATAACGTGGCTCCTACTCGAACAACAACTTGAATCCCTCTCACATGAACTTCTATTGCCTCTTCCATGATTGACAGATCCTCCACTGAAATCATATCCTGCTCTAGATAGCAATGACGATTGTCTATTTTGATCACAGAGGACCAATTCCTCACAAGCTCTCAGGACTTTTGCCTCTCTTGAGAACCTTAGCTTTGGTACTGTCTTCCACTGAGCATTTTTCCTCTAGCAAATCTGTAGGAAACTCTTCACTCTCACTCCCTCATGACCATGGAAAAACAATGGCTAAACAAATTATCACAAACACACCATAGCAATCACATACATAAACAACTTATTCTCCTACCTGAATTCTAGATCAACATATGATTGACAATGTGGAAATTTCATGATCATGGACCCTCTTGTGAGAGAGTCAGACCCATACTATCTCTGATACCCTGTAGACAAAACATAGAGCAAAACTCTGTTGAGTGTTCTAGTCAACAAATAATTCTACACTTATAAACACATAAAACTGTACCTCAAGATATACAAACTAACAAACTGTTGAGAGAATATCTCAACCACACACCAAAATTAGAGTTAACTACTTAGATAATATCTTTCATATCCAACTATATTTAACAACCTCCCAAAACATATAAATATACTTTTCATATAAATATAAATACAAACAATGTATCAAAAAAATAAAAATAGAAATAATAAATTTTACAAATTTTCATTTTCATTGTAATACGATATTATGGAAGGCAACAACACAAACGAATGGTTGATGAAGAGAAAATGAAATGTAATATAGACTACCTTACACCGGTATAATAATATCTAGTTCAAGATCAAGGAGGTAAGGAATTCTTCGTAAAAACAACTAAACAAACATCTTTACACTCTTAAAATAAAATAAGAAATGTAGTTTTGCTTATTTCTTTTAAGCTTATTAAAAAACAGAATATTCAATGAGAGAGAAAAGAATATGCTTTAAACATATTTGAAGAAAAGAATATCGAGTGACGAAGAAAAGAATATGCTTTACAGATATATTGGAATTAACCAATTTTTTATAAAAATATAATAAAAACATAAATAAATAATTCGACCAATTTATTTTATATGGACAAAGAAAAGAATATGCTATGGGAAGGATTATAATTTTTAGTCATCTTCTGAAATCAATGAGAAATTTATTGTCCATAACTTCCTTGCATTTATGAAGGCTTCCGTTAACATGTTTACCTTTTACATTTATCTAATTACATTATAAAATTACTGTAAGGATATATAATTGTCACGTTTAAATTATTAAGAAGGATTGATATCTATGCAAGCCAAGTTTATATCATTAAGAAACCCACATTTATAGGTACAATCTAGATTCCTTACCATTAATGCATGCCTGGATGCCTTCTAAGCCAAAACCAAGAGCCCCTCCAATACCTAGTTGTCAAGTTTAAATGATTAAGAAGAATTGATATCTATGCAAACCAAGTTTATATCATTAAAAAACCCACATTTGCAAGTACAATTTAGATTCCTTACCACTAATGCATGCCTGGATGTCTTCCAAGCCACAACCAAAAGCCCCTCCAATACTCATACATAACTTGACGCCTTCCAAGCCACAACCAAGCGCCCCTCCCATGCTCATACATGCCTGGACGCCCTCCAAGCCACAACCAATCGCCCCTCCAATGTTGGCTGTAATAGCGTATCAGCATTGATCAGCTACAGATTATGTGGCTGAGTTAGTGGAAGTAAGGAATTTTTTATAAAAATATAATAAAACCATCAATAAATAATTTAACTTATTTATTTTATATGGACAAAGAAAAGAATATGTCATAGGAAGGATTACAAATGTAGTACATAAGCATTTTCAAGTTAGAAGCCATGACAACATACTCATTTTTCAACTTTATTCATATTATTATGAAAATTGAATAGTGAAGAGAATAACACTCCTCACAACCATCCAAACTACCCCAATTAACTTATAGATTACTTTTATTTTCCTCCTCTAGTTTTGTTTTCAATGATTTAATTTCTGCTCTACAGCCGCTTCTTCTTTACGTCGACCCCACCTACCTTTCTCCATTTTTTCGTCAACCCCAACTACCACTTCCCCAACTACCACTTTCAACTCTCCACCGAACTCACTTGCACCTACCAACTTTTAATTTTCCGTCTACCTCGCACGCCCATAAATACCGCTCACCGGTTTAGAGAAAATGAGCGCTCCTGACCCAAGCCGAAGCCCCCTCGCCACTTTCTCAGGCGATCATGATCATCTCTCCTTCGCCCCATCTTCGGCCCTGCCCGCCTGCTCTCCCATTCTTCATCGTTTCCTATGTGGGCAGGATGCGTGTGTGTCTGCGTCGCCCTTCACAGGGTGTTTCCGATAGAGTATTTGAAGAATCAGCTTCTTCAGTTGCAATCGAATTAGGAACGGGTCGATACAGGAAATCCAAAATATACGACGTGTTTCTGAGCTTCAAAAGACGCCATGTGAGGAGAGGCTTTGTCGATCATCTCTACAACGACCAAACCGGGTCGGGTTTCCCTGTATTAATTGACACCCACAAAGTCAACAGGGGGCAAGCTTACAACACGCAATTGAGGTGAGTCGCATCGATTCCAATATTCTCCCACAATTATGCACAATCTCACTGGTGCCTCAAAGAAGCCTCGCTTATCGCGCGGCTAGTACTACTTCAAGGAAAGGACGAGGAGTCGGCGTTCGCCATTCCTCTATTCGACAATCTGACTCCTGCACAAGTTCGGCATCCGGGGACCGGACCAATCTGGCAGCCCAGTGGGAGATACAGCGCAAAAGAAATTGGTGAATGGAAGGATGCTGTCTTCCAACTCTGCCTTGTATCTGTGTGGTCGCTCCAAGAAGACACGAATAGGTGGGTGAATCACTCTTCCCTGCTCTGTTGTGTTCTACGAAGAAGACTCTCTGCAGATACGAAGCAGCGCTGGTGAAGCGTGTGGTTGGAGACTGGGTAAACATTGTAGGAGCCGGAAAGCTGGCCTTCAATTTAATACTTCTGCTCCACCATGGTTGTGCCCATGGTGAAGGAAGGATCTTCTTCCAATTAAATTCCCATGGGGTTTATTGGCAATGCAGTTTCTGTAGTCTCTGCAGTAAATCTTTAATTGAAGCCTAAATGTATTTGTCATTTCTTCTAATTTGATTGGCAGATATTATATGACATCAAAATCACTTTTAAGTTTTGGCTGATTGTTTTTATTTTCCAACATTGATGGTAAAAAACGAAATTTTGTTTTAACCTTTTAATTCACCTAAGAGACCTTGTTTTCAATAATAATTTTTTCACTTGAAGGTCACCGCCCAAAAAAGGAGAATTATATGTATTTCTCCTCAGAAAGGACACCACATCAACATCTATAGCAATATCATAATCACAATTTACAAAGATTTTGTTTTTCTTTGTTTTGTTTTTTTTTAATTTATAAAATGGTTTTTTTTTTCATAGAATTACATTACATCAATTTCCATGAAATTATTAATTTTTATTGTTTAAAATCCATTTCTGAATGTAAAAATCAATTCAATTTATCAAAAAATAATTAATTAGTTTTAAATCTACAATTTAATAATTTCTTAAAATTGCTCTAGAAAAGTCATCTAGTAGAATGTTTGGAATAACACTTTCTTTTCTTTTCTTATATTATATTATTGTACATATAACTAGGATGAGAATAATGTTTTAATATATACATCATTACAATAGTGTATATGTGAATTAATTTATTATTATAATAATATTTTAGTAGGTTAATTTTTTTTTTAATATTTTTATTATTCATATTTTTTATATTAAATTATAAATAAATACTAAATTGTATAGAATTTATTAATGATAATGATCATTATAATGATGTAAATGTGAATTAATTTATTATTATAAAAAAATGTATAAATCTAATACAATGGATCTAATGATTAAGAATATATGTTTCCTCCTAAGAAGTAATATGCTTAAATCTATATATAGAAATTATACTAGTGTTTGGGTACTATATTCTACATTGAGATTGTGAATATTTATAAGTAGATTTTAGAAATGTAAAATAGTAAAGAAATCTTATAATAATATTATTTCAAGAATTATGACTCTACAATGTACTCATAGCAAACTAGGGTTAAGGTTAGTGTTTTTGCATGTCTCAACTACTAATTAGGGTTAGGGCTTTGGACTTTTTAGAATCATTTTGAAAGTCCACAAGTTATTAGATTCATATGTGTCATGATGTTCAATAGGATAGATTCACTTGTATCATAAGGGTCAATTGGATAGGCCAACTTATGGGTGGAATAACTTTCACATACTAGTTCCTATTGAGGTGATATTTTCCTTGTTAGAAAGATGTTGATTTGTAGAATAACATTAAGAGGCCATGAACCTTGTTATCAAATTTTTTACCCCCAAAATAATTGTTTAATGTCTTAAATAAGCTTCAAAATTTTCTGGAGCCCAAATAACCAAACTAGTGCTTGCCCCTAAATTGGACCCTACAAGTCAATAACTCCATTTTTTCCACCAAGAAAGTACCAAAACAAATGACAATTGTATAAAGATCTATTTTAGATCATTGAAGGTCAGAAGTTCCATTCTAGAAGAAGTAGGATATATACACCTCTAAATGGTTTAAAGACCCATCTTCAAATATGTTTATAAGCATATATGATTTAAAAAACATTATTTAATGGTCAATTTTACTATCTTGTAAGTTGAAAACATTCTAGAATAGTAATTTGTACTACTACTCAATCTTAGAATTTGATGGGAAAGTCATATTATCTTAACTCAAAAATAAAATCTTGTGTAGATTTATGAATACCCATGCACATTCCAAAATGAATGGTAAACTAACAATTAGCATTTCATAAAACATATGTAACAAGTAATATCCAATAATACATCTTTAAGTTTTTCTCAATTCTTTTTACTCTATTCAATAATTTAATAAAACATATATTACTAGAAATATCTACAAAGTGTGACCAAAATTAAATCTAAAAGTATTTATACTACTCAAAGTTAGAAAAATTTAAAACATATAAATGTGCCAAATAAAATGTGTAGTATGTCATTGATTAACATGATTCCTCAATAACATTAGAAATTCTCTACCACTTCCCTTCACTCCACAAATAGCAAACAGTTTTATGTTAATTTTAAATATTTTGATGGCATCATTCATCATACTTACTACTAGAAGAAAAAATAGTTTCCTTTCCTTCAACTACATTTCTCTTTTTTTTAAATGATGCTAGGTCTATTGTTTATAGATCAATTATTTTAAACTCTAAACCAATCATTTTAAACTCGAGATTTGTTTGAATAATGAAATAATTGTTTAAATATAAAATAAACAATATTCATTTCAAACTATACTATCTCACTCACTCTTTCTGAGTTTGGACATGAGCTTTAAAATAACAAATTCTATTTCACTCTAAGTTTTAAAATAACAAATTCTATTTCACTTTAAGTTTTAAAATAACAAATTCTATTTTAATCTAAGAAATAAGAAATTACTCTAATTTAACAAAATAAAAATGTTTCATTAAATGATTGGGTAAAAAAAATTATAATTAAAAGATCATATTAAATAGTAATTATAAAAATTCTTTTTATAATTAAAAGATCATTAAATTTCACTATTATCGATAAGTGTAAACTATGACCTAAAAATATGTGTAAGATTTAATAAAAGTAATAAAATATAAGGAGAAAATATAATAAATAACCGTTAGAATATTACATTAGCTTTTTACCAATCAATGATTACAACATAAAGGTGTTCTTTGCTATAACATTCTCCACACAATGTTTCTCACAAAATTACCATGCTTAGCAAAGCATACCTTAAAGCAATAGAGATGCAATATTATGCATTGCATCTATTATGGTACCACAACCATATATTTGTTAGGCACCCAATATTTTACTATTTCTTGTATAATAGAAATGCAATATTATGTATTGCACCTATTATGATATCATAATCATGGATTTGATAGGCACCTAATATTCTATTAATTATTCTGTAATAAACATAGACAATATACACTATCATTTAGATTACTATAAAGTAATTATTTATTCCCTTACGAGCACAACAAAGTGAAATACTCCAAGAATAACTTAAACCTAGCCTATATATTTTCAAGAGATTTTCAGAAACATTCTCGACATAAAAACAATCCGTTTGGGACTAGTCTATTATACTTCTTAAAAACCTAGGGAAATTGCCATCTTTGAAGGGCATTCCGCTTTATGCGAGAACATCTCATGGAAATGAAATTTCACGAAGTTTTAACATAGTGGTCACAATAAAAAAATATCTTCCATCGAAAAGTGAATGATCGAGCCCAAGTCACCTCCAAGAACAAACCTCATAGCATCATAAATGAAGATCCCGTGGTGGAGGAATGGAGTATTCTCATGACAAGGATGAACTTCTTCATATATTGAGAGGAGCAACAGACATTCTAGGCTTCAATGCATTTATTCTCAACCAAATAATTATTCACAGTTCATAATAAACAAATGATGAATTGTTTAAACATTTTAATAGTAATTACAAATGTCGAACATATCAAAATCCATTTTTCATCAATGATTGAAGACGAACAATTTTAACCTAATGTCTTACTATACACTAGTGAACAATTGATGTTAACATCCAACTTATGGGTCACAACAGGCCTTGTTAATGGATCTCTTAGTTAAATTATTACCATATTCTATAAAAAAGAATGATAAAACCCCATAAAAGAAAAAAAATTGTGGTGGTCAAATTCAACAAATGCATTGTTTCTTCATGGGTCCAAACAATTCAATTATCTACCAATTGCACCCTTACAAAGGGGAGGGTGAAGGCATATACAAATTCTACTTAAAATGTCATGGGAATTAATAATACATAAACCTCAAGGTGTAACATTACCAAAATTTAGAATAGACATTGGTGCCATCGAACATCAAGGTTTGAGATTCATTACAATATCAAAAATTTTATCCTTAAAAGACCTTCACATCTCGTTCACATTTACCTTCAAAAGGTACACAAAAATGAAAAAAAATGGCTATGTAAAATGAAGGAAGCATGAAAAGGCCTTACACCATGCCAACCCTATACCAACATACCTCATTTGACAATTTCATATGCATTGTAATTACATTTATGCAATGGTACTATCGTATCCACATTACCAATATACCTACTTGCCAACCCTATACCAACATACCTCATTTGACAATTTCATATGCATTGTAATTACATTTATGCAATGGTACTATCGTATCCACATTACCAATATACCTACTTGGTAAGTGCGATAATTCTACTTTAATTATTAGTTATTTATTAGTAATTTGATTTTTATTATATTTTTATTTGAAAGTATTTTACATACATCCAGAATTAGATATCATACATACGTCTAAATAATACTTTAAAGGGATAATATGAATAAGGCATGTTATTAACTTATTCAAAAAGATTTTATAAAGACTTAGTTTGTTTATTAGCAAAGCCATACACATTTTATATTCCGTCTAAAGAATACTTTAAAGGGATAATATGTATAAGGCATGTTTTTAACTTATTAAAAATATTTTATAAAGACTTACTTTGTTTATTTAGCAAAGCCATACACATTTTATTTTCCAAAATCATTAGATTAATCATTCAAAGTTTTCATTTACTATTCACTATTAATCATTCAATTTTTTCATTCATTTTTTACCTCACCTATATAGGCCTTGCCACCCTCTTCAAAGTGCAACAATTTCTCTTTTACCTAATATTAAATAACTACAAATTACAATTACAATTTATAATATGTATACTTTTAACACTTTATAATAGAACTTTTCAACTTCCATTTAACCAACATCAAGGAAATAACCTAAAATTGAAGAGTAACCTTCAACTTTTATATATATATATATATATATATATATATATATATATATATATATATAAACTTGTTATATTTTGAATGAACTTAAAACCATTTAAAACCATTTCTTTCTCGTAGTGTATATTATGTTGGAAAAACAAATTCATATACGTATGAATAACATTATCATATGTAAATAAACTATAGAGAAATGAGAGATCAAAATTGTGTTGAGTGTTTTATTAAAAAGTAATCGTAAATTGATATGTACATAAAGTTATGTTTTAGGATAGATATTTTATTTTAGTATATTAATAAATGACTATAAATTATTAAGAGAATATGTTAATTACATATCAAAATAGAAATTAATTAGTTGGAGAGAATCTCATATCCAATTACTCATATCTAATTAGATCTAACAATTTTCTAAAACATAGAAATAAACTTTTTACATAGAAACAAAGTTTACATCACAATGACCAATACAATAACAAACCACAATCTTCTCGTAGTGTATATTATGTTGGAAAAACAAATTCATATATGTATGAATAACATTATCATATATAAATAGACTGTAGAGAAATGAGAGATCAAAATTGTGTTGAGTGTTTTATTAAAAAGTAATTGTGAATTGATATGTACATAAAGTTATGTTTTAAAATCGATATTTTATTTTAGTATACTAATAAATTATTATAAATTATTAAGAGAATATGTTAATTACACATCAAAATAGAAATTAATTAGTTGGAGAGAATCTCATATTCAATTACTCATATCCAACTAGATCTAACAACCTTCTAAAACATAGAAATAAACTTTTCACATAGAAACAAAGTTTACATCATAATGACCAATACAATAACAAATCACAATCTTCTTGTATGGTCAAATATCACATATTAAACTATAATATAAGTTTGAGTTAATAATTCCAACACTCCCCTTTAACTAAAACTTGTCTCAATCTCTATTAGGTCAAGTCTTCCATCATCATCTAGTCATTTGCAACACATGTTCCCTCATAATGTGAAGACAACCATTATCAACAAAGTTTTTTTTTTGTGCAACCCTGATTTTCTTCTTCTAGAAATCACCAATCCAATTTATATCACCAATCCAATTTATAGAAATCCCTATAAAAGAAAGAGGCACTATGCCCAGAGGTGGGATCCCATGACAGGTTATTGTGGGTAGTTGGCAATGCCTCGAAACATCCCATAATACACCTACCTTGTTCATTGAAGTGGGGAGTAGCATTAACCTACCAGACCATATGATATTTATTGGCCAGATGAATCGCTACATCTTCTATTTGAGGTTTTCTAGTCTCCAAAGCTTTCAAATTTAACCTAACTCTTATAGTTTCTATATGGCGCATAACCTCCTTATTGAAATTGCTAACAAATTCATCAAACTAGATGCACCGCATGTTAGCGTTAACATAACTGGAGTACATAGGGAGCTCCTCTAGCATAGAACGAATACACCTGGCCACATCAAAATACAAACAACCACCACTGATAGAAGATGAAGAATTCCGTGTCACTTCCTCCTCCTCCATCTTCAACCTCATAAGAGTCAGCGATGGTGAGCCTTAGATTCATTGCAACTCATGAGCTAAAGTTTCATTCTCATATTCGAGCCACTCATTCTCCTTCCTTCTTTCATCAATTTCCTTCGCCAGCATCAAATCATGAACCCTCGTCCTATCATTCTCACAGACAAATGCATTGAGCTTCTGTTGAAGGCCACTATTGTTGGCGACACCTCTATTTTCTTCAGTGGGTGCCGTGTTATGCAGAGATAATTCTTGATGCCCCTCGTGGCCAAGTGCATCATTATATCCAAATCTAAGTGTTTGATCCAATACAGAACTAGACTCAAACAGCCTGCAATAGTCAACGAGCCAAATACACAATTATAGTGCACCTTCCACACTCAAAGTGATAAATATTTCACAAAATAAATTTGAGCAAGGCAACATTTGATTCGTGGTCAGACAATCCACTAAGCATAGAGGATATTCTAAAGATGAAATCCCAAGTGTTTCTCACTTTCACACGAGTGTGGACAACAAAAAAAAGTGTTTGACACGTGATTGGAGAGATAAGCGACATTTCCATCCCAAAATTTCAGAACCCATGTCAAGCACATTCTGGACTTCAAGATATAACATGCTAGCATGAAGAATGGGTTCCTTGAAGAATGGGTCCCTTGAATTTTTCTTAGCTAGAGAAGTGAAGTCAGGATATATGGCCTCTTTATTTCCACCAGTGGCTACTATAAGTGATGTAGACCCCCTATCCCTCCGGAGGGCTGTGTGGCCGAAATGGCTCTTCTGGTTCCGAGCTGGAACCTCCCTCTTCAAATCCATAGGTCCTTCTCTATGTTCGCATGTGCGACCAAGCGCTAGGCTCATGCTCTCCACTCCTCGTGATCGTCGGCACGACCATGGACTTGGCCCAAAAGGAGTACTGAGTTTTGCGACCCCAGGCTTTCCAATACGATGAGTCCTTGGCTCCTCCAAGTCCCGAAACTCCGATGAGGGCTAACGGAGGTTAGCTCCTCCCCTTTCCCAACTCACGTGACCACACACTTGTGACCACAAGCTTTACCATGAAAGCGAGTCGTGGCTCGCAGTATCGGAACCTACGATAAAAGGCGCCTGAACCCTCCAAGTCACGAATGCCGAAATCCCGATGACGTGAGATCTACGGCTCAGATCTCTCTTGGATCGTTGGCTATGATTATTTTGGCATTTCGCGACTTTATTTCTTATGGAGATGTCCACTCCTCTTCTCGATCATCGAAATCATGAAATCTCCCTTCACTACAGATCAACGGCTCTAGGCCTTCAAAGATCTGATGGCTCCGATATTTTCGGGGTTCCACTGGTCGAGAGTCCCACGCTGTTGACCCTTGTACTCCCAGTCAGTGAAATGCAGAAAGCTTAAGCTGCTTGATCAACGACTCACAACGCCCTCCAGATCTATAGTCAGATCTCTTCCCCATCACTAACCTCCTTGCAACTCCACTTGATCCAACCTCTTGTCGGTTCTCGCGTTCCTCCTCTCGAGATTTCACTTGCTTTAGACTCAGAATATTTTCTAAGTCTTCGAAGGCTCGGCCTTCGATTCTTCTGGGGAATGGGTTCCTGGATCTCGATAACACTTTCTAACGTGTTGTTCCTCCTGAGATTTTTTTCAGTTCAGACTTCGATTTCCCACGCACTCCTTGCATTTGAGGGATTTCGATAACTCATATCCATGGTATTTCTCACAGAGAAATTCCTCCTGATTTCCTTGCGTTCCTCTCTGGCTCGATGTATAGCTTGTAGAGCTTCAAATGAAGAGAAATAGTTGAAACTGAAAACTAACAATCATAGTTCCATTCTCCTCTGTGGAGATTTATTCACTTATTCATGAAAACAAAAATAACAGAAAAATCACAAATAACATTCACACACACACATTTTCATCAATTTTCCTTCTATTATCTTCACAAGTGCCAAAACAGCTACCAGAAGATATTATGATTACAATGGCTTTGGAAGCTTGGGGCTTCTGCTAACTTGCCTACTCTAAAATTCATCCTATTTTGCGATTTTCAAAATGTGCCTCAAAGGATAAAATTCGGCACTAGTTTAAGTGTGCCTCCAAAGGTAAATTCCAGCGCTGAGTTAAGGCAGATTTCAAAATCGACTGCAACTGTCAATGTTGAATTTCTGGAAGAAATCTCACGTGTTGAGTGGTCCTACCTCTGGGCGCTTGCCAACGATTCTCCTGCATCATACTCCCCTTGACAAAAATTCATGGACTCCTATCCATGAACTCATCTACTGATTTTCCCTGCTTATGGATGGTAGCTTCATTTTCCTAACTAGCATCTTTGATTGGGTGTCCCTTCCATTTGACCAAATACTCAAAATAAATTTTCCTCCTGGTCTTCTTGTCAATCCTCTGATCAACAATTTTCTCCATCTGCGTCTTTTTCGCCACAGGCATCTGTTTCTCCCACTGAATCTTTCCTTAAGCTTCTGACCCTTCCGCGTCATCTTTCCTTTATGGATACATGTATGAAACATTGAATATGGGAGAAATGCCTGGACCATCTGGCGGCTCAATCTCATATGCGTTTGCATCAAACTTCCTCAAGATCTTATAGGGTCCTATCTTTTTCATCTTCAACTTGTTGTATGTTCCCCTAGTTAACCTTTCCTTCCTGAGATGTGCTAAAACCTAATCTCCTACTTCAAATTGAAGTTCCCTATGATGTTGATCAGCTCTATGCATGTATTTTTTATTAGAACTCTCCAACCATCCTTTGATTTAGCTATGGAGTCACTCCATATCCACAACAAAATCCTCTTCTCTAGTGCTCCTAATCTCACCCTGTTCCAAGTCTCTCAACTCAGACACTCCCCTAGGTTGCATTCCATGGAGTATTTTGAATGGGCTCCTTCCAGTGCTCCTGTTTGGTGAGTCATTGTATGCAAATTCTTCTTGTGGTAGAATCTTATCCCACTGGTTATGATGTTCAATAACTAGACTCCTTAATAAATTCCCCAAACTTCTGTTTACCACTTCAGTCTACCCAACTGTCTGAGGCTGATAAGCTAAGATGAAGGACAAATTCATCCCCATATTCTTCCACAGTGTCCTCCAAAAGTGACCAACAAATTTTTTGTCTCTGAGACAATGCTCCTAGGTAGGCCGTGAAGTCTCACAACCTCTTTGAAAAACAGATTTGCAACATGCGTTGTGTCACTGGTCTTCTAGCATGGGATGAAATTTGTCATCTTTGAAAATCAATCCAACACCACAAATATGGAATCAAATTCTCTTTGTTTTCTTGGTAATCCCAACACAAAATCCATACTTATTGCATCCTAAGGCCTCTCTGGTATTGGCAATGGTTGATACAACCCAGTGTTCTGTCTTTTCCCCTTAGCATGTTGGTAGATTCTACATCTATCCACAAACATTATCACTTATGTTTTCATACCTGGCCAATAGTATGAGTTGCTCAACTCTACAAACATTTTATCATGGCCGAAATGTCGAGCCAATCCTCCACTGTAATTTTCCTTCAGAAGATTATCCCTTATTGAGCATTTTGGTATGCACAACTGATGTACTCTGAACAACAGTCCTTCCTAAATCATGTATTCTGTCTACTGACTTCTATCTCTCAACACAGGATTAGCACATGCCTCATATGCCTCCTTGAAATCTACATCATCATGATACATGTCCTTAAGATGTTCAAACCCCAAGTTCTTCACTTGGAATTCATGCATGATCAAACATCTCCTACTTAACGCATCAACAACATTGTTCACATTCCCAACAATATCTTTTATGACAAAAGTAAAATTTTGCATAAATTCAACCCATTTTGCATGCCTCTGATTCAGTTTTTCCTATCTGGTTATGAATTGTAAAGCTTGGTTATCACTATACAAGACAAACTCTTGCGGGACAAGATAATGCCTCCATTTCTTAAAATCTTGAATTATGGCATAAAACTCCTTGTCATATGTGGAGTATTTCTTCTTAGTCTCATTCAACCTCTTGTTGAAATAGGTAACAGGTCTATTATCCTGACTCAAAACTGCTCCTATTGCAATTCCGCTCGCATCAAATCTCACCTGAGATGTCTTTTCAAAATTTGGCAAGATGAGAATTGGTCGCTCCATTATCTTCTCCTTTAGTATATTGAAGCTCCTTTCTGCCTCCTCTATCCATTTAAAAGACTTGTTCCACTTCTTTACTGTATCCATCATGGGTGCACAAATCCCACTGAAGTCTCTAATGAACTTCCAATAGAAGCTCGTTAATCCACAGAAGATCCTTACCTCGAACATGCTTCTTGGTGACGACCATTCTCTGATCCCTTTCACCTTCTCTGGATCCATCTCCATTTCATTCGAAGAGATCACGAAATGAAAATAAATGAGTTTTGTCTTCATAGAAGAGGGCTTCTTCAAATTGATCAGCAACTTCTCCTGTTGTAGCCTCCTCATTACTAGTGTTAGTAGCCTCAAATGCTCTGCTTTAGTCCTACTAAAGATCAATATATCATCCAGATATACAAACATGAACTTGCTAATGAAATCCTTCATAATTTCATTCATCAACCTCATAAAAGTACCCAGGGTATTTGTTAATCCAAATGGCATAACCAACCACTCATATAGACCTTCATTTGTCGTAAAGGTTGCTTTCCATTCGTCACCTTCTCTCATTCAAATATGGTGATATCCACTTTTCAGATCTATCTTAGAAAATAAATTTGCTCCACTTAAGCAATCCATTAAATCATTCATTTGTGGTAAAGGAAATCTGTACCTGATGGTGATCTTGTTGATGGATCTCGAGTTTGTGCACATTCTCCATCCTCCATCTTTCTTTAGGCTCAACATAGTTAGTACTGTGCATGGAATCAATCTCTCTCTGACCAAACCTTTGTCTAGCAACTCTTGGACTTGGTCCTTCACTTCTTCATTTTCTCGAGGTGTCAATCTGGTCGTTGCTTTGTTTGGTAGACTTGCTCATGGTATCAAGTCGATATGATGATCGATACTCCTGATGGGCGGTAATGAGTTTGGCAACTCATCCACCGCTATATCAACAAAATTATCCAGCAGCTCTTGAACCTCTTCAGGAAAATTATCCATTGATGTACTCGTAAGGATGACTCTGGGCTTCCTCACAATCGCGAACTACATCTCTTGTTCTTCCTTAACTTCTTTCAGGAGTTCCTTCCCACTCATGAGAAGTATGCTTGTGTTGGCTTCCTCCTTTACTCTCTTCGCCTCTATTGGCAACAACATATGTGTCCTACCATTATTTTCTAATGTATATGTGTTTTTCATCCCATCATGAATGACATTTCTGTCAAACTGCCATGGTATTCCCAACAGAATATGGCATACGTCCATGGGAATTACATCACATAGGATTTCATCTCTATATCTCCTATTTTAATTTCAACCAAACATTTTTTAGTGATCATTACCTGGTGTCCTTTTTGCAGCCATGAGACTTTGTACGGTTTTGTATGTCCAGTTGTCTTCAGCTCCAATTTCTCCACCATCTCTGTGGATACTAGGTTGTCAGTACTCCCACTATCAATGATCACCTTCCATACTTTATCCTTAGTCTTGCAAGCTGTCCTGAAGAGATTGTTTCTCTGCACTGACTTTTCAATTTTTGCCTCTGGTTTCAAGAGAACTTTTCTCAACATTAGGGATGCTCCATCCTCTTCTTCAACATTTCTTTGTTGGGCTTCTGAAATGTGAGCTTCTCCTCCTTCTTTATTCTTCTCGGGCATTCCCAAGACATGTGTCATGTCTTTGCATAAGAATAACATATTACTCCTCCTCTTCCTCTTCCTCTAAAAGAGTTTCTTCCACCACCTTGTCTTTCTCGAGAACTTCCTCCTCATTCTGAGTGATTGTGTGGTTTCTCAGCCTCGTCCTTAGACAAATGTGCTCTGTCATGGTTAAATCCATTTCTTTTCCTTGGGACTGAGCCTTTACCTCTTCCTCGCTGGTTCTGTTTTCTGGCCAGCTTCTCCTCTACCTTTAGCGCAAACTGATAAGCATCCTCCACAGTTCTGACTGACATCATACTGAGCTCGTCTTGGATCTCATATCTCAAGCCATTTATATATCTAGTGACTTTCTCTTTGTCTCTCTCCCATTTTCCAGTTCTGATGTTCAGTCGATAGAACTCCTCAGTGTACTCCTTAACTGTCATCCCTTTTTGTCTCAGGTTATGCATTTTCCTAAACAGATTTATCTGATAATCTTTGGGTATGAACATACCCTTCATCTTGGCTACCATTCTATCCCAACTCTTCATCCTCTTTTTTCCTTTTCTTCTTCTCTCAGCCTGTAGTTCATCCCATGAGAGCGCTACACATCCTTTTAACCTGGTGACTGCCTACTTCACCTTCTTCTCCTCATCGACATCTTCATAATGGAAGTGTCTATCCACGGATCTTATCCAATCTAATAGTTCTTCAACATCTAGGTTTCCCTCATACATTGTAACCTCTATCTTAGCTCTACCTCCCAGTCTCGCAATTTCTTTAAACAAACGTTCCTCTACAACGCCTTCTCCTGTAGCTTCTTCAACTTCAACCTCTTCACTTTCTGCTTCACTGACATCTCCAACGTCAAGTTCTCTTCTCTGTGCTACTTCCTTTGTTTCCAATATGGCACAAAGTTCTTGCATCTTCCTCTCTACAACACCGTTGGCTAAAGATGCCTCTCGTCTCCTTGGTGGTATTTTGTTGACTACTTGGCACACACAGAGTACAACTCCGAGTTCTCTGTCTCTTCCTCTTTATTTCACCTGAAGTCTACAGATGAAGAAATTATGCTCTGATACCACCTGATGCAGACCCCCTATCCCTCCTGAGAGTTGTGCGACCTCTCGGTCACGATCCTCTGGTTAGGGGCCAAAATGACTCTTTTGGTTCCGAGCTGGAACCTCCCTCTTCAAATTCACAGGTCCTTCTCTGTGTTTTCCTACGTGACCAAGCACTAGGCTCACGCTCTCCACTCTTGGTGACTGTGGGCATGACCATAGACTTGGACCAAAAGATGCGTCATGTTTCGCAACCCCGGGCTTTCCAATACGATGATTCCTTGGCTCCTCCAAGTCCCGAAACTCCGATGAGGGCTAACAGAGGTTATCTCCTCCCATTTCCCAACTCACATGACCACACACCCATGACCACAATCTTTACAATGAAAGCACGTCACGGATCGCAGTATCGAAACCTGTGATACAAGGCCCCTGACCCCTCCAAGTCACGAATGTCGAAATCCCGATGACGCAAGATCTACGACTGAGATCTCTCTTGGATCGACGAATACACTTATTTTGATGTTTGGCGTTTCGTGAATTCTCATCTTACAGACCTGTCCACTCCTCTTCCCGGTCGCCGAAATCACGAAATCTCCCCTCACTACAAATCAACAGCTCTAGGCCTTCAAAGATCTGATGGCTCTGATATTTTCGGGGTTCCACCAATCGAGAGTCCCATGCTGTTGACCCTTGTACTCCCGATCGTCGAAATGTTGAAATCTTGAGGTGCTTGATCAACGACTCACGGCGCCCTCAGGATCTATGGTTAGATCTCTCCCCTGTCACTAACCTCCTCCCTGCTCCACTTGATCCAACGGCTTGCGAGGTCTCGCATTCCTCCTCGTGAGCTTTCACTCACTTTAGACTCAGAATATTTTCTAAGTCTTCGAAGGCTCGACCTTCACTTCTTTCGGGGAATGGGTTCGAGGATCTCGATAACACTTTTCGACGTGTTGTTCCTCCTGAGCTTTGTCTGGTTCATACTTCGATTTCCCGCACACTCCTTCCGTCTAAGGGATTTCGATAACTCAGATCCATGGTATTTCTCGCAGAGAAATTCCTCCCAATTTCCTTGCATTCCTCTCTCGCTTGATGCACACATTGTAGAGCTTCAAATGAAGAGAAACAATTGAAACTGAAAACTAACAGTCACAGTTCTATTCTCCTCTCTGGAGATTCATTCACTTGTTCATGAAAACAGAGATAACAGGAAAATCGCAAATAACATTCACACACATGCATTTGGATCAATTTTTCTTCTGTTATCTTCACAAGTATCAAAACAGCTACAAGAACATATTCTGATTACAATGGTTTTGGAAACTTGGGGTTTCTGCTAACTTGCCTACTCTAAAATTCATCCTATGCTATCTTAGTCCAGTCGCACTTCAGAGTCATAGTGGAAACTCCTCCTCCACTTGTGATTTTCAAAATGTGCCTCAAAGGGTAAAATTTGACACTAGTTTAAGCGTGCCTCCAAAGGTAAATTCGGACGCTGAGTTAAGGTGGATTTCAAAATTGGCTGCAACTGTCAACGTTGAATTTCTGGAAGAACTCTCACGTGTTGAGTGGTCTTGCCTCTACACACTTGCCAATGCTCCTGCATCAATGAGCCAACAAAAAGTGCATTATGCTTCGTCTTTTAATTTTACCAATGTTGGAAGCTTTTACTTCTTGTTCTTGTTAATGTTGAGAACAACAACTATGCATTCACCAGCCCAATAATAAAAGACCACTAACATCCTCTAACTTCATTTATTTTGTTGTAGCTCACTCTAGGCGACGACGACTTCAACACATAAAAATGATTGCTCCTTCCTACACACAACACTCAACCCTCTCTCCAATGCTCGCTTGATTCTGAAAGGTAGCTCGACCTCTCTTTTGTTCATGAAAATGACTCCTTTTCTTCAGTGGCTCCTTTACATGGACATACACTGCAATGTTCATTCGTGAAATGACGATTTTCTCTTAATCAGTGCATCGTTCTTCTGATAGAATGTGGCTCCTACTCGAACAACAACTCAAATCCCTCTTACGCGATTTTTTATTTCCTCTTCCACGATTGACGGATCCTCTACTAGCTTCAGATCATGATCTAGACAACAATGGCGATTGTATATTCTGTGATCATAGAAGACCAATTCCTCACAACTTCTCGCGACAATTTTCCTCTCTTGAGAACCTTAGTTTTGGTATTCTCTCCCTGTAAGCACTTCTACTCAACGAATCCGCAGGAATGCCTTACCTCTCACTCTCTCACCACCTTGGACAAATAACAGCTAAACAAATTACCACAAACGCACCATAGCTATCACCTATGAAAACAATTTACTCTCCTACCTTAAACTTAGACCTACATATGATTAACAATGTGGAAAGGAACTCCTTACCTCTCACTCTCTCACCACCTTGGACAAATAACAGCTAAAGAAATTAGCACAAACACACCATAGTAATCACGTATAAAAACAATTTACTCTCCTACCTTAATCTTAGACCTACATATGATTAACAATGTGGAAAGGAACGCCTTACCTCTCACTCTCTAACCAAGAAATTAGCACAAACACACCATAGTAATCACGTATAAAAACAATTTACTCTCCTACCTTAATCTTAGACCTACATATGATTAACAATGTGGAAAGGAACGCCTTACCTCTCACTCTCTAACCACCTTGGACAAATAACAGCTAAATAAATTAGCACAAACACACCATATCTCGCCACCTTAAACAAATAACAGCTAAACAAATTACCACAATCACACCATAGCAATCACCTATGAAAACAATTTACTCTCCTACCTTAATCTTAGACCTACGTATGATTAACAATGTGGAAACGCCATGATGAGGGAGCTCTCCTCTAGTGAGAGAGCTACGCTCGTAGTAGCTTTGATATCATGTTGAAAAACTAGAGAGCAAGACTCTCTTCAGTGTTTTATCTAACAAACAATTTTACTCTTATAAATACATAAAGTTATGCTTCAAGATAGATATATTAACAAAGTCAATAGTTTAAACATTCTATTTTTTTAGGTTTTTTTGTAATTTTTTTTTGTTTGATTTTGTTCGAAATCAAGTGATGAATGGTGGGATTTGCAAATTTGAGTGGCTAAGTTTGTATAATTAGAGTGTCTAGGGGGTTTTTCATCAAGATGAATCCATTTATGCAACTTAAACAACCAAAAATAGTGATTTTGTCCAAAATTACATCAATAGATTCCGGCCAAAAAACTCAAAAGGTAGAACATTTAGCCAACCCCTTAACAAACCATTAAGAAAGTATCTCAATGAGACACTAAAATTGAAACTAACTAGTTGGAGATTATATCTCATACCCAGCTAAATTTAAAAACCTCCTAAAACATAAAACAAACTTACCATGAAAAAACAAACACTACCTCACAACAACCAATACATTAACAAAAACTAATCTTTTATTTATCTTAACTCAAAACTTATCATATACCACAACAAAAATATTAATAAAAAAATAAAAATAAAAATATTGACAACTATAAACATTAAACATTGGAGAGTAAAAATAATAAATTTTACAAACTTTTATTCTAATACAATCTCAAAAAGGTCAACCACACAAACTAATGGATGATCAACCCAAAATAAAATAAAATGTAATTTTCCTTATAATCCAATCTCATGAAAGGTTAACCACACAAACTAATAAGTAATCAACCCAAAATGTAATGTAATTTTCATTATAATGCAATCTCATCAAAGTTCAACCACACAAACTAATGGGTGATCAACCCAAAATGGAATGTAATATGCACTAAGTTAGACATGTATAATAATATCTCGTTCAAGCTAAAAGGAGGTAAGGAATTCTTAAAAACATAATGAACAAGCATCTTTATATTCTTAAAATAAAATAAAAATAAAATTGTATTTTTACTTGTTCTTTTACACGGACAAAGAAAAGAATATGCTTTAAAGATATTGAAAGTAAGGAATTTTTATTAAAGTATAATACTAGCACGGCTATTCAAAACGGTGGTTGATGAACACTGAAAGGTGATGCCAAAGCTTTCTCTCACTTCACATTTCAGTTGCCTGCGCATTTCATCATTCCATTTGTGAAAGGAAGCTTTGGCATCGCCTTTCGGCATTCATCAACCACGGTTTTGAGTGGCTACCTTTCGGCGTTCATCAACCACGGTTTTGAGTGGCTGTGCTAGTATATATATATAGAACTAATATATAATTCGTGTTTCTTTGTGCAACTCAAATTCACATTGTTGCGGCTGTAAACTCCTCTCAGGGATAGTTGTTAGTCAAAACCCAACCAAAATCAAAATTCAATTGAAAACTAGAGTCTTCAATGTACTCCTGCAATTTCCAAACAAAAATGGCTCCAGTGAGAGGGCCCGATAGATACCTATACAAAATCCTAGGCATCGAGATCACCACAGCAGATGACAAAATCAGTGCAGCGTACAGAAAGTTGGCGCTGAAAATCCACCACGACAAAGTCGTTCTAAGTGGCATTTTGATGGAGGAGACAACCGGGCAGTTCTCGGAAATCCTAGGCGCCTACAAAGTCCGATCTTCGCGAACGATCCTGGTATGATTCTCACCGATCCCAAATCCTCCATGCTTCAGCTTTATCATCCTCCATGAAAAAATCCACTTCCTCGTCTGCCAAGAGAAATTCCGCTTCCTTGTCCTCCACAGAAAAACCCGCTTCCAACTGGAAAATGAAATGTGCCCACAGCAAGAATATGAAATGTGCGGACAACTGGCAATCATATAGTGCTACAGTAATTTCTTAATATGATTACGTAAATGTTAAAAAGTAAACACATTAATTGATGCATTAAAAAATATAAGGAAGTTATGAAGAGTAAATCACATTCATTGATTTGGAAGGACCACTAAGAATATGCCAACATCTTCAATTGTTAGCCATCAGATTAAAATTTTAGATTAAAAGGTGATTAATTGTGCCCATTGTCAATAGGTATACACCTTTTGACGTAATAATGAAAATAATAATAATAATTAACCCTATTTCTTTTACACCGTCTAAAAAAAGTACATCTACCCCAAACTGACTCTTTAGGGTCTAGTGCAGCTACCCTACCCCCACTCTTTAGAGAAATAAGAAACCTCTCAAACTCATAGCGAAGGGTCAAGTAGCCTTCCCTTCGCCAGCCTTTTAGCTTTCCAACCCTCAAATCACTGGCCTTTTCGCTTTTGCTTTTGCTTTTAGTTTTCTCTTTGAGGTTTCCTGCCTTAGCTTTCCTTTTCAGTTTCCCTTGCCTTTCATTCAAGTAAGAGGTTTGCTCCTCGGGCTTCCTAGCATGCAAGAAATAAATTCAGCCTAGCAAGCAAGAAAGAAAGTCAAAATGTCGAGATTCTAAAGCCTTAACTTAATCTCTCGATTTTCCTTCTTCAGACCGCTGATGCTATCTACCCTCAGCTGTTGTCACTCAGTAGTCCCTCAGGATTAAATCAGTTAAGGTTTTTCTCATGTATGCCCTCCCTGAGCCCTCTTAGGCGATAATAGTAGGAACGCCATATGGAGTCCATTAGGAGATGTGAGTATGGGCTTTTAGCTCTATGGAGTCCCTCTTGAGATGTGAGTAGGGTTGTTCACCTATGAGGTCCCTATATGGGCTTTAGGAGGCGCTCAGCCGTTTATTACAACCTTTCCCTTGTCCCATGCCATCAACACTTGTCATGAAGTCAAGAACCTGAGATTCCCCACTCTTTAGTTGTTTATTACAACCTTTTGATCTCAACGTAGGTCAAGGCTTCAGGGACCTATCAAGCCGTCAGCAGTCCCTCAAGATTAGGTATCCCTCAACTTAGAGGGGTTAGCTGTGTCCCTGGCACACCACCTAGTGGTTGTGTACCCTATACCTATACCTATACATTCCTCTTTGTCCCCTCATGAGGGGCCCTATAGCCTGGTTTTCCGAAACATGCCTCCGAACCTGACCCCCCGGGTTTGGGCGACCCAAAACAACACATGGAAATGACCATGATTTTCATCAATCAGCCCTTCTTTTACACCGACTAAGAAAAAAATATGTAATGAATATGACATGGGAAGGAATCAAAGTGTCCCGCACAATCATCTTCGTACGAAAAGGTATTTAATATATAAATATCAATTCAAGGCAATTGTGTTTTTATCATTTTATTGTCTGCTAAAATGGCGAAGCCCGTTGGGTTGTATTCATGGATTTGGGTTGTATTCATGGATTTCTACTGGCCCAAGTCAGCGCAATATTGAAATTTTGAATGCAGTAATTCCCGACTGCTTAACATCCCTCCGTCAATCTGTTCTTTGCGACGTCAAGACTGCGCAGGTCCGCATTGAGGTTGCACCTACCAAGCCACAGATCATCTAGATTGTACAGCCTACTTAGATCGGGCAAAGGACCCAGAGAATATGGGCTGTAGTCTGCAGGTTGGTCAGTTTGCCCAGAGATGGCATTATGGTTCAAATTAAAAGGTTTTTGATCAAGCCCGTTCCAGCAAAGGGAGATTTTCGGTTACCTGGGCCGAACAAAAATCCAGTATAAATTATTGTCCGGCATATCCGAGAATTTCCTGTCCGATCAGCTGTCGGAAATCCCGATACCAAAGATCAGTTCGTTGAGGGAGTTGGTGCTTAGATACAGGTGCTTAGGGTTTTAGAATTAGGGTTAGGGTTGCGCATTATAAGTCATAGATATATACACGTGCTTGGGGGTTAGGGTTTCAGAATTAGGGTTAGGGTGGCTGATGATATTCCAAAAAACAATTAAATATATAGAGTATTAAATATTGAGAGAGAAAAAGCTATCATAATATATGAAGTATCAAATATTGAGATATTAAATCTATAGAGTATTAAATATTTTGAGAGGAAAAACTATCATATATGAAGTATCAAATATTGAGTGAAAAACAATTAAAATGTAATTTTTTTTATGTTTAAGTTTTTTTAAATACAATTATTATTGTTATTTTAAATTAATGAAAACTAATTGAAAAGTATGTGAATATGATTTTTTTTTTTTTAATGATTATTAGATATTACTGAATTTTTAATTATAGCGAGTGGATAAAAACCAATTTTTTATATTATTAATTTTTTTAATTATGTAAATAAAATATTTTATTTTATTTAACAATATTTTAATATTAAATTTTATTTTAAATGTTGTTGATATAAATTTAATTATTTATGAATTTTATAACTCTTAATAAATTTTATTAATATAAATAAAAACATTTTTTTCTATTTTATTTTAATAATTTTATTACTCTTAATAATTTTATCAATATAAATCAAAACATTTTTTTAGATTTTATTTTAAAATTGATAACACTTCACATATATCAACCACTTTTGTAAAGTAAATATTTTTTTTTATACTTATGTATATGTATGTTAATTTATTATTATAATTATTATTTAATGTGTTAGCATAATTTTGATCAAGATCAAAGAAAGAAAATGTTGAAGTAATTTGATACTTTTCTTATTAGTCCCTGCACTAGGCATAGAGGGACAACTATAGTCCTTTGACCACAAATATTTCCATATTATCTATTGTTGGAAGTAGGGAATGAAAACAACAATTCTTATATAATAAAAAGTACCATATATGTTATGATTTGAATGGACAATGGATTGGAGGTCTTATTGTTGGCTTCACTATTCTCAATGTTATATATGTTAGCATATCCAAAGTATTTGATCATATATGGTCTTTTTGAATCATATATTTTCTTATGCAATGGTCAAAGGTGGATTAATGCTAGCATTAGTTCGAATGTTTGCCTTAGCATTTTCTGCTAGGTAGAATACATTTCTCTCGCATATTACTATGTGTGATTTTTTCTTTACTCTTGCGTTCTTCGAGAGAACAGGCCTGCCACGCTGCATTTTTTCTTAAATGTTTGCATAGGGCTACATCCTTCGATGGTTCTGAAAGTCTTAAGTGTTTACCTAACAGGTCTAGCAGTATTAAATCTTTATTGTACGGATGTGTTGCAATACAGTTTCATTCCATTTTGTTTATGGTGTTGTTTGTAGTGAAATTGTGTTGAATTGTTCTCCATCGGCATCACTGGCTCAGTGGTTAATGCTTGTTCGCTAGTTCGTTCCATGATTCTTGTTCTTGTTTGATTCAACTTTGCAAAGTTGAGGTTCTGCAGTTGCAGTTGGACCTCTTCGTGGTTGTTCACAGGCTTGTTGTTCTTCAACTTTGCAAGCTGTTGGACCTGTTGTTGCGGTTTATAGTTTTTTGGGGCTCAGCTTTTGTCATCCCTCGTTGACGGGTAAGTTTTTGTGCCATCGTTTCGTTGTTATTTTTCAATGGTGGGAGTCCTTGCCTCGAAATTCTATTGCAGATCTTCTTTCTCTGTGCTCTTAAGTTATCTTCGTGGAAACCATGTGTTTTCATATGTCGGCTACCACGTCCACAGTTATTTCGAAAATTGTAATGCAAAGGGGTTTTCAAAAACTAGTTCAGAGCTATCACATGAGGGAACCATCCGTCGGGATGTAGAGGCAGGAAATGCTTTTATTATGTGGGTCGGAAAACTATGTCAACCTGTTGTGTTTGTGTTGTCCTTTCTATTTTGCAAAAAAAAATTCTGGCTCTAAGAAGCTTGTAGGATGCACACCATGAATAGGTGCAAATTGGTCTTTCTGCTCACTAAATTTATGGTGTTATTTATTGACTTTTTTCTTTTGTTTGGTTCACTTTCCAGTGTGAGTTTGTTTTCTTGTCATCTTATATGGGGACTAGGGGGGATTCAAGTTGACAAGAAGAAGGTTGAAAGATACATACGGGAATTGGTACGCAGTTCCATGCTTGTAGTTTTCCTGTTTTGCTTTCCTTTTTCTTTTTTTCCTCGTTTTATTCTTTTTTCCCCTTTTCTCTATTTTCATGCAAAGTGCGAGTGTCTAAGAAACAACTTCAAAATCATAGTTCAAAAGATGAAAGAAGTAATATATGTTGAGTCGTATGAAATAGATAAACACTCCATTATACATGACAACAATGATGAGGTTTTGCATAACAATGGCTTTTTTAAATTGGATGCATTCTCGTATACTATAGGGGATTTCCTTTTCGATGCATTTCAGGTTCTACTACATTTTCGTTATTCCTTGACTGACCTGCACAATGGATTGATCAGTTATTTCTTGGGATGTTTAAAAAATGGCGACGTTGAGGCATATGAATAGGAACTGGAATCTGATTTTCTCTGGCAGTTGCATGGAATAAATGAGGTCACTACGTATTTTTCAAAGATGCGGTTGTCTGCATCTCCAATTCTGCCTACACATGAGAGGAGAATTTGGGGATATAAATTTTGTATACAGTGGCTGTCAAACTAGCTGAATATATCAATTCGAATATGGTCATTGACAAGAAAAATAAGATATCTACTACTCAACAAAACTGCATCTGACAATCCATATTGCATCTTCTTCCGTGATGCCAATGTTGTCAGTGGTTATTATGAACCACTACTGTACATAAAATTGTCCATATGCAATCTTGAAGAGGATCATATTTACTTGTCCCTCATTTGCAAAGACCTTGAATCGCAGTGGAAACGGATTATGCATCGCATAAAATGCCATGGTTTATAGCTAGCAACAATTGTTATGTCTAGCTGTGGAGATAGTCTATTCGATGCAATTTGTTCTCTGGTAGCAGCAGAGTTTGATGTGCAGTCACTGTGGCTTTACATTATATAGTCCTTTTGCAATGCAATTATAGGCGACAACCAACAAACTTTTAGATTCTTGCATCAACACCTTTGGCCATATCTCCTAGAAAATATGTTGGAAATTGGAAGTTGGCAAGAATACCTTGTAAACATGGCATTGCCATGTGAAAAAGGAAATGCGGAGAGTTGAAAATTTTGTTTGCAATGGTTGTCTATCATATTCAGAGTAAATATCCAGGTCTAGTCAGCCTTGCCAGATTGCACTGTCTATTCCTGGTCAATTGATTCAAATTTCGATCGAACAGTTGACATCCTCTCGTTGAAAATAGATACAACACATATCCACTATCAACCTTTGCCTAGACATATCACTGGTTCAAGGTTCAATGTCCATGCCACCAAAACCGCATCAAATATGCATATGTGTTGCATCCTTTTTAGTGAGAATGAAACTCCTCCCGGTTGTGATATGGCCATACATGGATTAAACAAAAACGTCATGTGTGAAATTGATCACAGTTGTGATGAGGCTATATAGGGCTTAAAAAAAATGTAGACTAAATTATCACAACTTGAAAAATGTTATGCGTGAAATAGTTGTGATGAGGCCATACAAGCCTTAAACAAAAAATGTAGAATAAGTTATCGCAACCTAAATCAGAGTGAAATTCATCCCAGTTGCCATCAGGGCATCCTTCCCTTGGACAAGAAACATAGAGTAAGTTACGAAAACTTGGAAAAGGTCATGCGCGAGAGAAAAAAATACATTGCTATGCTTCCTTTTAGAGAGAAACTCAGATATCACAATCTAAAGAAATTTGTTTATGCACAACACAACATAAACATGTATGGTTTCATATCCCAGAATGGTCATGTGCAACTGTCACATTTCATGGGCTAGAAGCAATAGCATGCACTATGTGACATCCCCAAAAATAAAATATTTTTGAAATTTAAATTTGCTGGAAATTTATTTCGTTTTTAGTAAATTCGAATTTGGAAACTTTTTTCCATTTATGGAAATTTCAAATTTTGAATTTGATATTTGTAATTAATTATTATGACTGTTGGGCATAGATCTGATTTTACTCAACTAACTATTTGACTATGACACTTGTATAAAAACAAAATATTTATATTGATTGCAGGAGGACAAATGGAACAACCATATTAAAATCAACTGACCATGATTCCATGAGTGGGGAACATGTTGGGACTACCTCTAGGATGATTATTACAAGTGGAATATCAGTGATTTGGCCATTGGCAGCCCTTGAAAATCAGGGATTTAGAAAGCGGTGAAAATTCCCAAGGGAGGGAAAAGACCTAGGCAAATTGATTAAATAACATATGTGAGAAGGTAGGACGTTGCCAATTATGCTAGGAAAGGACTATGGAATTTCTTGTTGTTATGAACACTACTGTTGGAGTGTGAGGCAAGAGGAAACTACTGGAATTGCAGGACATTGCTGAGGAGGAGTTTTATTGTCCAAGTTCACCCTCATGGATTCATGGTCAGGCTAGGGGGTGAATTAGGCAAGTGATTTTGGCTGCCCTATTCTACGGTTGGGAGGAATGTGGTTGTTCTGTTTGTTTTCCAACGAGTTTATTCAGATATGTCCTCTTAACCCTCCTCTGTTTAAAATCGTTAAATAGATGGTGTAATGCATCTGTTAATCATGAATTGAGTAATATTATGGACGAAAGATCGAAATCAAATGTGTTTATCTTTGTTGCATTTTATTGTTGGGTAAATACTAAATTTTCCATCAATCTTCTAGCTATGAAAATATGCATCGTTAAGTCCCGAAGGAATAATTGCCTATGGGTTAGTTTGATTGTTGTATTAGAGTTAAAGCGTTAGACGAATTCCCACAATCGAATGGTACTTATCATAATGAACTAATTAAGAGTGCATTGTAAATGGAAATTGAATAAACATATATACATATAGATGTATGTTTATATTTTCATGTGGGTTATTACCTATATAGAAATACAATAAGTAAACGAAATCCCTTTTTCAAACTTATTAAACATTATTAGATCTGGGTACGCAAATGCTTGGGATGAATTTATGTATGAAAAGTAATCAAAGAATTGCAAAACTCTCTATAGAAAGACCTACATTACACAGAGTATAAATAATTTCAGTCAATCTAGTCTAATTATCGACATGTTAAAACACTAGAATAAATTGGAAATAACACCGTTTAACACACAACCAATTTTGGAATGTAATATGAAGGGCACGAAGGCCCCAAATGAAAACGGAAACATTCTAGAACCCCTATGTGTGTATATGCTCGGGTAACATCCACGATGTTATAAAACAATAACAGAAATTGCCTTTGTGTCTGTAATAGTCCGATAAGTAATGAAATAAACAACAGACTCGACTCAAATACAATTCAAGAAGTTATATTGATATCGGCATACTGTTGACAGCCATAATTTAACCACTCTGTATTACTCTACTTTCATTATACAACATGCAAAGAGAAGAGTCTTGAATCTAGAATTAATTAAACACAAGCAAAAAGTTTGAGCCCAGATTTAGAGTAGGTATGAAACTATGCAGCCGATGGAATTATAAATAATGGTACATTATTATAATGATCATTTCCTTGCTAAACAAGAATCGAACTTCAAACTACATACATTACAGTTACAGGCCGAGGAAAAGACTTCGACTTTTGCATCAGGGACGATTAAATCCCGAAGGGTTTGTGTTAAGGAAACCGAGTACCTTTTCCCATGAAAAGGATGGCCTAAATTTTGAAGGTTTAGATTCTTTTATCGTGCAAAGTAAACCATAAATTGTTATTAGCATTTGGCTTAGGTAGAAAAGTAAATATAACTAAAATGCCAAGGCAGAATGTTTATAGTGAACCAAAATTTAAAGAAATAAACAAAATCGGGATTATACTTAACTTGGCCATGGAATAGGCTTCCCTCACACCAAAATAAAGGAATCCAACCTCGAACTTGATGGCGAAAGGAAGTTAGTACCGATATGATGGGTACCTCACAAAAAAAAGTGGGAGGCCCCATCATTAAAACACATTGTATACAGTTCTAAAAAATAAGGAAAAAGAAAACTTACTCATCCGAAGTAAAACAGAGAAAGACTGATAGGGTTTGAACTAATCCAGAACTACAACACAAAATTTAATATGTACATCAGACCACACTTGAGAATCAAACCAATAGTAAACATACTTTTTCTGGATGCTATAAGTGCCAGGGATTATATGTTTCTCTTGCCAACACATTTCTTTAAAAATCTTTTAGGACATAGAGTTAACCTTTGAATGAAAATATAGAAAAAACCTTTCATATATCTCTCAACTAACGGGTGGTCTGTCATAGGTTACCCTGTTCCTCAACCTTCGAAAAGACATGCCCTGGGCAAATTTCTATCCTAGCTAGTTCCATTCGGGGATCAACACAATGGTGGAAATTTATCAAGGGTCTGAAACTTAGATAATAGTAGTTTTATAAAGGGTCAAATTGAAAGACAAAAGAAGGATACGGAAAAAACCTTCAATGAAGCATAACCCCGTAACGTGCTAGTTAGACTATGCCAGAATGAAGGACAACGAAGAGGTCCCAAAAGGGGTTGGAGTCTTTCCTCACTAAAGGGAAGTTTTCCCCAGTAGATTTCATGTCTGGCGTTGTAAGACAACTAACAAGTCACAGGAGTAAACTGTCACGGGAGAATCATAACCAGAGCCACAGTCAAAAGAAGAAAGGAACTTGTCCACCTTAAGTAAAGTCGATTTCTTCTTTAAAAAATGTTAATGTTACAGAGGGTTGTGATCTTACCAAAGTAAATGTGTAGGGACGCCTGGTTTCAACCTGGTGGGTACCTCTGTGCATTCAATGCTCCCTCGCAAAGAGAATACAGAGGTGTATGTAGGAATAGGAAAACATAAAGACTATGAGAATGGTGATGGAATAACTCATAAACCTAAAGCACCTTAATGCATGGAGTAAAGGAGGCCAGTACGATGGAAGGTTCTACCCATGTGAAGACGATTAGATGGTATACGCCTATTGGCCAAGGGGTCAAGTGAAACCATCGGTTTTTGTATTCACTCCAAAAATCATTAAATCCCGGACCAAAGCTTTAACTCCTACCTATCAAGACTTTGACCTCACATTAAAGGCACACAAAACTATGGAGGGTCCCCTCCCAATTTAACCAACTAGAAAGTTGAACCACATCTGCGATGAGACCTATTAACATCGTGTTTGAAGAGAAACCATCGTGCAGTTAATTAGGTTAAACATATGGGTTAGGTTAAAGAATTTTGGGATCTTGACTCCTAAGTCCTCCATAGTCAAATCTCTGTGTAGTATGACACAAATAAATGTTTGCAAGATTTATGACTTACAGAATTGTTAGAGTAATGGACGATTATCTTGGCATGACCTGGAGACCTATATGTTGGCTGATTAAAATGTCAACATGGGTAACCGCAATATAAGAAACTTATCAGAGTTTAATAATAGAGAAAGCAATCATTTTATCCTAAGGACGAATATATCAAGTTAATTAGGATTAATGTTCTGGAGAATAATTTTTTTTTTATGTCAAAATTAAGGTACATTACACACTACTAGCAATGAAAACCAACAAACACTTTCTACCCATACTTCCCTGTGAAAGAAAGATGCAATAAATTAAAGACACTCCTTCCATTGCATGTGCAATTTTTGAACAATTGAATTTCTCAAAAAATAGTAAGTCTTTCATGCCTGATTTGGACACAGAATACATGTTCTTGACAATGCACGATAAAACATTTTCCAGTGGAAAATTTTGTCTTCGATGCAAACGGTCCCTTGAAAATGGAAAACTACCAAAATTTTCAACCCTTGACCAAATAAGATGTAATACAGCACTACCATATGTAAGTGCACTTACGAAACTTCAAGAGAGACTTTTGTCTCTGCTAATTGCATTTTCAAAAATCAGGCCCTGGGGCTATAAATGACCCCAATTGGGCTTAACTTGATCAATTGTTAATGTTCTTGTTCAGCTAGATGTTGTGTAAAAATCCTTGCCACAATTTATTAGTGATACAATGACAATTGTTGTGGCTTCGAAAAGACTTTTGCGACACAAAAATGTGTATCAAACAGAAAAAGAGCATGTGCATGTTGTTATGAAAGAATTAAAAGAATTATGTTCCAGGGCCCTATCCAAAGCAGAAAAAATTTGAATAAATGAGAAATGGAACAATGTTCTTGCAGAAGAGGATGCCAACTTTGCAGAGACTCTCAAAAATTCTAGTGAATTTGATACAAGTGATGAATCAAAGAATGAAATTTCTGTTGAGACATTGGTGCATAGATTCACTGATTCACAGTGCATTCGTGACTTGCAAGACAAGATTGTCGAAATTGCACTTGCTGAGGGGAAGCGTCCACTTGGAATATTCAAGGACAAATTCACTGAGGAAATGAACTTCCCAACACTCTTCTATGGAGATCCACGTGCCACTGACATTATAGAATGATTCATTTATCATAAAATAGTCCAATGGGAGTTGCTACATTCAAGCGACGACTTCTCCTATCACATAAAAAATTTGTTTTTCAAACAAATGTGCATAATAATAGAGAAATTGCTCTCCTACATGTGGGTCCGAATAAGAAGAGGCCAGTTACAAGGAATAAAATTGTTGGCCAAGGATGTCAAGTACAAAGTAAACCTAGAAAAAATTATGAAATCTGATATTGGATACATAGATTTCAAAAACATTCGCACCTCTCCTGACTATTTGCAACAAAACAAGAAAACTATTTTTGCAATGATCTGGAAACTGGGCCCGCCAACATTTTTCATCACATTTACAAGTGCAGAGCATTGTTGGGATCCATTGGTGGCTTTCGTATCTGACCTACATAGGAAAATGAAATGTAAAAAACAAACTGATACACTGGAAAATAATGACATTGACTACCTCATAAGAAAATACCGAGTGACATGTACTCAGTACTATAGACATAGAATAAATTATTTGAGACAATTGATATTTCATGATGAAACGTTTTTTGGAAAAATATCAGACTACCTTTTTGTAACTGAATTCTAGAATAGGGGAAATGAACATGACCGCGCACTGTTGTGGATATAGGGTGCAACAGTTTATGGAGCTGAAAATAATTCATAGATCGAGCAACTTGTGAAAAAATGCATAACATGCAACACAGATCATTTGGATCTAGAACTTGCCAAAGTTCATAGAAATTACCATACAAGAATTTGTAGAAAATGAAAAAACTTGCATTACAGATACAACTTTCTCATGCCGCTAATGAGAGCTACAAGAATCACAGATCCACTTAGTTTAGCGGACAATGTTGTTCTTGAGAAATATAAGTCCATGTTCGCATTTTTAGAACAAGGAGAATTTGAGGAGATAATGAGTTACGATGACTTATTGATAGATATAAATCTATCAGAAGATGAGCACATCCAATCCATAGAATGTATGCTTAAACAACCAACAATTTTCCTTAAATGAAAAATTTCTCATATTTGGAACAACAGTTTCTCAAAGGACATGCCAGTTATGTGCAAAACAAATATAGATGTACAGTACGAGGTCAATACATGTGCTGCAACATCATATTGTACCTCATATATGAAAAATGTTGACAAATATATGACAAGTGCATTCATAAGAATACGCAAAGAACACTAAAGATGTCATATTGATGCCATACAAATGATACACACACTTGGAAATACATTGCTTAATCTTCAACAAATTTCTGCTCAACAAGCAGTTCACGTTGCACTTTCCCCGCCCCTCACTTGTAGTTCAAGAAAATGTGTCTTCATAAACACATCTCCACTTGAGAAATGCACATTCATGCTTAAACCACCAGTTTTGTTAGAATAAGAGCCTGACAATTTAGAAGACATTCTATGTCGCTCTATTGTTGATTATTACCTCCAAGGTCCATCTCCTATTAGGCATATCTTCTTAGCAAAATTTGTATCACATTACAAAAAAATGGTATAGCCATATTGAAAAGAAAAAAACCCTCCATGATACAGTTTGTCAAATATAATAAACATTCTGACTATGCAAACTATTGTAGAGAAAAAATGTTGTTGTACGTTCCGTTCGATGAAAACGAAGAGACATTAAAACATAACTTTTCTACACGGGATGTTGCATATGTTTCCTTTGAGACTATAGTTCACATCAATGAAGCTAGATTTACCTACAATGTTAATCCAACATGGGGTGATCTAGAAATTGCAGTTAATGAGCTAGAAAACCCTGACAATCCTCATGAGACATTCACAAACCGAAAAACAAGAAAAATGCCTTACGATTCCTATGACTTACAATTAGATTTGCCTCGTCCTCGAGCAAGTGGAAGTGAAAAACGTATCAATATTGGTTTTCAACTCACAAAAAATCCTTTCCTAATTGAAAATAACGAATACCAAAGAATAAGACGTCTATTGAAACAAGAACAACAAACAATTCTAAAGGACATTGTTCTTAAAAAATGCTTGAACATGGACACTCCTATGCACTTGTTCCTTAGAGGCGGGCAAGAACAGGGAAGACGTTCACAGTGAAAGCACTGTTCCAAATGCTTATACGAATCTATGATTCAAACAATTCCTCTGATCCTATGAAACCAAAGGGCCTAATGCAGGTGGAACATTTTCATATAATGTAGGTGGAACAATAGTCCACTCTGCATTTTTAATGCCTTTTAACAAGTCGCAGTTTCTTCCACTTAGCAAGGAAATGTTGGATATGTTGTCTAAGGTTTATGAAAAACTCCAACTTGTCTTTATAGATGAATAATATTTGATTGGAAGTCACTTCTTGTAGTCCATTAACAACCGACTAAGAAGCATAAAACATGTGCACACGAAATACTTTGGAAACATTGACATGATATTCTATGGGGATCTTTACCAGGCACAACCGATCCAAGATTCTTTGATATTTGAACAACCTATGGTTAAAATTCAAACAGTGACGCTTGACTTCTGAAGAGACAATATTAAATGCTTTGAATTGCATAGTACAATGCGCTAGACAGATGAAACATTCATTGCAATTCTGAATAGAATGCAGACAAACAACAAACATATGATGAATTAACATATATCAATTCGAGGTGCTTGTGGCCTGCACCAATAGACCCAACGTTCCCTTACATGTTCTACACAAATAAGGTTGTTGCAATACATAATAGCAACATGATATCGCTGATGCCCGATGATGATATCATCATCAATTCAATTGACTTGGAAGAAGACAACCATGGAAATGTGCCATGTCATGAATATACAATCACTTTACCTTTGCAGCTTGTCCTGAAATTAGAAATGTTGGTTGAAATATATGCATGTAACTATGATTCACAAGATGGCTTGGTCAATGGTGAAGATGGAATACTCAAAGGCTATATGAAAACATAAAAAATTGATGTCCTTTGGATTAAGTTCCATGAACCGCATATAGGCAAGCGACAAGAAAACAAGTTGGATTATTTGTATAATTCAAAAACTCCAAGTGATTAGACACCTATTTTTCAAATATCAAAGCGGTATCAATATCAGGAAATACAGATCGAGTGAAGATTCGAAAATAGTTTTTGATTAAACTTGCATGTGCACATACAGTCCACAGATCGCAAGGACTAACACTTGATAACGTTGCATTTCAGCCTGCTAGAATTCAAATACATGGACTTGTGTACATAACATTGTCCCATGTCAGAAGAATAGACTCCTTGTATTTACTAAGTCCTCTTACAAAAGATAACTTCAAAGTGAAAAACAAAGTTGATATTGAAATGGAATGACTCAAGACCAACACAAAATGGAAAATGCACTATGATTACCAATTCATACAAATAAATTCATCTGTATCAATTCTCTTGCTTATCACATGAAGCTTAAATGCACACATGGATGATATACTCAATGACTAGGATACAATGCAATCTGATATTCTTTGCTTGCAGGAAACATACATGGCATTATGCATGCAGAAAAAGAGATTCCCAAATCACAATTGCATATCAAGTTACATTACACATGGGGTGATGATATTGGTGAAAAAACATGTACCAATTTTGGACCATATACATATCGAAGAAAAGAATGTTGAGTTGGTGCTTGCAATTACTTTTTTCCATGAAACAGAAGTTGCAATACTCAATTTGTATGTTTCTCCCCATGCAACATTCTCCAACATAGTAGATGTTATTACCAATGAATTGGGCCATTTCCATCTTAACGGACCCATTGTGCTTGTAGGAGACTTTAACATTGACATGCTACAAAATAATGGAAGAACAAAAGAATTGGAAAACTACATGTGCAAATACAATGTCTGCTTTCTTTTGCACAACACAAGCCATCTGCAAAACACACTTATTGACCATGTGTGGTCGAATGTGTCCATTTCTCAATATAATATGTTTATCTTAGACACATATTGGTCCAATAATGATACAATTGGTATTGCACTTGAATTATGAGATATACATCAAACATATTGCAATGTCATATTTCTATGTTTCAAAGCATATATGTATAGCTTGTTGCAAAGAGAATTTTTATCTTTATTTTTTTTATTCAACTTCTTATTTTTCCCTGATTTGTACACATATTGTTTTGGTCACCATATAGTTTGTGTTGTTATTGAATTATGAAATACACATTATGCAAAAAAAATAAAAATAAAGTACATTCATCTAAAACTATCTATTACTCTATTCATCTTATTCTTTTTTTTTTTAGTGTATGTACATAGTACTTCCCTTTTTCTTTACACCTTAACTTACGTTCATATCCATTTTGTTTTGTACTTTTTTTCATAGAAACAAACAAGAAAATTAGACACTGCAAAGAACTCCTAACCAGGAATGTAAAGGAATTCATGCAAATATGCGTTTTTTCTACCTGTGTTCCATATTCAATAGTTTTTTGTTTACTCTATCTATATTTTTTGAACTGGTTTGCAGCTCCATGTTTTTTTTTAGTCGCCTTCGAAACTCAATATCTTCCTCTACATTCACTTTTCTTCATGTGTGTAATAAATATTCAATCTTGAGCTCCACAGTCATGGAGTCTGTCAGTCAATTTGTATATCACGGAACTCTGAATGTTGTTTGAAGGACACAAAACAATAGAAGTAAAATGCTGATCAAGGAATCCCACAAGGCCTCTTGTCAATTTGTATATCACACAAATCTAGGTGCTATTTGCAGGACATGGAACATTAGAGGCCCAATTTAGAGCCCTCCAACCCACAATTCTGCGATTCAAAAAAGTGGCTAAGTATGGAATAAGGGATCTGTACATTCTCTATAACCTGTCATGTCCATACTTTATAAAAGTACATATTTAGTATGTATTTCTCGTTACTCGGAGCCCGCCATCCCTGGAATTCATCTGTCAATTTGTATATCGTGAAACTGAATATAAGTACAATGTTGAGCTAGCCAACCCGCAAGTCCACTTGTCAATTTATATATCTCACAACTCTGGGTGCTATTTGTAGGACACAAAACATTAGAGGCCCAATTTAGAGCCTGCAAGTCTGCAATCCAATAAAAGTGCAATGTTGAGCCAGCCAACCCACACGTCCACTTGTCAATTTGTATATCGTGCAACTTTGGGTTCTATTTGTAGGACACGAAACATTAGAGGCCCAATTTAGAGCCTGCAAGCCTGCAATCCAAAAAAATGGCTAAGTATCGAATAAGGGATCTATACATATTTAGTATGTATTGCTCATTTCTAGGAGCCCTCCAACCCTGGAGTCCATCTGTCAATTTGTATATTGCAGAACTCAATAGATGTACAATGTTGAGCTTGCAAGTTCGCTTGTCAATTTGTATATAGTGGAATTTCGGGTGTTATTTGTAAGGAATGGAAAAATAGAGGCCTGTTTTTTAGCCTGCCAACCTGACAACCCACAATCCAAAAATTCTACATGCTGTATAAAATCTCAGGCAGCCCGCAAGTCCGCTTTTCAATTTGTATATCGGGGAACTCTGGGTGCTATTTATAGGACACAAAACAGTAGAGGCCTATGTTTTGAGCCCGACAGCCCGAGAACCCATGATCCACAAAGTGGCCAAGTATGGAACGTGATATCCGTACATGATTTATAAGATCTCATGTCCATACTTTATAAAGGTACATATTTAGTTTTCCCTGGTTTCTACACATACTAGTCTAGTCAAAACACAGTTGGTGTTGCACATGAATTATGAAATATGCATGACGAGTCCGACCAAGCACTTTCATTTCCATAGCCAATTTTATGCCCACGGGTTCCTAGCTACGCATTATTGAACTCTTGTTCCTCATGTTCCGAGTGCAAATCTTGCATCCAAAACTTGGGTAATCCATGTCTATGCTCGCAGGCTCCTAGACGATGGAGTGGCAAATTTCATGTCCATCTATATCTCTACATAACGAGTCCAACCAAACATCGTTCATTTTCATAGTTCGCAAATTTTATGGCCACGAGTTCCGTTGTGGGCTCAATCCATCTCTAATGCCTCGTGTGCATGGTATACATCTTGCACCCAAAACTTCGGTTATCTACAATTGGACCTACGCTCGAAGATTGTGAATTATTTGATAATTTTCTTTAATTAAATTGTAAAATATCAATATTTATTATTAATAATTTAGTTCTTGAAAATAATGTTTTTTAGATACTGTTAGATATCAAACATATATATTATATGCTATAGATGTAGAAAATCACAATATTGAGCCCGCCAGTCCTGGAGTCTTTCTGTCAATTTGTATATCATGGAACTCTCAGTGTTGCTTGGAGGATGCAGAACAATAGAAGTGCAATGTTGAGAGACCCAGCCTGAAGTCCTCTTGTCAATTCGTATATCGCAGAAATGTGGGTGCTATTTGTAGGACACAGAACAATAAAGGTAGAATCCTATATCCATACTTTATAAAAGTACATATTTAGTATCGATTACTTGTTCCTCGAAACATTTCTAGGTCTAGAAGTGATGGATACACGTGTTCATATTTCCACTTAATTTTATATCGCCAACCCGACCATCATCTTGCTCATTTCATATTGTACATATTACATGTAATATGTATTACATATTACATGTAATGTGTATTACATATTCAATCCTGAGCACGCCATTCATGGAGTCCTTCTGTCAATTTATATATCGCAGAGCGTTGATTGTTATTTTGAGGACATAGACCAATAGAAGTGCAATGTTGATCCATCCAGCCCACAAATCCTCTTCTCAATTTGTATATCGTGCAAATCTGAGTGTTGTTTGTAGCACATGGAACAATATAGGCCCAATTTTCAGCCCACCAGCCTGAGAACCCACGATCCAAAAAGTGGTTATTTTGAGCTCGCCAGCTCGATAACCCATGATACATATTACATGTAATGTGTAATACATATTCAATATTGATCCCGCCAGTCTTGGAATCCATTTGTCAATTTTTATATCGTGAAACTATGAATGTTGTTTGGAGAACACGAGACAATAGAAGTGCAATGTTGACCCAGCCATCCCGCAAGTCTGCGATCCAAAAAAGTGTCTAAGTATGGAATAAGGGATCTGTACATGATCTATAAAATGTCATGTCCATACTTTATAATAGTAGATATTTAGTATGTATTTCTCATTTCTCGGAGCCTGCTAGCACTGAAGTCCATCTGTCAATTTATATATCGCGGAACTCAATAGAAGTACAATATTGAGCCAACCAGCCTGCAAGTCCTCTTGTCAATTTGTATATCGCAGAATTCTGGGTGCTATTTGTAAGACAGAACAATACAGACCTTTTTTTATCCCACCATCCCTAGAACTCCTGATCCAAAAAGTGTACATGCTCTATAAAATCTCAGCTAGCTTGTAAGTCCACCTGTCAATTTGTATATCGCGGAACTTTCGGTACTATTTGTAGGACACATAACAATAGAGGCCTATTTTTTAGTGCTCCAGGCCAGGAACCCATGATCCACAAAGTGCCCAAGTATGGAATGCGATATTCATACATTCTCTATAAAATCTCATGTCCATACTTTATAAAGGTAAATATTTAGTTTTCTCTACCTTGCACACATACTAGTCTGGTCACGCCACAATTGGTGTTGCACATGAATTATGAAATGTTCACCACGAGTCCGACCAAGTGCTTTCATTTCCTTAGCCAATTTTGTGCTCACGGGTTCACGACTACGAGTTATCGAAATGTTATTCCCCGTGTTCCGAATTTACATCTTGTGCCCAAAACTTTGGTGATTTACAATTGGACTCGGACTCGAAGCTCGCAACTGATTTGATAATTTTGTTTAATTAAATTGTAGAATATCAATATTTAATATTAATGATTTAGTACTTGAAAATAATGTTTTTAGATAATGTATCTATATAGAATATATGTTATAAGTTATACATGTATACAATCACAATCTTGAGCACGCCAATCCTGGAGTTTGCCTATCAATTTGTATATCATGGAACTTTGGGTGCTATTTGTAGGACACAAAACAATAGAGGCCCAATTTTGAGCCCTTTAGCCCAAGAACCCACAATCGAAAAAGTGGTGATCCGTACATACTTTATAAAGGTGGATATTTAGTTTTCCCTACTTTGTGGATATATTGTTCTTGTCAACACACAGTTGGTGCTGCACATGAATTATGAAATATATACCTTGAGTCTGACTGAGCACTTTCATTTCTGATCCGTCCATACTTTATAAAGGTACATATTTAGTTTTCCTGGTTTGTACATATACTAGTCCGGTCACTACACAGTTGGTGTTGAACATGAATTATGTAATATACACCATGAGTCTAACCGAGCGCTTTTTTTTCCTTAGACAATTTGATGGTCGCGGGTTCCCGGCTACACCTTATCAAACTCTCATTCCTCGTGTTCCGAGTGAAAATATTGCATCCAAAACTTGGGTAATCCATGTCTATGCTCACGAGTTCCCAAACGACGGAGTGACAACTTTCATTTCCATATATATCTCTACATAATGAGTCCAATTGACCTCCATTCGTTTTCATAGTTCACGAATTTTATGGCCCTGGGTTCCTTTGTCGGCACCATCCATCTCTCATGCCCCCTGTGTGTGGTATACATCTTGTGCCCAAAACTTCATTTATGTACAATTGGACCTGGACTCGAAGCTTTCGACTCAATTGATAATTTTGTTTAATTAAATTGTACAATATCAATATTTAATATTCATAATTTAGTACTTGAAAATAATGTTTTTAGATAATGTTAGATATATAACATATATGTTATATGTTATACATGTAGACAATCACAATATTGAATCCACCAGTCCTAGAATCCGTCTGTCAAGTTGTATATCGTGGAACTATGGGTGTCATTTGTAGGACACATAACAATAGAGGCCCAATTTTGAGCTCTCCAACCTAAGAACCCACGATCAAAAAAGTGGCTAAGTATGGAAATTCATATGTCATTTTGTACATCGCAGAAATCTAAGTGTTGTTTGGAGGACACAGACCAATAGAAGTGCAATGTTCAACCAACCGATTAAATTGTACAATATTAATGCCCTAGAGTCCATCTTTCAATTTGTATATCACGGAACTCTGAGTGTTGTTTGGACGAAACACAACAATAGAAGTGCAATGTTGAGCTTGTAATTCCACTTCTCAATTTGTATATCGGAGAAGTCTAGGTACTATTTGTAAGGCATGGACCAATAGAGTCCCAATTTTGAGTCCGCCATTATGAGAACTTGGGATCCAAAGAGTGTACATGCTCTGTAAAATCTCAACCACCCATCAAGTCCGCTTGCCAGTTTGTATATCACAGAAATCTAGATGTTGTTTTTATGACACAACTGTTCATCCTCATCTCTACTGAGAATTGGAATGCCATTCGCGGGACCTCGGGTTGGCCTTTTCACGAAATCTTCAAACCCTTGTTCTGAAAATGAGCCCGACCAACATTTCCCTATTCCATACGTACCCACTTTCCTGCAATTCCACAAATATACAAACCGTCCGTTGAACTACACCATCATTCCCTCTTTCATTTTACGCATTTTGCAGTAAAAAATTCTGGCTCATGCAATTTCATCGTTGGACACTCACATGTCCTCATTATCGCCTGTAAACTTATTTTGAAGTATGTCCGACTACTTTTCAGACTTGGCCAATCCTTCGTTGCTTTCTCTTCCCCGTCTATGTCACCTTTGTACCTGTCTATAATAAGAAATAATGTTTATATATATATATATATATTGTTTCTAAATATTTAATGATAACAACTCATCATGCAGGAACCGTGTAAATTTTCATTGATGGGCAAAAGGCTCGAGAAGATCTATCATTAATGTGCATTAAACCAATATTTGTGGAGGCTTTTGTTATCCCTTCAGAGTGTTAATTTCAAATACCATGGAATTTCATTTGCACGTTGTCGGCTTTGTTCATTCATGAAACCTCCAATCCTTAAATGTTCTTCATCGTAACCAACACCTTCACACTTCTAAGTATGCAATAATTAAGCATACAACACGCATAGAGATTGTCATGAATGCGTGAAGAGATCAAAGAGATTTTCCATTCGCACTTATTTAACCAAAATTTCCAGGGGGTTATATTATCCCCTCCATTTCTTCATTTCAACCAGCGTCTCGAGAAAACAAACGTTTTCATAAACTACTGGCAGTCGCTTCACAACAGTTCTCTAAAGATATAGTGAACATCTTCGGGCCTGACGACCATAAACACCAAAGTAACAAAGGATCGCTCCAATGGCCTACCACGGTAACAAAGAAACCCAAAGTTCTTCCAATGGATGAGGTTCATCCTAAAATTGATAGTTCTCACAAGCTTCCCATGCACAAGAAGGGAAAAAGAATTGTAGGGGAGGCAGAGGAGCCCTAAATTGAAAGTGAAAACCTGGATCTTGACATTGATCTGGGTAGCATATTCTATTACCCTGATTAGCCAGGAGACCCGATTCACCATAGCTACCCAATGCACATAGTTGATACCAAAATTTTTGACATAGATGAATCCTTCATATTCTAGAGTGTTATTTTCGAAAGCGAATCTAAAAAATTAATTATTGAAATGAGACATGTAAAAAATAAGAGAAGAAAACATCGTTCAGAACTTGACCTTACCAATATGCAGTCGTCCCAAATATTTGGACTTCACAGAGCAACTGAATATGCTCTTCATGATTCCATTGCACTCATTGAGGCCAAGAATGCCATAGTAAAGGACTGGATCAAGGAATTAGAGGAATCTTTGATTCTTATGCCATTGCTTGGAAGTGCTTTGTCAATAGCCATGCCTGCCACTCCCTACACCCCTACAACAATGCTAAAAGGATCCTCTGACTTCGTCTCATCATGTAGAGGACACGTAGAGAAAAATATCAAGAAAACAATGGAACTGGTTACTAAGGCCTGGGAAACATCACAAAATATGGATTTCCTGGAAAGTAGAGCACATAACTTACTTGAACTTCTGTAGACGGATTTAAAAAATGAAGAAAATTTTTATTTGGACACGGTCATCCCTTTTTCCTCTCATGTCAAAATGGGAGGCATGACAAGAAGACAACATGATCTCCCCTCAAAAAAATGGCTCACTCAATTAGAAGCATGCTAGAAAGAGAAGGTGAGGAACCTGTATCTGATTGTCCAATCATGTGAGCAGGCAATATGAAAGAAATAAACATTATTCACAAAACTCACCAAAATATACTTAGCCGGAAGGATCAACGAGTTCCAGGACCCCATCTTAATTTTCAACTCGTTGATGTTAACCAAGGAAGCTTTCGATAAACAAGTTGATAATTTTAAGGCATTGTCTTTAGAATTTTTTTATAAGATTCTTGTATACCATGAAGATCATGTGGACAACTAGCTAGTCCACTATTCGGTACATAATGGAGACATTTGTCAAGATTTGTGTAATCTTTCTATTGATCTAAGCGAATTAGAAAATGAACTTTTCAGCATTAAAATATGGAATGACATCAACGTCGCCCCCTTGAGTAGCTACATTGAAGAATTCGCCCAAACGAATTTGAAGCGGGTCACCGATGAAATCCAACAGGAAAATTCTTCAGCAAGCAAACAACAAAAATACTTATATGGACCATCGTTATAACTCTTTTGTTCATCAATCCAGTTATTCAAGCAGATCAACGACTAAAGCCAACAAGAAAAGGCATCAACAAGAAAATAGAAAAAATACATATATGTACCATTGGTATAAGTCTATATTGATCCTCCTTTCTTTATCACTACAGTTATTCCACCTTCTCTGAATAGAAATCTCTACTCAAAGACTGATATCTTCCCATTTCTACTTTTCAGGTATTGACGTCTACCGTCTCCAAATTCTTCTTTCCATGGTCCTATTTCTTGTACATATTTTCTCTTATGGTCCGCGGGAGCACCAATTGTAGTCTAAATGACAAACACATTTAAATTTCCACGAATATGTAACAAACTATTATTTTTTTACATATTCCAAATAAAACTATTTTTTTGTCTCATTTTATATTTATGTGCTCCTAGTTTATTTCAATTTTTTTTCCCCTGATGCATATATTTTTTTGCTTGATCATTTTTAAAATTTAATTTGAGATAAATCACTCATTTAAATTTGACATAACAAATTTGACATATATAGATAGATAGATCATTTTAAAAATTAAATTTTAGATAAATCACTCATTTAAACTTGAGATATCATATTTGACTTTTATATATATATATATATATATATATATATATATATATATATATATAAATAATACATTTTTTTTTTTTTTATATAAATGTCATAAAATTGTGTTTAATATTTTTTTCCTATACTCCTTGTCACATCAACCCAGCATTGACTTAACTACCATACAACACTTGTTTTAATAAAAAAAATGAAATATTATAATTAAAGTTATTTTTTCATCCTAAAACTATTTCTCCATTGTTAAAATTAATTATCAATGTAATAAATCTTTTTAGACATTATTAATCATATATTGTTAAAATTAATTATCAATGTGATAAATCTTTTTAGATATAATATTGATTAATAATGAAATTTCTTATTTAACTAAACCTTTTATAAGAATTTTTATAAAAATATTTATGTATATCAATCTTTTTAAAATTTTATAATTATATAAATTTATAAAAATATTTATATATATCGAACATTTTAAAAATTTACGATTATATAAATGCAATGCATGCAATGCTGGTATATTTTTTAATTTAAATTTTAGTAGGTTAATTAAGAAATTCATTAAATTTAAACTTTATTAGTCCCTGTATGAAATATACCAATCGATTAGCCTCAAACAAGATTGACGAAATTCCACTTAAATTAACCTCAAACAGTATTGAACAAATTCCACTAAAAAAATTCTTTTATAAAGATGTTTTTACTTAAAATAATTTTTAAAATTTAAAAATATTTTAAAGATTGAAATATCTATTTTGTAACTCGTGGTAAAATTAGATTTAATTTTACATTTCTTTAAAAATTGAAAAACTTAAATGATCCACTGAGTTTAGCTTTTTGCGCCCATGTGAAGATGTTGTTGTGTTTTGGACACATACACTGATACATAATTGTACCCCTCCCCTCCTCTCCCCTCCCAATAAATGCAAAAAGGGAACTCAGAGAAAGATATGCTCTTTAAGAGAGCCTACAAGCGTAGGCACGGACACCACCCACAGTAAACACCGATGAAGTTTACAAGTTTGAATATGTGAAGAACAGAGTAGGTTAATTTGGGAGCAATTTCTTTTGGGAGTGAAGAACGGAGTAGGTTAACTTGGGAGCAATTTCTTTGGAGAGTTTTTTTTAGCCAATCTAATTTAATTTTCTTTCATGAAAGCATTTATCAATGGTTGCAGCAGTGGATACCAGGAGTAGTTTGTAAACATTTGTAGTTTGTAAACATTTGTCTAGCATTCGCTTATCTGGTAATCTCTCACCTTCAATGTGACTTTTCCGAGATATTTCAGGGATTTACTAGGACATCTATTTTGTTTTTTTTCTCTAAATTTTGTTTGTTTAGGTTATTTGTAGTCACCCGTAGTAGATTTGTAGTTAGAAGTAATCCTCTGCACCAAGACTATCGAACTTGGTGTAGTTCTTGGCATCCTTTGTGTCAATACCATTAGTGAAAAGCATGTTTTGGACGATTCCCAAGTTCAATTTGTATAACAGAGATTTTTGCTGCTTGGAAGAGAACCCTTCATCTTGCACGTATGGTGTTGTGAATTGGAGCTATGAGGACCCACATGTCCAACCTTCAAGCGGTAAGATTTGTTGCAATTGTTGGCTTAGTTTTTTCCTTGATTTCACATTTTTGTTCTATTGGCTTAGTTTTTTTCTTGATTTCAAAACTCTTCAAAGCCCAACTATATAGTTAAGGCATTTCCTTGAGTGAGTTAGCTCTTAAAAGCCATAAGTATAGACAACGTTTTCATGCCTGTTAAGGTTTCAAACTTCTATTTTAAGTGTTGTTGATATAAATTTAATTATTTATGAATTTTATAATTTTTAATAATTTTTATTAATATAAATAAAAACGTTTTTTTTCTATTTTATTTTAATAATTTTATTACTCTTAATAACTTTTATTAATATAAATCAAAACATTTTTTTCTATTTTATTTTAAAATTAATGATAACACTTTACATATATCAACCACTTTTATAAAGTAATTATTTTTCTTTTTACTTATGTATATGTATGTTAATTTATTATTATAATTATTATTTAATGTGTTAGCATAATTTCGATCAAGATCAAAGAAAGAAAATGTTGAAGTAATTTGATACTTTTCTTATTAGTCCCTGCACTAGGTATAGAGGGACGACTATAGTCCTTTGACCACAAATATTTCCATATTATCTATTCTTGGAACTAGGGAATGAAAACATCAATTCTTATATAATAAAAAGTACCATATATGTCATGATTTGAATGGACAACGGATTGGAGGTCTTATCTCGGCTTCACTATTCTCAATGTTATATATGTTGGCATATCCAAAGTATTTGATCGTATATGGTCTTTTTGAATCATATATTTTCTTATGCATTGGTCAAAGGTGGATTAATGCTAGCATTAGTTTGAATGTTTGGCTTAGCATTTTTTGCTAGGTAAAATACATTTCTCTCGCATATTACTATGTGTGATTTTTTCTTTATTCTTGCGTTCTTCGAGAGAACAGGCCTGCCACACTGCATTTTTTCTTAAATGTTTGCTTAGGGCTACATCCTTCGATAGTTCTGACAGTCTTAAGTGTTTACCTAACAGGTCTGGCAATATTAAATCTTTATTGTATGGATGTGTTGCAATACAATTTCATTCCATTTTGTTTATGGTGTTGTTTGTAGTGAAATTGTGTTGAATTGTTTTCCACCGACATCACTGGCTCAGTGGTTAATGCTTGTTCGTTGGTTCGTTCCATGATTCTTGTTTTTGTTTGATTCAAATTTGAAAAGTTGAGGTCGTGCAGTTGCAGTTGGACCTCTTCATGGTTGTTCACTGGTTTGTTGTTCTTCAACTTTGCAAGTTGTTGGACCTGTTGTTGCGGTTTATAGATTTTTGGGGCTGATCTTTTGTCATCCCTCGTTGATAGGTAAGTTTTTGTGCCATCGTTTCGTTGCTATTTTTCAATGGTGGGAGTCCTTGCCTCGAAATTCTATTGCAGATCATATTTCTCTGTGCTCTTAAGTTATGTTCCTAGAAACCATGTGTTTTCATATGTCGACTACCACGTCCATAGCTATTTCAAAAATTGCAATGCAAAGGGGTTTTCGAAAACTAGTTCATAGCTATCACAAGAGGGAACCATTCGTCGAGATGTAGAGGCAGAAAATGATTTTATCATGTGGGTCGGGAAACTATGTCAACCTGTTGTGTTTGTGTTGTCCTTTCTATTTTGTAGAAATTTTTTCTGTCTCTAAGAAGCTTGTAGGATGCACGCCATGAATAGGTGAAAATCGGTCTTTCTGCTCAGTAAATTTATGGTGTTATTTTATGACATTTCTTCTTCTGTTTGATTCACTTTCCAGTGTGGGTTTGTTTTCTTGTCATCTTATATGGGGACTAGGGGGGATTCAAGTTGACAATAAGAAGGTTGAAAGATACATACGGGGATTGGTACACAGTTCCATGCTTGTAGTTTTCCTGTTTTGCTTTCCTTTTTCTTTTTTTTCCTTGTTTTATTTTATTTTTCCCCTTTTCTCTATTTTCATGCAAACTGAGAGTGTCTAAGAAACAACTTCAAAATCATAGTTCAAAAGATGAAAGAAGTAATAGATGTTGAGTCGTATGAAATAGATACACACTCCATTATATATGACAAAAATGACGAGGTTTTTCATAACAATGGCCTTTTTAAATTAGATGCATTCTCGTATACTATAGGGGATTTTCTTTTCGATGCATTTCAGGTTCTACTGCATTTTCGTTATTCCTCGACTGACTTGCGCAATGGATTGATCAGTTATTTCTTGGGTTGTTTAAAAAATGGAAACGTTGAGGCATTGGAGTCGTATGAATAGGAACTGGAATCTGATTTTCTCTAGCAGTTGCATGGAATACATGATGTCGCTACGTATTTTTCAAAGATGCGATTTTCTGCATCTCCAATTCTGCCTGCAGATGAGAGGAGAATTTGGGGGGATAAATTTTGTATACAATGGCTGTCTAACTAGCTCAATATATCGATTCGAATATGGTCATTGACAAGAAAAATAAGATATCTACTATTAAACAAAACTGCATCTGACAATCCATATTGCATCTTCTTCCATGATGCCAATGTTGTCAGTGGTTATTATGAACCACTACTGTACATAAAATTGTCCATATGCAATCTTGAAGGAGATCATATTTACTTGTCCCTCATTTGCAAAGACCTTGAATCGTAGTGGAAATGGAGTATGCATCACATAAACTGCCATGGTTTATAGCTAACAACAACTGTTGTGTCTAGCTGTGGAGATAGTCTATTCGATGCAATTTGTTGTTTGGTAGCAGTAGAGTTTGATGTACAGTCACTGTGGCTTTACATTGTATATTCCTTTTGCAATGCAATCATAGGCAACAACCAACAAACTTTTAGCTTCTTGCATCAACACCTTTGGCCATATCTCCTAGAAAATATGTCGGAAATTGGAAGTTGGCAAGAATACCTTGTAAACATGGCACTGTCATGTGAAAAAGGAAATGCAGAGGGTTGCAGATTTTGTTTGCAATGGTTGTCTATCATACTCAGAGTAAATATCTAGGTCTGGTCAACCTTAACGGATGGCACTATCCATTCCTGGTCTATTGATTCAAATTTCGATCGAACAATTGACATCCTCTCGTTGAAAACAGATACAACACATATCCACTATCAACCTTTGCTTAGACATATCACTGGTTCAAGGTTCAATGTCCATGCCACCAAAACTGCATCAAATATGCATATGTGTGGCATCCTTTTTAGTGAGAATGAAACTCCTCCCAATTGTGATATGGCCATACAGGGATTAAACAAAAATGTCATGTGTGAAATTGATCACAGTTGTGATGAGGCCATACAGGGCTTAAAAAAAAATGTAGACTAAATTATCACAACTTGAAAATTTTTATGCGTGAAATAGTTGTGATGAGGCCATACAGGCCTTAAACAAAAAACGTAGACTAAATTATCACAACCTGAATCAGAGTGAAATTCATCCCAGTTGTCATTAGGTCATCCTTCCCTTGGACAAGAAATGTAAAGTTACGAAAAATTGAAAAAGGTCATGCGCAAGAGAAAAAAATACATTGCTACGCTTCCTTTTAGAGAGAAACTCAGATATCACAATCTAAAGAAATTTGTTCATTCACAACACAACATAAACATGTATTGTTTCATATTCGAGAATGGTCATGCAACTGTCACATTTCATGGGCTAGAAGCAATAGCATGCACTATGCGACATCCCCCAAAATAAAATATTTTTGAAATTTAAATTTGCTGGAAATTTATTTTGTTTTTAGTAAATTCGAATTTGGAAATTTTTTGCCATTTATGGAAATTTCAAATTTCAAATTTGATATTTGTAATCAATTATTATGAATATTGGGCAGAGATCTGATTTGACTCAACTAACTATTTGACTATGACACTTGTATAAAAACATAATATTTATATAGATTGCAGGAGGACAAATGGAACAACCATGTTAAAATCAGTTGACCATGACTCCAGGAGTGGGGAACATGTTGGAACTACCTCTAGGATGATTATTACAAGTGGAAAATCAGTGATTTAGCCATTGCCAGCCCCTGAAAATCAGGGATTTAGAAAGCTACGAAAATTTCCAAAGGAGGGGAAAGACCTAGGCAAATTGATTAAATAACATATGTGAGAAGGCGGGACGCTGCCAAGTATGCTAGGAAAGGACTATGGAATTTCTTGCTGTTATGAACACTACTATTGGAGTGTGAGGCAAGAGGAAACTACTGAAATTGCAGGAAATTGCTGAGAAGGACTTTTATTGTCCAAGTTCACCCTCATGGATTCATGGTCAGGCTAGGGGGTGAATCAGGCAAGTGATTTTGGCTTCCCTATTCTACGGTTGGGAGGAACGTGGTTGTTCCATTTTTTTTCCAGCGAGTTTATTCAGATATGTCCTCTTAACCCTCCTCTGTTTACAATCGTTAAATGGCTGGTGTAATGCATCTGTTAATCATGAATTGAGTAATATTATGGACGAAAGATCGAAATCAAATGTGTTTATCTTTGTTGCATTTTATTGCTGGATAAATACTAAAATTTCCATCAATCTTCTAGCTGTGAGAATATGCATCATTAAGTCTCGAAGGAATAATTGCCTATGGGTTAGTTTGATTGTTGTATTAGAGTAAAAGAGTTAGATGAATTCCCACAACTGAATGGTACTTATCATAATGAACTAATTAAGAGTGCATTGTAAATGGAAATTGAATAAACATATATACATATAGACGTATGTTTATATTTTCCTGTGGGTTATTACCTATATAGAAATACAATAAGTAAATGAAATCCCTTTTTCAAACTTATTAAACATTATGAGATCTGGGTACGTAAATGCTTGGTATGAATTTATGTATGAAAAGTAATCAAAGAATTGCAAAATTCTCTATAGAAAGACCTACATTACACAGAGTATAAATAATTTTAGTCAATCTAGTCTAATTATCCACATGTTAAAACACTGGAATAAATTGGAAATAACACCATTTAACACATGACCAATTCTGGAATGTAATATGAAGGGCGCGAAGGCCCCAAATGAAAACGAAAACATTATGGAACCCCTATGTGTGTATATGCTCGAGTAAGATCCACAATGTTATAAAAAAATAACAGAAATCACCTTTGTGTCTGTAATAGTCCGATAAATAATGAAATAAACAATAGACTCGACTCGACTACAATTCAAGAAGTTATATTGATATCGGCATACTGTTGACAGTCGAAATTCAACCACTCTGTATTAATCTACTTTCGTTATACGACATGCAAAAAGAAGAGTCCTGAATCTGGAATTAATTAAACACAAGCAAAAAGTTTGAGCCCAGATTTAGAGTAGGTATGAAACTACGCAGCCAATGGAATTATAAATAATGGTACATTATTGTAATGATCATTTCCTTGCTAAACAAGAATCGAACTTCAAACTAGGTACATTATAGTTACAGGCCGAGGAAAAGACTTCGACTTTTGCATCAAGGACGATCAAATCCCGAAGGGTTTGTGTTAAGGAAACCAAGTACCTTTTCCCATGAAAAGGATGGCCTAAATTCTGAAGGGTCAGAGTCTTTTATCCTACAAAGTAAACCATAAATTGTTATTAGCATTTGGCTTAGGTAGAAAAGTTAATATAACTAAAATGCCGAGGCAGAATGTTTATAGCAAACCAAAATTTAATGAAATAATTAAAATCGGGATTATACTTAACTTGGCCATGGCATAGGCTGCCCTCACACCAAAGTAAAGGAATCCAAACTCGAACTTGATGGCGAAAGGAAGCCAGTACCGATCTGATGGGTACCTCACAAAAACAAGTGGGAGGCCCCATCATTAGAACGCATTGTATACAGTTCTAAAAAATAAGGAAAAGGAAAACTTACTCATCCGAAGTAAAATAGAGAAAGACTGATAGGGTTTGAACTAATCCAAAACAACAGCACAAAATTTAATACGTACATCAGACCACACTCGAGAATCAAACCAATAGTAAACATAGTTTTCTGGATGCTATAAGTGCCAGGGATTATATGTTCATCATGCCAACGCATTTCTTTAAAAATCTTTTTGGACATAGAGTTAACCTCTGAATGAAAATACAGAAAAACCCTTTCATATATCTCTCAACTAACGGGTGGTCTGTCACGGGTTACCCTATTCCTCAGCCTTCGAAAAGACATTCCCTGGGAAAATTTCTATCCTATCCGGTTCCATTCGGGGATCAACACAATGGTGGAAATTTATCAAGGGTCCAAAACTTAAATAATAGCAGTTTTAGAAAGGGTCAAATTGAAAGACAAAAGAAGGATATGACAAAAACCTTCAATGAAGAATAACCTCGTAACCTGCTAGTTAGACTATGCCAGAATGAAGGACAACGAAGAGGTCCCGAAAGGGGTTGGAGTCTTTCCTAACTAAAGGGAATTTTTCCCTAGTAGATTTCATGTCTGGGGTTGTAATACAACTAACAAGTCACAGGGGTAAACTGTCAAGGGAGAATCATAACCAAAGCCACAGTCAAAAGAAGAAAGGAACTTGTCCACCTTAAGTAAAGCTGATTTCTTCTTTAAAAAATGTTAATGTTATAGAGGGTTGCAATCTTACCAAAGTAAATGGGTAGGGATGCCTGGTTTCCACCTGGTGGGTACCTCTATGCATTCAAATCTCCCTCGCGAAGAGAATACAAAGGTGTCTATAGGAACAGGAAAACATAAAGACTATGAGAATGTCGATGGAATAACTCATAAACCTAAAATGCCTTAATGTGCAGAGTAAAGGAGGCCAGTACGATGGAGGGTTCTGCCCATGTGAAGAGGATTAGATGGCATATGCCTATTGGCCAAGGGGTCAAGTGAAACCATCAGTTTTCGCATTCACTCTAGAATTCATTAAAGGCCGGACTAGAGATTTAACTCCTGCCTGTCGAGACTTTGACCTCACATTAAAGGCACACAAAACTACGGAGGGTCCCTTCCCGATTTAGCCAACTAGAAAGCTGAACCACATCTACGACAAGACTTGTTAACATCATGTTTGAAGATAAACCATCGTGCAGTTAATTAGGTTAAGCATAATGGGTTCGGGTAGTGTCTGACAGTTTTAACCTTTTTCTTTTAATTAGTGACCCACAGATTGTTAACCAACCTGGGGATTTAGTTCGAATGCATGGATTTTTAAAAAGAATAATGCTAACACATATCATAATCCTATAGCCTATGTGATAGGGTAAATATCTCGACATACATTATGTTGGATCGTTTAAACCTTTCCCTTTTAAATACTATTAAGACCCCCTTGCACATAAGTTTAAGAAGTATTTTGTGTAGGAAAGAATTTTGGGATCTTGACTCCTAAGTCCTCCATAGTCAAAGTTCTGTGTAGTATGACACAAATAAATGTTTGCAAGCTTTAGGACTTACAAAATTGTTAGAGTAATGGACGATTATCTTGGCATGACCTAGAGACCTATATGTTGGCTGATTAAAATGTCAACATGGGTAACAAGAATATAAGAAACTTATCAGATTTTAATAATAGAGAAAGCAATCATTTTATCCTAAGGATGAATATATCAAGTTAATTAGTATTAATGTTCTGAAGAAGAATTATTTTTTTATGTCAAAATTAAGGTACATTACACACTACTAGCAATGAAAAACGACAAACACTTTCTACCCATACTTCCCTGTGAAAGAAAGATGCAAGAGAAACCAACATGAAAAAAATTAAAGACAATCCTTCCATTGCATGTGCAATTTTTGAACAATTCAATTTCTTAAAAAATAGTATACATGTTCTTGACACTCCTTCCTGATTTGGACACAGAATACATGTTCTTGACAGTGCACGATAAAACATTTTCGAGTGGAAAAATTTGTCTTCGATGCAAACAGTCCTTTGAAAATGGAAAGCTACCACAATTTTCAACCCCTGACCAAATAAGATGTAATACACCACTACCATATGTAAGTGCACTTATGGAACTTTAAGAGAGACTTGTGTCTCTGTGAATTGCATTTGCACAAATCAAGCCTTGGGGCTATAAATGACCCCAATTGGGCTTAACCGGATCAATTGTTAATGTTCTTGTTTAGCTAGATGTTGTGTAAAAATCCTTGCCACAATTTATTAGTGATACAATGACAATTGTTGTGGCTCCGAAAAGACGCTTGCGACACAAAAATGCGTATCAAACAGGAAAAGTGCATGTGCATGTTGTTATGAAAGAATTAAAAGAATTATGTTCCAGGGCCCTGTCCAAAGCACAAAACATTTGAATAAATGAGAACTAGAACAATGTTCTTGCAGAAGAGGATGCCAACTCTGTAAAGACTCTCAAAAATTCTAGTGAATTTGATGCAAGTGATGAATCAAAGAATGAAATTCCTGTTGAGACATTGGTTCATAGATTCTCTGATTCACAGTGCATTTGTGACTTGCGAGACAAGATTGTCGAAATTGCACTTGCTGAGGGCCAGCGTCCACTTGGAATATTCAAGGACAAATTCACTGAGGAAATGAACTTCCCAACACTCTTCTATGGATATCCATGTGCCACTGACATTATAGAATGATTCATTTATCATAAAATAGTCCGATGGGAGTTGCTACATTCAAGCGACGACTTCTCCTATCAAATAAAAAATTTGTTTTTCAAACAAATGTGCATAATAATAGAGAAATTGCTCTCCTGCATGTGGGTCCGAATAAGAAGAGGCCAGTTACAAGGAATAAAGTTGTTGGCCAAGGATGTCAAGTACAAAATAAACCTAGAAAAAATTATGAAATCTGCTATTGGATACATAGATTTCAAAAACATTCGCACCTCTCCTAACTATTTGCACCAAAACAAGAAAACTATTTTTGCAATGATCTTGCAACTGAGCCCGCCAACATTTTTTATCACATTTATAAGTGCAGAGCATTGTTTCTATCCATTGGTGGCTTCTGTATCTGACCTACATAGGAACATGAAACGTAAAAAACAAACCGATACACTGGAAAATAATGACATTGACTACCTCATAAGAAAATACCCAGTGACATGTACTTAGTACTATAGACATAGAATAAATTATTTGAGACAATTGATATTCCATGATGCAACATTTTTCGGAAAAATATCAGACTACTTTTTTGTAACTGAATTCTAGAATAGGGGAAATGAACATGACCGCGCACTGTTGTGGATATAGGGTGCAACAGTCTATGGAGCTGACAATAATTCAGAGATCGAGCAACTTGTGAAAAAATGCATAACATGCAACACAAATCATTTGGATCCAGAACTTGCCAAAGCTCATAGAAATTACCATACAGGAATTTGTAGAAAATGAAAAAACTTGCATTACAGATACAACTTTCTCGTTCTGCCAATGAGAGCTACAAGAATCATTGATCTACTTAGTTTAGAGGACAATGTTGTTCTTGAGAAATATAAGTCCTTGTTCGCATTTTTAGAACAAGGAGAATTTGAGGAGATAATGAGTTACGATGACTTATTAACAGAGCTAAATCTATCAGAAGATGAGTACATCCAATCCATACAATGTATTCTTAAACAACCAACATTTTTCCTTAAACGAAAAATTGTTCATATTTGGAAAAACAGTTTCTCAAAGGACATGCCAGTTATGTGCAAAACAAATACAGATGCATAGTACGAGCTCAATGCATGTGCTGCAACATCGTATTGTACCTCGTATATGAAAAAGGTTGACAAATTTATGACAAGTGCATTCATAAGAATACGCAAAGAACACTAAAGAAGTCATATTGATGCCATACAAATGATACACACACTTGGAAATACATTGCTTAATCTTCAACAAATTTCTACTCAACAAGCAGTTCACGTTGCACTTTCCCCGCCCCTCGCTTGTAGTTCAAGAAAATGTGTCTTCATAAACACATCTCCACTTGAGAAATGCACATTCGTGCTTAAACCACCAGTTTTGCTAGAACAAGAGCCTGACAATTTAGAAGACATGCTATGTCGCTCTATTGCTGATTATTACCTCCAACGTCCATCTCCTATTAGGTATATCTTCTTAGCAAAATTTGTATCACATTACAAAAAAATGGTATAGCCATATCGAAAAGAAAAAAACCCTCCATGATACGGTTTGTCAAATATAATAAACATTCTGACTATGCAAACTATTGTAGAGAAAAAATGTTGTTGTATGTTCCATTCAATGAAAACGAAGAGACATTAAAACATATCTTTTCTACACAGGATGTTGTGTATGTTGCCTCTGAGACTATAGTTCACATCAATGATGCTAGATTTACCTGCAATGTTAATCCAACATGGGGTGATCTAGAAATTGCAGTTAATGAGCTAGAAAACCCTGACAATCTTGATGAGACATTCACAAACCGAAAAACAACAAAAATGCCTTGCGAGTCCTATGACTTACAAGCAGATTTGCCTCGTCCTTGGGCAGGTGGAAGTGAAAAGCGTATCAATATTGGTTTTCACGTCACAAAACATCTTTTCCTAATTGAAAATAATGAATACTAAAGAATAAGACGTCTGTTGAATCGACAACAACAAAAAATTCTAAAGGACATTGTGCTTAAAAAATGATTGAACATGGACACTCCTGTGCACTTGTTCCTTACAGGCGGGTAGGAACGGGGAAGACGTTCACAGCGAAAGCATTGTTCCAAATGCTTATACGATCTATGATTCAAACAATTCCTCTAATCCTATGAAACCAAAGGGCCTAATGAAGGTGGAACATTTGCATATAATGCAGGTGGAACAATAGTCCACTCTGCATTTTTAATGCCTTTTAACAAGTCACAGTTTCTTCCACTTAGCAAGGAAATGTTGGATACGTTGTCTAAGATTTATGACAAACATGAACTTGTATTTATAGATGAAGAATCTTTGATTGGAAGTCACTTCTTGTAGTCCATTGACAATTGACTAAGAAGCATAAAGCATGTGCACACGAAATACTTTGGAAACATTGACATGATATTCTCTGGGGATCTTTACCAGGCACAACCGATCCAAGATTCTTTGATATTTGAACAACCTATGGCTAAAATTCAAACAGTGACGCTTGACTTCTGAAGAGACAATATTAAATGCTTTGAATTGCATAGTACAATGTACTAGACAGATGAAACATTCATTGCAATTTTGAATAGAATGCAGACAAACAACACACATATGATGAATTAACATATATCAATTTGAGGTGCTTGCGACCTGCACCAAAAGACCCAATGTTCCCTTACCTGTTCTACACAAATAAGGTTGTTGCAATACATAATAGCAACATGATATCGCTCATGCCCGGTGATGATATCATCATCAATTCAATTGACTTGGAAGAAGACAACCATGGAAATGTGCCATGTCATGAATATACAGTCACTTTACCTTTGCAACTTGTCCTAAAATTAGAAATTTTGGTTGAAATATATGCATGTAACTATGATTCACAAGATGGCTTGGTCAATGGTGAAGATGGAATACTCAAAGGCTATACAAAAACATAAAAAATTGATGTCCTTTGGATTAAGTTCCATGAAACGCATATAGGCAAGCAACAAGAAAACAAGTTGGATTATTTGTATAATTCAAATACTCCAAGTGATTGGACACCTATTTGTCAAATATCAAAGCCGGTATCAATATTAGCAAATACAGATCAACTAAATATTCGAAAATAGTTTCTGATTAAACTTGCATGTGCATGTACAGTCCATAGATCGCAAGGACTAACACTTGATAACGTTGCATTTCAGCCTGCTAGAATTCAAATACATGGACTTGTGTACATAGCATTGTCCCATGTCAGAAGAATAGACTCCTTGTATTTACTAAGTCCTCTTACAAAAGATAACTTCAAAGTGAAACACAAAGTTGATATTGAAATGGAATGACTCAAGACCAACACAAAATGGAAAATGCACTATGATTACCAATTCATACAAATAAATTCATCTGTATCAATTTTCTTGCTTAGCACACGAAGCTTAAATGCACACATGGATGATATACTCAATGACTAGAATACAATGCAATCCGATATTCTTTGCTTGCAGGAAAGATACATGGCATTATGCATGCAGAAAAAGCAATTCCCAAATCACAATTGCATATAAAGTTACATTACACATGGGGTGATGATATTGGTGAAAAAACATGTACCAATTTCGGACCATATACGTATCGAAGAAAAGAATGTTGAGTTGGTGCTTGCAATTATTTTTTTCCATGAAACAGAAGTTTCAATACTCAATTTGTATGTTGCTCCCCATGCAACATTCTCCAACATAGTAGATGTTATTTCTATTGAATTGGTCCATTTCCATCTTAACTGACCCATTGTGCTTGTAGGAGACTTCAACATTGACATGCTACAAAATAATGGAAGAACAAAAGAATTGGAAAACTACATGTGCAAATACAGTGTTCGCTTTCTTTTGCACAACACAAGCCATCTGCAAAAAACACTTATTGACCATGTGTGGTCGAATGTGTCTATTCCTCAATATAATATGTTTATCTTAGACACATATTGGTCCAATCATGATACAATTGGTATTGCACTTGAATTATGAGATATACATCAAACATATTGCAATGTCATATTTCTATGTTTCAAAGCATATCTGTATAGCTTGTTGCAAAAAGAAAATATATATATATATATATATTTTATCCAACTTCTTAGTTTTCCCTGATTTGTACACATATTGTTCTGGTCACAATACAATTGGTGTTTTTATTGAATTATGAAATATACATTATGCAAAAAAAATAAAAATAAAGTACATTCTTCTAAAACTATCGGTTACTCTATTCATCTTATTCTTTTTTTTTTTAGTGTATGTACATAGTACTTCCCTCTTTCTTTACATGTTAATTTATGTTCATATACATTTTGTTTTTTACTTTTGTTCATAGAAACAAACAAGAAAATTAGACACTGCAAAGAACTCCTAATCAGGAATCTAGAGGAATTCATGCAAATATGTGTTTTTTTCTGCCTATATATTCAATAGTTTTTTGTTTACTCTATTTATATTTTTTGAACTGGTTTGCAGCTCCATTTTTTTTTTTAGTCACCTTAGACACTCAATATATTCCTCTACATTCACTTGTCTTCATGTGTGTAATACATATTCAATCTTGAGCTCCACACTCATGGAGTCTGTCTGTTAATTTGTATATCACGGAACTCCGAATGTTGTTTGGAGGACACAGAGCAATAGAAGTGAAATGTTGAGCAAGGAATCCCACAAGTCCTCTTGTCAATTTGTATATCACACAAATCTAGGTGCTATTTGCAGGACATGGAACATTAGAGGCCCAATTTAGAGCCCTCCAACCCACAATTCTGCGATTCAAAAAAGTGGCTAAGTATGGAATAAGGGATCTGTACATTCTCTATAACATGTCATGTCCATACTTTATTAAATTACATATTTAGTATGTATTTCTCGTTACTCAGAGCCTTCCATCCCTGGAGTTCATTGGTCAATTTGTATATCGTGAAACTGAATAGAAGTACAATGTTGAGCTAGCCAACCTGCAAGTCTGCTTGTCAATTTGTATATCGCAGAACTCTGGGTGCTATTTGCAGAACATGGAACATTAGAGGCCCAATTTAGAGCCCGCAAGTCTGCAATCCAATAGAAGTGCAATGTTGAGCTAGCCAAACTGCACGTCCACTTGTCAATTTGTATATCATGCAACTTTGGGTTCTATTTGTAGGACACAGAACATTAGAGGCCCAATTTAGAGCCCGCAAGTCCGCGATCCAAAAAAGTGGCGATGTATGGAATAAGGGATCTATACATATTTAGTATGTATTGCTCATTTCTCGGAGCCCTCCAACCTTGGAGTCCGTCTTTCAATTTGTATATTGCAGAACTCAATAGAAGTACAATGTTGAGCTCACAAATCCACTTGTCAATTTGTATATAGTGGAATTTTAGGTGTTATTTGTAAGGAACGGAAAAATAGAGGCCTATTTTTTAGCCAGCGAACCTAAGAACCCACGATCTAAAAATTCTACATCTTCTATAAAATCCTAGGCAGCCTGCAAGTTCGCTTGTCAATTTGTATATCGGGGAACTCTGGGTGCTATTTATAGGACACAAAATAATAGAGGCCTATGTTTTTAGCCCGACAGCTGGAGAACCCACGATCCACAAAGTGGCCAAGTATGGAATGCGATATCCGTACATGCTCTATAAAATCTCATGTCCATACTTTATAAAGGTACATATTTAGTTTTCCATGGTTTCTACACATACTAGTTTGGTCAACACACAGTTGGATGAATTATGAAATATGCACGATGAGTTCGACCAAGCACTTTCATTTCCATAGCCAATTTTATGCATGCGGGTTCCTTGCTATGCGTTATTGAACTCTTGTTCCTTGTTTTCCGAGTGTAAATCTTGCATCCAAAACTTGGGTAATCCATGTCTATGCTCATAGGTTCCCAGATGACAGAGTGGTAGATTTCATGTCCATCTATATCTCTACATCATGAGTCCAACCAAACGTCATTCATTTTCATCGTTCGCAAATTTTATGGCCACAGGTTCCTTTGTGGGCTCAATCCAACTCTCATTCCTCGTGTGCGTGGTATACATCTTGTGCCCAAAACTTCTGTTATCTACAATTGGACCTACACTCAAAGATTGCGACTTATTTGATAATTTTCTTTAATTAAATTGTAAAATATCAATATTTAATATTAATAATTTAGTTCTTGAAAATAATGTTTTTTAGATACTGTTAGATATCAAACATAAATATTATATGTTATATATGTAGAAAATCACAATATTGAGCCCGCCAGTCCTGGAGTCTTTCTGTCAATTTGTATATCGTGGAACTCCCAGTGTTGCTTGGAGGATGCAGAACAATAGAAGTGCAATGTTGAGCGACCTATCCTGAAGTCCGCCTGTCAATTTGTATATCGCGGAAATGTGGGTGCTATTTGTAGAACACAGAACAATAGAGGCAGAATCCCATATCTATAGTTTATAAAAGTACATATTTAGTATGGATTACTTGTTCCTCGAAACATTTCTAGGTCTAGAAGTGGTGGATACACGTGTTCATATTTCCACTTAATTTTATATCGCCAACCTGACCGTCCTCTTTATCATTTCATATTGTACATATTACATGTAATATGTATTACATATTACATGTAATGTGTAATACATATTCAATCCTGAGCCTGCCATTCATGGAGTCCTTCTGTCAATTTGTATATCGTAGAATGTTGAGTGTTATTTTGAGGACATAGACCAATAGAAGTGCAATGTTGATCCATGCAGCCCACAAATCCTCTTCTCAATTTGTATATTGTGCAACTCTGAGTGTTTTTTGTAGCACACGGAACAATATAGGCCCAATTTTGAGCCCGCCAGCCTGAGAACCCACGATCCAAAAAGTGGTTATTTTGAGCTCGCCAGCTCGATAACCCGCGATACATATTACATGTAATGTGTAATACATATTCAATATTGAGCCCGCCAGTCTTGGAATCCATTTGTCGATTATTATATCGTGAAACTTTGAATGTTTTTTTGGAGAACACGAGACAATAGAAGTGCAATGTTGACCCAGCCATCCCGCAAGTCTGAGATCCAAAAAAGTGTCTAAGTATGGAATAAGGGATCTGTACATGCTCTATAAAATGTCATGTCCATACTTTATAAAAGTAGATATTTAGTATGTATTTCTCATTTCTCGGAGCCCGCTAGCACTGGAGTCCATCTGGCAATTTATATCTCGCGGAACTCAATAGAAGTACAGTGTTGAGCCAACCAACTTGTAAGTCCTCTTGTCAATTTGTATATCACGAAATTCTAGGTTCTATTTGTAAGACAAATAAATACAAACATTTTTTTTAGCCCACCAGCCCTAGAACTTGTGATCCAAAAAGTGTACATTCTCTCTAAAATCTCAGCTAGATTGTAAGTCCACCTGTCAATTTGTATATTGCGGATCTTTGGGTACTATTTTTAGGACACAAAACAATAGAGTCCTATTTTTTAGCGCTCCAGGCCAAGAACCCGCGATCCACAAAGTGTCCAAGTATGGAATGCGATATTTGTACATTCTCTATAAAATCTCATGTCCATACTTTATAAAGGTAAATATTTAGTTTTCTCTACCTTGCACACATACTGGTCTGGTCGCGCCATAATTGGTGTTGCACATGAATTATGAAATGTGCACCATGAGTCCGACCAAGTGATTTTGTTTCCTTAGCCAATTTTATGCTCGCGGGTTCTTGAATACGAGTTATCAAAATCTTATTCCCCGTGTTCCGAATTTACATCTTGTGCCCAAAACTTCGTTGATTTACAATTGGACCTGAACTCAAAGCTCTCAACTCATTTGATAATTTTGTTTAATTAAATTGTAGAATATCAATATTTAATATTAATGATTTAGTACTTGAAAATAATGTTTTTAGATAATGTATCTATATAGCATATATGTTATAAGTTATACATGTATACAATCTCAATCTTGAGCACGCCAATCCTGGAGTTTGCCTATCAATTTGTATATCGTGGAACTCTGGGTGCTATTTGTAGGACACAGAACAATAGAGGCCCAATTTTGAGCCCTCTAGCCCAAGAACCCACAATCGAAAAAGTGGTGATCCGTACATACTTTATAAAGGTGGATATTTAGTTTTCCCTACTTTGTGGATATATTGTTCTTGTCAACACACAGTTGGTGCTACACATGAATTATGAAATATATACCTCGAGTCTGACCGAGCACTTTCATTTCTGATCCATCCATACTTTATAAAGGTACATATTTAGTTTTCCCTGGTTTGTACATATACTGGTCTGGTCACCACACAATTGGTGTTGCACATGAATTATGTAATATACACCATGAGTCTGACTGAGCGCTTTCGTTTCCTTAGAGAATTTTATGGCCGAGGGTTCCCAACTACACATTATCGAACTCTCATTCCTCGTGTTCTGAGTGTACATATTGCATCCAAAATTTGGGTAATCCATGTCTATGCTCACGGGTTCCCATACGATGGAGTGGCAACTTTCATTTCCATATATATCTCTACATTATGAGTCCAATCGACCTCCATTCGTTTTCATAGTTCACGAATTTTATGGTCGTGGGTTCCTTTGTCGGCACCATCCATCTCTCATGCCCCTTGTGTGCGGTATATATCTTGTGCCCAAAACTTCAGTGATCTAAAATTGGACCTGGACTCGAAGCTTGCGACTCATTTGATAATTTTGTTTAATTAAATTGTACAATATCAATATTTAATATTCATAATTTAGTACTTGAAAATAATGTTTTTAGATAATGTTAGATATATAACATATATGTTATATGTTATACATGTAGACAATCACAATATTGAGTCTGCCAATCCTAGAATCTGTCTGTCAAGTTGTATATCGCGGAACTATGGGTGCTATTTGTAGGAAACATAACAATAGAGGTCCAATTTTGAGCACTCCAACCCGAGAACCCATGATCCAAAAAGTGGCTAAGTATGGAAATTCATATGTCATTTTGTGCATCGCGGAAATCTAAGTGTTGTTTGGAGGACACAGACCAATAGAAGTGAAATGTTCAACCAACCAATTAAATTGTACAATATCAACACCCTAGAGTCCATCTGTCAATTTGTATATCATGGAACTCTGAGTGTTGTTTGGACGACATAGAACAATAGAAGTGCAATGTCGAGCCCGTAATTCTACTTCTCAATTTGTATATCGCAGAAGTCCAGGTACTATTTGTAAGGCATGGAGCAATAGAGTCCCAATTTTGAGTCTGCCATTCTGAGAACTTGGGATCCAAAGAGTGTACATGCTCTATAAAATCTCAACCACCCAGCAAGTCCGCCTGTCAATTTGTATATCACAGAAATCTAGATGTTGTTTGTTTGACACAATCATTCGCCCTCATCTCTACTGAGAATTGGAATGTCATTCGCGGGACCTCGGGTTGGCCTTTTCACGAAATCTTCAAACCCTTGTTCTGAAAATGAGCCCGACCGACATTTCCCTATGCCATATGTACCCACTTTCCTGCAATTCCACAAATATACAAATTGTCTGTTGAACTACACCATCATGCCCTCTTTCATTTTACGCATTTTGCAGTAAAAAATTCTGGCTCGTGCAATTTCGTCATTGGACACTCACATGTCCTTATTATCGCCTGTA